>OX381576.1:1819204-2232197 GCA_947458855.1 Monopis laevigella | reverse complement strand
TACAACGCCAAAGGCGCAACCACTAGTCTACGGAGGATGTCGATTTAATAATAGCAACATGTTTATGGAGTGCACAAAACAAATGCGTCTGTCTGAATCGGTCCATAGATGTAGAGGAAACCAGGTTAACAGGGTAACGAAGTGACATGCAATATTACTCTCTGCTACCTTACCCCTTCAAGGTACCGGCGTAATGGTATGCATTTAATAATATTAACCAAGTCCTTAGATAATATGGGATTAGACCTATAAGAATGGGTTAAATTGATAATAAATAATAATATTTTAAAATGATTGTTCTTTTTTAAGTAAAAAAAAAATATTATTTAATAGAAAAACTATAGTTATTTGTAGGGATTTAAGCCACTCTCAGTTTTAATTAAAATCAGGCGATTTTACAACTCGGCCACCATTTATATTAAAATTCAACATAACACATCAAATAAACCTTGAACGCCTAATCTGGTTTCTAATTCTAAGTAAAAAACAGGGTTTTAAAAATACGATACAGTTGCTCAGACCACTCGAGTATCTTGCCGTATCTTGCCTACGCATTTATATTGACAGATTTCTAATTTATTACAAGATATTATAATTATTCATAAATAAATCTTAAATTAGAAAATAATAATGTATGAATCTATTTAAATTATTTTTACTAATATTCTATCTATAAAATGTTGAGCGAAACGAAGCGGTATAAATACTCGTAAATATAAAATATGAATAGTAGAATCATGTTTCTACGAATAATCGTGGAAATCTTTCGCTGACATTAAAAAAAACAACAAGGTAACATTATTTCCAACAAGTAGATGTCACTTGAATATACCTATATTGATAATTAAATAATTCCTTTACACTTAACGCTGATTATTAAATTGATTAGATACTAATTTCTAAGGCTAAATTATTATTATTATATATTAAAAAATAACCTCTTATTTAAGTTTTCAATAAGCCCTTAAATATTTTTTAAGGAACCTATAAATAATAATGAAAATCTTATTTTTTTATTATATTAAAATCAAACTTTGTAATTTATAAAAGAAAATATATTTAAATAAATAAATACCATCACGGGTGCCTATTTGGCTCCCGAGACCCGTTTAAACGGCCTCAGGGTACCCAGCGGAGGGATTAACCCGTCCTCATTTCGCCGATGTTATTCGGAGGCAACACCTAACAAGTGGCGAGCTTGTTGCGGTGTTTATGATGAATGTTAAGTTTTATACCTACTTACACAATTGCCAGCGAATAACTTAGGACAATTTACTTATTTGACTTTGGTCATAAACTACGCTCTAACTTGTACTATGTGCAGAAACAACGATATTATACATATTATAATTTATAAACACCCATGACAAACTGTTTAATAAAACGTACTATTTTTTTTGCCATGGGTAGGAATCGAACCCACTACCTCCGTATAACGCCAAAGGCGCCACCACTGGTCTACGGATGAGGTCAGCTTTTTGTTCCCTTAATGTTTAACAACTCTTAATAAATAAATAGGTGCCTACCTAGTATATTTCAAATTTAGTACAAGTAATGCCATTAATATTTTTCTTTTATAGGTAATATTTATACAAGTACTTAATTTTTATAGGTAGGTACATTATATTATTTGTTTTAGTTATAAATATTTTATTACGTTTTCTTATTAATTATCATTAATAGTTACACTTTTAATTATATTTTTCTGTATCTCTGATTTTATTGTTAAATTTACCAATAAATGTTATTGAGATCATTTATTTGCTTACTAAGGTCATATCTACGTACATTTTATAGTACTTATTAATTAATTACACATAGTGATCAGTTATAGCAAATATACCGTTTTTTTTGTCATGGCCAAATATATAAGGATAGCTTATTAGTAACAATACTTTACTTAAGGGTTATTTCTCAATTTTGAAATATTTCGACAACCCGTAACAATTTGGTACGGAATTGAAAAATCAGCCCAACATGTTGCACGCATTTTAGAAATTCATGCATGATATAAATTGTATTTAAAATACCCTTAAAATTTATTAACAGTGTTTAGTCTAACTAAATTATAACCAGGTTTAAATTAATCAGCTATGTATTAAGTAATGCAGAAAATACTCCAACCGACATTTTATAATATTAAATCAGATTTTATAATATTGAAACCCTATAAGATTTTATAATATTAAATCTCTATAAGATTTTAAAATATTAAATCTCTATAAGATTTTAAAATATTAAATCTCTATAAGATTTTATAATATTAAATCTCTATAAGATTTTAAAACATTAAATCTCTATAAGATTTAATAACATTAAATCTCTATAAGATTTTATAATATTAAATCTCTATAAGATTTTAAAACATTAAATCTCTATAAGATTTGATAACATTAAATCTCTATAAGATTTAATAATATTAAATCTTTATAAGATTTTAAAACATTAAATCTCTATAAGATTTGATAACATTAAATCTCTACAAGATTTTAAAATATTAAATCTCTATAAGATTTTATAATATGAAATCTTTAGTAAAGTTTAAAGGTATTTAAGTTCCACAAGTCTTTAAACTCTATGAAAACAGCACCGATTGATTAATGGCTTGCATCTGAAAACAGTGCACTAAGGATAAAACAGGAAATTACAAATTATTATGTTGAAACAGCTAGAAGGCTACACTGAATTCCAAGAAGCTTGTTAAAGTGAAAGCAGTGGAAAATTGGAAATTTCGTCAATGGGCAAATAAGTTTAATCAGGTTTTTGTATTACGGGAAAAAATAATTACTTATTGTGAAATCAGAATGGCACTGGCTTTGTAGGTATGTGAACCTTATTCCACTAAACGTACTAATATAAATAACATTAACAGCATATCAAAGCTACAATTTGACATATTTTGTTAGCTAAGATATACTTGATGAAAGATGAAGGATAAAATGAAAGGTATGCTTAGTTGGCTTAAGCAAGTCTATAGAATGAGTGATGATAAATAGACGATTATGTGAATGATCCCTAAAGCTGACATACTAAAAGTATATATATATATATCATCACGGGTGCCTTACGGCGCTCGAGACCGCCTAGACGGCCCCAGGGTACCCAGCGGAGGGGTTTTTAATCCCACCTCGTCGTAGCCGATGGTATGAGTCTACACCGAACAAGTGGCTAGCTCGTCGCGATGTTTTGAATAGACTCAATAACCCATCTATAAACAGTTTCACAAGTTGGTATAGTGAAACCGGGACCGACAGCTTAACGTGCTCTCCGAGGCACTATAGTGGTGTTGTCAAACAAATGTACATAAATTTTTAGATTAAAAACTCATTGGTACACACCGGGATTCGAACCAGGGACCTAAGTGTTTTTAAGTCCAAGGTCTAACCAACTCGGCCACCACGTATATACTAAAAGTTTATAAAGGTAATATAGAAAATAATAAAACGTACACATGTATTATGATGACTGTATTGTAAAGGTACATTTAAAATCCCTTGAAATCAGTTGAGAAGATTCATATAATATAGACAAGCTAGTATCATTCGGTGGTTTCTGCTAACCGCAAAGGACTGGCGATATAACAAATAAAGTAGTTGGATGTGTTAATAAGGAATAAATTTATAAACAAAGGTCAGAACTATCTGCCTCCGTGATCTAGTGGTTGAGCAGTTGGCATAGTATCCGGAGGCCGTGGGCTCGATTCCCCTCAAACATTATTAAAATTGCGTTTTGATATGCAATTTGACATGATACAACCCCTAGAGCTTAGTTTGTGACCAGAACAATACCTATGTGTGTAATGTCTTCCTACATATAATGTTATTATTGTAACAAAAATATAAGAGAGCACGTTAAGCTATCGGTCCCAGTTTCACTATACCAACTTGTAAAATTGTTTATAGATTAGTTATTTAGTCTATTCAAACATCGCGACAAGCTAGCTACTTGTTCGGTGTAGACTCATACCATCGACTACGATGATGTGGGATGAAAACCCCTCCGCCTGGGAAGGGCTAAGTCAGGCCGTCTAGAAGATATCGGACTCCGTAAGGCACCCGTGATGATATTTATCTATTTAGACATTATTTTGGATCACCAGAAAAAAATATCGCTAGTAACAAATCAAATCTTAGTACAAATCTGTACTAAGGTATGCTTTTTTTACTAATAAGGCCCCAATAAGGGTTTAACTAACAATGCAATAAAATTTTGACTTTTGTATAGATTTTTTATACCTATACTTAATATAAACAAATATTATTCTACGGAACCCATAGTAATAAAAGCAGTCGTCGATCAGCTGGGCGGACGTGTTGTAATGCAAAAGTAAAAGTTGGCGTGACGTATCCAGGTGGGGGCAGAGTCAGGCCGATGCGGAAACGACGCCGTACTATCACCAGCGCGGATGCTGTGGAGAAACTACGCAATATGCAGTAACACCGTGCAATAAACCTCAGTCACCTTCGTATGTTTGACGATAATTATATTGAAAGTAAAGTCTCTTAAAAACACAATTGTATTACCGAAGAAAACATAAAAAGTCAAGACAAAACGTTTTAATCAAATCAAAACACGACAGACCTTGACATTTATTACACAATGCCTATTCCTCTCGTTAACTAATATTTGACTTCTTTATTGGCGTAAATGAGAACAAAATTGACCCAATGAGGTGGCGTCGAGATCCGCGTCGGTACGCGTCCCGAAAATTACCTACCTACAGCAAAAAAACATATTCATCAAAAACCTGTCCGGATGCTTTTGGCCCTACTCTCTCTGGTATTCGGCGAATGCAATTTGGGTCGCCAACTTTGGAAAAGTATGAGAATTTAACTTTTTATAAGCTACATGGAAACCATAAAGTGTACCTTCAAATCTGATTTGGTTCAGCATGACTAGATATACTTATAGTGTTTTTAAGTACAAGAATAGGTAGACATCGGTAGACTCTATCTCGCAATCTTGAGAGGCCATTGTCGAGTTAAAAAGTAAAAGTGGCTCACGCGCATGCGGAAGAAAGCATGCGCAGCGAGACGCAGGAGAGACGAGGTGCGGGGGGGCGGGGAGAAAGTCGCGAAAAGGTCGTCACTTTTGCCCAAATATTTCTGAGTGAAAGTCTAACCGGCCACGCTCGAATTGATCAAAAAAGGTATGAGAGGACTTCGACCGACGGACTATATCCAAGCGAGGAATAATACGTTGAGAATGCGATTTCTCATAAACGTAATTTGTAGAGCTATCGATGATTAAGTTATATATATAAATAATGTCTCTAAAACGAAAAACTTTTAGTAGAGAGAATCTGCAAAATAAATAATAATGAATGATAACATTTGTAATGTTAATATCATAAATGAACAAAATAACGTGAACTTGCATCTTGATAATCACGCGGTCACGGGGGTCAGGGCGAATCTGTAATAGGTACTGAACCCCATATCGCCAAGAGACGGAGAATCCAAAGTGGACTTTACTGTATTCGGAAAAATATACGCGATAACAATTTCTACCATTTTGTAAATTTATTATTTTTTATTTATACAATATATTTTACAAGCTTTTGTCGACCCGACATTGCTCGTCATATGATTTGTATACAATATCTCATCTCCATATCGTAAAATACCTATCTATTAATTTCCAGTGATTAAGTAGTATCCTAATATTAATAGTAAAACAAGCGTCTATTTAAGTTTTATAGTATATGTTTATTCACTTTTGAAGCTCCCGTCTTTCCTGAGATATAACACAATATAAAAAAACACCCTTGAACCTTGAGCTTTTCCCCCTGGCCACATTAAAATTTTTAGTTAAAATTTCAAAAAATTACGAAACCAAACTTCTGTGGCAAATTTTGTTATCGAGATATCATATTTCCTGAACATACCCTACATTTATTCACCCTTTTATAATTCTTAATTTGTGAATTCCTTTCGGGGTGGAACCCTATAACACAAAATAAAGCTATTGTTAAAATTTCATATTACTAGGTTCAGTAATTTCGGCTGGGCGATGGTGATAAGTCTGTCAGTCAGGGACAAGGACTTTTATATATAATGAATGAAATATATATAGATTCATTTCGAATTATTTTACAACAAAATAGATGATTATACTATTGTATGAATATAAAAGTTGCAATGTAATAGTGGAAGTCTGTGAACCTCCTAAGTTAATTAGAAAGTGTTTTTGGCATATGTTGGATAAAATCATTGCGTGTAGAGAAATTGGTCGCCGCGGGCGGACTGCGCACTGCCATATTTTGGAGCTATCTTAGTATGTGATCGAAACGCCCTGATCGTACATACAGAGAACGATGATTATGCCAAAGTAATCATAATGTTATTAAAACAAGTTCAAAAAGGTTAATAAGAAGCGCTGTCTGGATTAAAGGGTTATCAAAGAAGTAATAAATTATAATTTAAGTAAATACAAGGCAGTCATTCATTAAGATTATTAAATGAATAGAAGCATTTATGGGAAATTAAATTTTATCACCGGAATAACAAAAATAACAGAATATGCATTGTAAATATACGCCATGCGTGCTGATAAGTCGGCGGCGGCACATTGGAAAAGGATCCAGCTGTAGGATTACTTGCGGACACTGTGTCCCCTGATCGAGTTTCACAGTAGTAGGGCTTCGCTCACTGTCTCTGGTAATGAGATTTGAAAACGACCTTTGATTTACATCCTCAAACGGGAAACTGACACTGCAGAGAAATGTGCAGTCACTATCTTTTGCTATTGGATAAATAAACATATCGCCTATGTAATTTTAAAACAGCAAGTTTAACATGAATAACAAAGTTTTGAGTTTTTATTTTACATAGATATATCTATGTAAAATAAAAACTTAAAACTTTGGTATTAAGGTGTTTCTGTTTATGAGTCAAATCCATAAGATTATATCAGAGGCTATTTGTTCATTAATGAAAAAGATGTTCAAAGAATCTTAAGCAAGAAATTTCAATTATGAAGGGTTTAATCCACTTTTTGAGATATCATGAGCTATATAATTGTTTAAATTTCCATATAAATTAACAGCAAGAACAGTTAACTTGGTTATACATTAGTTATCAATACTAAAATTAGTATACTTTCTTACTTATCACTAGATCAGAAGTAAATCCTCATAGATAAGAATTTCTGGTGAGGCAACTCAAACTGACCCATTTACCTTCCTAAGGATTCTGACCTACGGACTAAAATCGCCTTTATTCCTGATCCGCATAACTGGAATATAACAGGGCTTTACCATTACTTTGAATAGGCATTTTTCTATTTCTTCTATTATGTCCCTTCTTTTTAAGTCATCTTGTATTCTTTTTTTTATATTTACTTCTTCTGCTCCTTTGTCCAAATTCTGATTACTCGAAATCAACTGACTGTCATTTAAAAAAAAATCAGCTCTACTATCATCAAACGCCATACATTTAAAAAAAATCATTTCAATATTTAAGTGAAATTATGGAAATTACATTGTGAAATATAGAGTCAAATTTCAAGAGCTAATTGCTAAATTTATTGATTTATAACTGTCAATAAAATTACAATACGAAACCTTTATTTTGATGACTACAAATTTAAGAAAATCAAATTATTTAAATATACATTTTGTAGGTTTACTTTGAGCAAATATAATTTAAAAAATCTACGGACTTCTAAGAGCAATGATATTTCCGTAAGAAAAAATATTAGCATAAGGTTGATCGAATAGAACAAAAACATACGAGTATGAACATCATCTCTTCCTAGACCTCAATACTTAACGTTTTTTACTTTATATTATTTAAATCACTACGAATATTATTTGTTTATCCAATCCTGACAATTAGCATATGGGCATTACAAATTTGTAATATTTTGCGATAATGTTTATTTTCAGAAACAGTAGTAAATGTACATGTTGTTGTACATGCGGCACATGTTGTTGCACCTGTTAAATGTTAACAAGAAGATGAGAGGCGAGAGCCAAAGAGTGATACGAATCCGGATCCAAAAGGATTTTGGGGGAAAGCGGCTGCACCGATCAGGTTCACGGCGAGATCGAGTAGGAAGCGACCCGAGCGGGTGAAAGGCTCGCACCGTGACGACGGTTATTGCCGAAACAAAGAATTCTCCATCGGTCGAAAAGTTCCGTCCGATCGCCTCGTACTTTCTCTTTTTTTGCGGCCCTCTCCCGGTACCAAAATTATCAGGAGAAAGTGCTTCCTACTCAACTGACCGTTGACGAAGACGTGTTGTCTCCAGATGTGGTATTGGCTCCATCGGTCTTCGTCCTGGGGGTGCTGGATGGAGGGCAGCGGCGGGGGCGGCAGGAGCTGCGGCAGAGGCGCCGGCGGGCCGAGGGGCTGCAGCGGTTGTGGGTGATGGTAATCCATGTCCGCGCTCACTGCGCACTCATCACGACACTACACGACGCGAGCACAGCGATGCGTGCGCGACGGCGACCGGCGCGCGACAGGCAGAGCTCTGCGCCCGCGAGCGGATCCGCGCCCGTCCCCACCCAGCTATAGCTTCCTCGACCGTTCCGCCATACATCAACACGACCCATTTTTAATTACAATGACATAATAACCGCAATCACTCTCACTCTCATCTATCACTAGAACACTCTTTATTGTCCTACTTTTAAGTTTACAAAATACTATTTTATGGGAATTCCACTGTAGAAGTGAAGAGTTCCAATGTATCTGGGGAATATACATTTGTCTATATTCCAAAGTGAAAGAGGAATAGACGAAGAATATCTTCGTTGACAAACAAGTGATTTTACAATTTAATTTAACTAAGATACTTCGTACTAAAAAAAAAAGGTATGACCACCTAACCGTGATGAGAGAGTATGATTTGGTGAAAACCATGGGAGCTAAACTCACAAGCTTTTAGATTAAAATCTTTGGTTTTGGTTGAGAGAAATACTAATCACAATGAATTTATGCTTTGGAAATTTAAGAGTATACCTAACAGTTTCTTAGATAATGGTGAAATGAAATAACTTTCAGGGTTCAGAAATTTGCAAAGGCTAAAGTGAATTTTTTTTTTCACAGCGTCCGATGAAATAGAGACTAAAGACCCAAAAAGGGAGACCAAAATAAAAATAAAAGTTTAGACAAATATAAATAATAATAAAATAATTGTCAAAGGTATAAAATAAAAATAACAAATATTTAGGTGGGGTGGGAGCTCTCTATAACTTCGATAGGCCAATTTAGTTACCACCACCCATACATATGTAAACCCGGCAAGTGACCTAACTATATATTGGTTTTAGATTTGGTCATATGGTAACCTCTATTAAACAACAATGTAAATATTTGACTCATTCATGAAATTTGTAGGTACGATATACCATCGGGTAAATACAATGTCATATGCCGTACTCCAATAAAATAAAAAAATAAAAATTTATGAATAACTCCTAAAGTTGCACATGATCTTAAACCAAAGTTGGCTGAAGAGAAGCCAAAGAAACATAAAGTTGGCTGCGGGATAACAGAACTGCAGGAGGTTGAGAGAGGCGGTCACTAAATCAGGCCCGCGCCTAACTCGAAGCCTGGTTAGTCTCGGAGTTACAGAGGTGACCTAAGGCTGGTGGTGGGTATTTTGACCGGTCACCTTACCCTTATAGATATCACCAACAGTCCTCTAAGTAGAGGATACATGGAAACCGAAGAAACACCTTCCACGTGCTTCTTCACTATACCGGGGTGGCTTCCCAACAGGCAGAAATACTCGGAACACCGAGATCGCTCCTCGAGACCTGTAGAAATCCAGGACTTCTTGCTGCCTTCTGGAAGCAGCTGGGCTGACCAGAGTTGCTGGTCGTTTCATCACGCAAAAAAGCCTAACTTCTTGGCATATTGCAGAAAAGTGGACCCACCACGAAGATGATCTTAAACCAGCGACATTCACAGTATTGTGCAACTTTTTATTATTTAAGTTAGTATTACTCATAGAAATAAATGTGCATTAGAATTAGTAATACAATTCTTTTATTTTATGTCGCCCGTTAACAAAATAATCAGACGAAATCAGGAAAATATAAAGGTAAATTCATCCAAATCCCGAATCAAAAAAGTACCAAATTTTATCACAAGATGTCGTTAGTGATGTTTTAGAACGCTCAGAAGTTTGACACAACTGTTTGTACTAGACGTTTTGGATACTAGACGTAAAATAGAAACTACTTCCAAAATCTATGGACAATTTTTCTTGTCATAATAATATTATATCTCTATATAATAATTGTTATGACTTATTTAACATTGCGAATTAATGCGAATTTTTATTTTATTAGAAAATATATTTTATTATTTTATAAAGCTTAGGTTTCCTATATTTTTAAAAAATCCCTTACACGAAGATGATCTTAAACCAGCGACATTCACAGTATTGTGCAACTTTTTATTATTTAAGTTAGTATTACTCGTAGAAATAAATGTGCATTAGAATTAGTAATACAATTCATTCATTTTATGTCGTCCCTTAACAAAATAATCAGACGAAATCAGGAAAATATAAAGGTAAATTCATCCAAATCCCGAATCAAAAAAGTACCAAATTTTATCACAAGATGTCGTTAGTTATGTTTTAGAACGCTCAGAAGTTTGACACAACTGTTTGTACTAGACGTTTTGGATACTAGACGTAAAATAGAAACTATCCCAAACTGTGGACAATTTTTCTTGTCGTAATAATATTATATCTCTATATAATAATTGTTATGACTTATTTAACATTGCGAATTAGGGATGGGCAAATGAAAAAAAAATATCGATATATATTGTATCGATATTATTCAAAGCTATTTTGATATATCGATAATTCATATGGGGGGTGTTTTGGACCTTTGAACCTCAAATAATTTTGTTGTTGATTTATTTGATGAGCAAAAAAAAACCGACGTCGTCATTAAATCACTATATTATATGGTGGTTTAAACCTTTGAACCTGTAATAATTTACTTAGTTTGCGAACGCGGCCCTAATCATGAACTTAAATCGTACGGGAGCTCATAAAAAATATCGAATTTGATATCCGGAAAAAAATATCGATTATTGATATATCGAGATTTAAAATATCGAAGATAATTATCGATTATTTATTGAATAATAATTAATATCGATATTTTGATATATCGATATTTTTAACCTAAGCCTATTGCGAATCTTTATTTTATTAGAAAATATATTTTATTATTTTATAAAGCTTAGGTTTCCTATATTTTTAAAAATCCCTTACCACTGCAAGGTTTAAGATAACCGTGATAAATACTTGTCTTTGACTATGAAAATTCAATTGTTTCAATAACTGTACCAATGATTTTTAAATAAAATAATAGCATTTGATTCACAGTGCTCGAAGAGCACGTTAAGCTGTCGGTGCCAGTTACATTATACAAACTTGTAAAATGGTTTCTAGATGAGTTATTAAGTCTATCCAAACACCGCGAAGAGCCACTTGTTCGGTGTAGATGCAGAATACCATTGTCAGAACTCCATCGCCGGGTACCTTGAGGCCGCCTAAGGTAGGGGGCCATAAGGCACTCGTGACGGTATAAGCATTTTTATCACGTTAACTAGAGCGCCATTCTACGGGTTTAAAAAAAGCGAGGGTGTAGAAAATTTTCAGCTAATTCAACCATACTCATTCTAGTTTCGTTAAACATCGTAAAAATATGGATTTGACCATATATTTTTCTACACTTTCGCTTTCATTTATATTTTGTAAGAAAAGATGACTGAAAAATATATAGTTGAAATTTTGTCTCTGGCTTCTACCAACCACGCCACGCGATTTTTTACTTTTATAACAGGTAAATGAAACTATAAGGGTTCATTAACTACATAGATAAAATAAGTCCATATAAACATTTCGTAAGGTTACTAAAATAAGTCCATAATTTTAGTAACCATACGAAATGTTTGATTACCCAAAACTCTTCAATGAAAATAGAAAGTGTGAATTATTGATTATAGCGGCATAAATATCAGATAATTTGAATCATGGGAACAAATCAATAAAATCGAATATCAACCATTCAATATCTAATTGTCCACTGAACATATGGACAAAACATCAGAAGTAAAATATTGATAGAAGTAACCAATAGTAAATAAGACCGTAAATAAATGCTTGGGTCTTATTCTACTTCAATTAATCTGAAGCCCAAACTTAAACTGATGTTTAAATTATTCTGAACAATCATTTAACTATAAGTATACATATATACATATCATCACGGGTGCCGTATCGGAAGAGTTTTAAGTATAAAATATAAATAATCGATAACTATAATGTATTACAATTAAAGGTTTTTTATATAAAAGAAAATTATATATTATACCACATTTGTGCACTTTACCGTCGTAGTATAATGTAATATAATATGATATAGTATAAGTAATACAATATAATGTAATATGCTGAAATTCACAAGATTTTTAGAATTTTATTGTCTTCATCACGAGACACCACGGTACCCAGCCTCAGGGTACCCAGCGTAGGGATTTTGATTCTACTTTGTCGTCGCCAATGGTATTCTGCACAACATGTTTGAAAACTTCACTGACAGCGGCCATAGAAACTTTATTAAACTTAACGCCACTATAAAACAAAAGTCCTCTGGAGACCAGATCTACGTGCAAGACACCAAGTTACTTAAAAACAACCGCTCATAAACGCCGTGAATGACTAATGTCCACGCTAACGTATACTTGAGAAACAATACCTAATCAACACCCAAGAAGTGCCAGCTGATAAATCCGGCCTACATAAGGTCAGGATTTACACAAATGGGTTGAAAACTAAGCACGGGGCAGGAGCAGGGATTTCGGCATTAAGATGGAGGCAAGTTCTAACATTTACATGTATCTCATATAAATTAATATTTTTTACTCATCTGTGCTCTATGCTATTATTATGCCAAACTATATTATGTTTTATATTTAATTAATCTTCTAAAGTAGTATTTAAGTTATAATAATTAGTTGGTTATATATACGTGGTGACCGAGTTGGTTAGACCTTGGACTTAAAAACACTTAGGTCCCTAGTTCGAACCCCGGTGTGTACCAAATAGAGCCTCGGAGAGCACGTTAAGCTATCGGTCCTAGTTTCACTATACCAACTTGTGAAACTATTTATTTATGGGTTACTGCTATGACGAGGTGTGTCTAGGCGGTCGCCGGCACCGTAAGGCACCTGTGATGATATATTTATATATTTAAGTAACTAATGTTATTTATCAAAACTATTTAGTAAAATAGTTATGCCGCCTCTATCAGTTTATGATTTATGTGATCGGCAATAAGCTGTGCGATTGTTTTACATTGGCGATAAACGAACAATGGTATTTGCATCTATCGCGGTTTTCTTCGACCAGATGTTCAGAGCTGATTGACTCATGCGTTTTCAATTAGATTTTTTTTAGTTAAACCATAATATGATTGTTCACAAAACATGCACTTGTTATGTTTTGTATACAATTGAGAACACTTCTTATCATAAAATATATTCAATAACATGATTTAGAAGCTTGGTACTTAGTAAAATATATAACAATCTTTAACTAACAACACGGTTTAAATATATTACATTAAACATTTAATTAATCGATTACACCCCCAGCTGGTCGTGGATACGATCTTGCAGTACGCGTTTTTAGATTTTCAGTGTGCATCGTTTTTACAACTATATTATTGCCAGCTGAGGCCATATTCTGTTACTGGTAAAGAAAGAAAAAACGTTGCGGAAACCAGTAGCTATATTTTGTTTCTTATAACGGAAACGTTGTCAAAATAACGAAATCCTTTATGTACACGGGTTACGACACGAAATGCTAAAACTGTCAAGGCAAAAGCACCTGTAACACGTGGGAATACAGTGCATGCCTTGTTTAGTTATTGTTGTCGTTGATTGTCTAATATTATTTGTAAAGGAATTCGTTATTTTGATAAGCTAACGTTTCCGTTATATAAAACAAAATATGGCCGCTGGTGTCCGCAACGTTTTTTTTTTACTAGGGCACGGCATGTGATTCTACACCAACCTGCCTGGTAAGCGGCATGTAGGGTCCAAGAATTAAAACAACCAACAGTCGAAATGAAATTAAAAGGTATTCGTACCTTCACCGGGCACGCGTTATGGACGCGGCCCGACCATGGGCGCTATTTGTAAATCCAATAAAGCTTTTTATCTATCAGTAATTAGATTTAAATGTAATAAGTGGCTATGGTGTGACACGTGCACAAACAGACAAAAATAATACATTGTTATAATGTAATTTATTTGTGGGTTTAATAAATAAATAATTAAACTGATTTTACAGATAGTATACAGAGATACTTGCTTTGAGAGTATTTTATGCGTTCTGTTTGTTTATAAACACGCATTGATGTACAATAGTATAGACATAGTTAGCTTTGTTATAATTTTAGAATAAAGATTTTATATTTTAGAATAGATTATTTATGTAATAAGAATTTTACCATTCATTTTTTTTATTACGATAGACCAATCTGGATATCGGCTTTCTGATGTTAAAGATGATTTTTTACCAAAGTAGGTATGTAATCAAATGATTATTATTAGCAACTCAGTTCTAACACCGACACTGTCCGACCTTGCCGGTTGTTCAGTGGATACCACTGACTAGAATATCATACGTGAAGATACAGTGCAAATAAAATATATCCGCTGACGCCCACTAGGCCGTCTCGGGCGCCATAAGACACCCATGTTTATATTCTAGGGGGTAATGTAACAAATAAAATTAATTAAGTCTTGAATATATCAATGCCGGATGTAAGTGGCTTCCAACTGGTGTTTTTGGAAATCCATAAAAGAGGCCTATGTCCAACAGAGGACGTCCTACGGCTGATGATGATAGCTTCCAACTGGTAGCTTTGGAAATCCATAAAAGAGGCCTATGTCCAACAGAGGACGTCCTACGGCTGATGATGATAGCTTCCAACTGGTAGCTTTGGAAATCCATAAAAGAGGCCTATGCCCAACAAAGGACGTCTTACGGCTGATGATAATGAGAATATATCAACTGCATTTTAGCCACCCTAGCCTAAACGACTAATACTGTACTTATCCAACATACTTGCTTGCCTTTATTAGGTGTTTAAATAATTTTGTTTCCGTATAAATTGACCGCAAAAATAAGTTAGATATACCTATTACAATTTTAACTGTTTTTTTTTATCGTGCCAAAACGTTATGAACTTTTAATTTATAGAACATTTAAAGAAATTATGATCCCTAACTATATGTATCTAAAGAGTTCAAAGTCTATGATGTATACAGTCATCGTGTTTGTTTGTTTGTACTTACGGCTGACGGATTTCGATGAACCTTTGAGATGTATATATTATATTGGATGATTGATATCAAAGCTAAATTCATATATACATATAACGTGTAAGCTATTCCAAAGTCTAAATACGGTCAATGCAGGTACTATGGTTGAGCCTATAGAACCTATTACATATTCATGAAAAAAAGTAGTATATTATATACATATATATTTACATAAGTTGAAAATAATTACACCGGAAACAAGTCCCATTTTCAGTTGCTACAAAATTCTATGGTAGATCAGGAATAAATTAGAGTACAATTTTTAGCTGACACAACGTTCTATAGTTGGTCGGAAATAACTAGGAGTAGAAATTTTAGCTGTTACAAAGTTCCGTGGTGCCGCATCTATTAGTGGAATATCAACGGGGTGGAATTAACCATTTCATGTGTAATTGGTCAACGTAGTATGCCTACAATTTACCTAGTGGTAAATAAAACTAATAAGTCAAATAATGGGCAAGACCTATTAGCTATTGTTTAGAAGCAGCACTATGCACTACAAAATATATATATATATATGGAAAATATGGTCTTCGAGGACAGACGAGTGCCGCATGAGCATTTGGAATGTGAGAGGACGAATAAATGATATGATGAACGAATTGCTGTAGGTGATGGATAAAATAAGGTTAGACGTGATGTGTGGAACTGAAATCAAGCGCAAGGGTAGCGAAATAGTCGAGTTACCCGGGGGCGGTGTAGTGCTCTGGTCGGGAGTAACCGACAACTACCAAAGCTGTCAAGGTGTCGGAATATTGCTACCCGAGCGCTTAGTTTATTATATGAAAAATTATAGCATGGTGAGCCCAAGATTGTTATGGATCCGACTCTCACTGGCAGGCTTATACTCGATGTGTGCCTAAATAAGAATCTCCTTGTGACGGATACTGTGTTTGCTCATAAGGACATTCACATGTATACAAAAGTGATAAATGAAGAGAGAAGTATGATCGATTTTATGACTGTAGACGACCGTCTCCGGTCCCATATCATAGACACACGCGCGCAGTTTCTAGTTCTGGCCCGCGGGCCAGAACTAGAAACTGACCACTGGTCGTCACCAGATTAAGTGGTCTTTTCAGAGGATGGCGGTGTAAACGTTTTAATAGGACATTGGAGCTATTCGAAAGAATAAAATGTGAAAAATTACGCGAAGAAAATGTGAAAGCAGAGTATAGAAAGTTGCATTGAAGATAAGCTTGCCAACCTGGAAGATGTGATGTAGATACATGTTGGAAACTTCTTAGAGACAGTATGGTAGAATCAGCAAAAAAGGTGTGTGGTGTAACAAAAAAGCGATCTCCAAAAGGGGACACATGGTGGGATACAAAAGTTAAAAATTCTATGGAGAAAATGAAGAAAACATGGTTGAGCTAGATCAGAAAGTATTAGAAGAGAGAAAAGAAAGACATACCTACGCTGTAAGAGTGACACCAAAGCTGTGGTAAAAGAGAAACCAGAAAGATGCAGAGCGATTGGTGAAGAGAGGTTATCAAACAACTTCAAGCAAAACTCGAAGCTTTTTTAGAGGGAAGTGAGAAATTCTCGAAGTTGTTTGACAACCTCTAGAATGGATAAAATAAGATCAAAACGTGGTGACACTCTTATAAACACCGATGAAGTGTTAAAGCGGTGGAGTGAGTATTTTGGTGAGATGTATTAAAGTAGCATCCCTGACATCACTTTTGGGATCTCACCTCCAGAGATACCTGAACTGACGTCTAAAGCATGGGATGAAATTAATGTGTCTGAGATTGTAAGAGCGATAAGAAGTTTGAAATACGGTAAGGCAGCAAGAATTGATAAGGTACTTCCTGTTCATCATATACTGCAGAGGCTGAAAGAAAACAGATGTTGGATAAAAATGGGTGACATGTTGATTCATTCACTGTTGTATGCAGATGATGATGTCCTTATTGCATCATCTGAGCAAGAGCTGCAATTTAGTCACAGACATGAAAGATGGATGTATTGAAAGAGGTCTCCGAATAAATGCGGGAAAATCTAAGGTGTTAGTATTTGAGAGAAATGAGATAACGAATGCGACAATTATGGTTGATAATAATAAATTGGAACAAGTGACTGAATTTATATATCTGGGTAGTGTTTTTACTAGGGATGGTAAACATGAAAAATATATACTCAAAAAGCAAAACTTGCCATTCATAATGCAGTGCTTATACCGACACTATTATATGGATGTCAGACAGGATAAAGATGAAAGCAAAATAAATGCAGTAGAAATGCGCTCATTGCGACGAATGTGCGGTGTTAAAATAACAGACCGAACCCGCAATCACGTAATTCGAGAATGAGTGGGACTGAAAGAAAGTATAGGCATGAACATGGGAAAAGGTATGCTCCGCTGGTTTGGGGATATAGAAAGAATGAGTGATGAAAGACTGACGAATCAGATATATAAAAGCGAGGTGAAGGGTAGACGTGGCCGAGGGAGACCAAGACATACGTACCATGACCAAATTGAAAAGGTTTTAAAAGACGGTGCTATTAAAAGTATCCGAAATCGGCGTGCATCTATGAGAAGAGTTATGACTGTGGAAGAGGCGAAAGGAGGGATAGGGACAAGTGACGCTCGGTGTCTCTGTTATGAAGATAAATAATAATAATAATACGGTCTTTAAAACAAGATAATATCGTTATTTTTTTTATCAGAGAAATATGTTAAAATTAAAATGTTCTCTTAAAATATGTGTAATATCTTCAAAACAGTTGTAGTTATTGACATATATTATGTAATTATATTTATAATATAATTGTAATAATTTTTTTTTCGGAACTCGGTAAGGGCATATTGCGTGCCTTTTTCAAATGCATTTATCAGCCAAAGATTGTATGTTTGTGACTATCGATATACGCTTTTGAAAAGCAAAGTACGCTTAAATCAAATTGATCTAATCGTAGTTATTTTATCATTGATGTATGTATATAAACTTACACCGGTAATCATAAAAACTTATTAAGTCCTTGAAGAACATTTTAGGTATAGAAGGTTTGTCCCTTTTTATTAGCAACAAAAATTTTGTTATGCGTAAGAGACACAACCTTCTATAACTAAAGTGTTCTTCAAGGCCTCAATAAGTTTAAGGCCATTAGTTTAAAAGAATTAAGTTGTAAATTAAAGAAACTATTAAGGGCTAAAACCGGAATAAAATAAAAATAACAAATATTTAGGTGTGATGGGCTCTCAATAACTTTGATACCCTATCAAAGTTGCTTAGCGCCGCCCATAAAGATGTGTTGAGGCTTAAATGTATTCATATAAAAATAAAAAGATAATTGTCAGAGGATTGATGGTGTCATATTTAGTTTTGTAAACATTGAAATATTATTTAATAAAGATATTATTAAAGTAGTTAATATTGTGTTATTCCTAGTGAAGATCGAATATAACTGTAATAATTGGTGACCCCGACTATTAAATATGGAAGAAAATAATAACATTGAAATTCAAAACTGTGATAAAGTTAGTATAAAAATTCCACCTTTTTGGGCCGAAAAACCTGAAATTTGGTTTTATCAGATAGAAGCCCAGTTCTCAATTCATCGAATAACTTCAGAAGAAACTAAATTCAATTATTTGATTTCACAACTTGAACCAAAATTTGTCGAAAATATTTGTGATATTATAACTGGCGAGAGTGATCAAAAATATTCATTGGCAAAAAGTCGACTGCTTAATATTTTTAAAGAAAGTGTAGAAATAAAGCTTAAGCGACTACTTACCGGAATTGATCTAGGTGATTCAAAACCCAGTCAACTTTTAAGAAAAATGCAAAGTCTGGCTGGTGAAGATATGTCAGCAAAGGCGTTGCGTACATTGTGGTTAGATAAACTACCCCCAACTGTTAAGAATGTACTCGTAATTAGCGAAGAAACTCTTGAGAAGGTTGCTGTGATGGCTGATAAAATGCTGGAAGTAACTCCGCGTGAATTTTACAGCGCCGACGTTGTTCCCAGTACTAGTAGCGATAATTCCTTAATGAACGAGCTTTTAAATAAAACAAACTCATTAGAAAAACAAATTACAACAATGAACATAAGACAAGCGAGATCAACTGACCGCAACCGAAACTTAAATAATTCCCGGTCAAGCTCTCGCCGCAGGTACAATTCCAGTGGAAATTTATGTTTTTACCACTTCAGATTTGGTAATCGCTGCAAACCAGAAAAATGCCAACCCCCTTGTGAATGGAATAAGCCGGGAAACTTAAACCAGCAGCAGAATTAACGGCTGATTCCGCTGCCGATATTTTTGAAAGCCGCAGATCAAGATTATTTGTTTCAGACAAAAGGACTGGTCTACAATTTCTTGTTGATAGTGGAGCAGATGTTTCGATTATTCCGGCAACTAAAGTTGATAAAATAGAAAACTCTTTCGAATTATATGCAGCTAACAATACAAAAATAGAAACTTATGGTACGAGGGTTTTAACCTTAGATCTCGGGTTTCGACGTCAATTTCAGTGGCCATTTGTAGTTGCCAAGATGAACAGAGGTACCGATTTTCTAAAATATTATAATCTATTGATTGACCTAAAAGCAAGAAAATTATTAGATGGATTAACAAATTTAAATGTAAAAGGAACGATAACAACAATAGAAGAAACTGAAGTTTTCAGTACAACCGATAAAGCATCACCATTTCACAAAATATTAGCCGAATTTCCTGAAATAACTAAACCTAATCTGCTACCTACAACAATTAAACATGAAGTGAAACATCAAATTGAAACAATGGTGATCCAATATTTTCTCGCCCGAGACAATTAGATAGTAAAAAACTTAAAATTGCTAAAGCAGAGTTTGAATTTATGTTGAATCATGGAATTATACAGCCATCAAAATCTCAGTGGGCTAGTCCATTACACATGGTTAATAAAAAAGATGGAACTTGGCGCCCTTGTGGTGATTATCGTCGTCTGAATGATAGTACTGTACCAGATAGGTATCCGTTACCAAGAATAGATGATTTTCAATATATATTAAAAGCTTCGAGAATATATTCCAAAATCGACCTTTTAAAAGCTTATTTTCAAATTCCAGTTGCCAGTGAGGATAAACATAAAACAGCCATAACTACACCATTTGGATTATACGAATTTAATGTAATGAGCTTTGGTTTGCGTAACGCCCCATCTACATTTCAAAGGTTTATTAATGAAGTAGTAAGAGGACTTGATTTTTTATTTCCGTACATGGACGATATTTTAGTTGCATCTAGTGATATTAGAGAACACGAAATGCATCTAAAAAATTTATTTGAAAGATTAGATAATTATGGACTTCGTATAAATGTATCAAAATCAGTATTCGGAGTACCTGAAATAGAATTCCTAGGATATAATATAACGGCAAACGGAATTTAACCTAATCAAGATAAAGTGCAAGCAATTTTAAACTATAAGTTACCTGAAACAATTAAAGATTTACGAACTTTTCTTGGTCTTATCAACTTTTATCGAAGACATTTAAAAGATGCGGCAAATATTCAAGCTTCATTGCATGATTTTCTAAAAGGAGCAATTAAAAATGACAAAACTAAAGTACCTTGGACAAATGAAACAAAATTATTTTTTGAAAAATGTAAACAAAATCTATCTAATTCTGTATTATTAACATTTCCTAATTCAGATTTGCCCTTATCTCTCTTCACGGATGCATCTGACAATGGAATCGGATCTGTGTTACAACAATATGATAATCAATGTTGGAAACCAATAGCATTTTATTCAAAGAAACTTAATGAAACCCAAAAACTTTACAGTACATATGATCGAGAACTCTTAAGCATTTACTTATCTATAAAGCATTTTAAACACTATTTAGAAGGAAGAGATTTTACAATATTTACAGACCATAAACTTATTATTTTTGCATTTAAACAGAAAAATGAAAAAGCTTCCCCTAGACAGCATGGACAATTACAATATATATCACAATTTACAACAAATATTCACACATATCAGGCTTAAATTTATTCATATAAAAATAAAAAGATAATTGTCAGAGGATTGATGGTGTCATATTTAGTTTTGTAAACATTGAAATATTATTTAATAAAGATATTATTAAAGTAGTTAATATTGTGTTATTCCTAGTGAAGATCGAATATAACTGTAATAGATGCATAAACCAACAAGTGACCTAATGACATTTTAGTTTTATGTTTTGGTCATATTGTAACTGTTATAAAATAACAATGTAACATTTGACCCAATTCATGAAATTTGTCAGGTAAATATAATGTATGAATGTAAAAAAAAAATATTACCCATCACAGAAAATAACGAACATGGTAAAAAATTATTGAACTTCGACTAACAGCCAAGTTGTAATATTGGAAGTACGTTTGTATGGGTGTCGAGTCGACTCCAGGTATTCTGCAACTTATTATTATCTAAGTGGCATTAGTCGTCGAAATAAATAAATAAGATATTATTTATACGTAATCTATTAGAGTTAGAAATAATAATATTATATAATTATTTCAATTTGTGACGTCCCCTAACAAAATAATTTGGCGTAATTTGGAAATTTTGATCATCCAAATCCAGAATCTAAAGAGTACCAAGTTTTGTCACAAGATGTCGTTAGTTTCGTTATAGAACGTTTAAAATTCTGTCAAACTGTTTGTATTAACGTTTTGGAATCGTAGAATGGATATATTATCAATTACCATGGCATATTTTTCTTATCATAATAATATTATATCTCTATATAATAATTGTTATGACTTAATTTACTAATAATAAATAAGTTTGATATTTCGTTCATTAGTAGTTTTTTACAATTGTATTTACATATTATATCATCACACGGGGTCCGAGACCGCCTTGGCGCCTAGACGGCCCCAGGGTACCCAGCGGAGGGATTTTTAATCCCACCTCGTCGTAGCCGATGGTATGAGACTACACCGAACAAGTGGCTAGCTCGTCGCAATGTTTTGAATAGACTCAATAACCCATCTATAAATAGTTTCACAGGTTGGTTTAGTGAAACCGGGACCGACAGCTTAACGTGCTCTCCGAGGCACTATGGTGGTGTTTGACAAACAAATGTACATACAATTTTTAATTAAACACATATTAGTACACACCGGGATTCGAACCAGGGACCTAAGTGTTTTTAAGTCCAAGGTCTAACCAACTCGGCCACCACGTATATTAAGATATGTAATTTATTTTAATGAAGCATGGCATGTGGATTTGTACACCTGATGTTAAGCAGACCTACATAGTGCATGAATGGAGTAGATCAATACAATTAATCGCTCCCACCATGCCGGCCAAATGATGCGGGTTACGATATTGGTGGCGACAAAGACCAATTTGAATTAAGAGTATATTTTAATATCCTCGCTGCTTTATCCTAAAATCAATCGCCCGTTTCGTAACCGTACCATGAAAGGAGATTACTCCCTCGACAAGAAATCGATGCAGTAATCTTCGGAACATCGGTGAATCCACAGACTATAAGCGAAATCGTTTGTGATTATAGATAAACGCATTTGTAAAGTATTTCGTAAGCTATTCTACAAGTAAGTAGGCTTAGTTTAGAAGACTTAAGTGATGTACCGTTTTTAACTGCGGTAGTGGCAGATAAAGTTTAAACACTTTTATTTTTATGTTTTACCCTTTAAAAAATGTGTAATATTTGTTTTTAGGGTCTAATGTAGTTACTCTATAAATTAATGAAATAAAAAAAAAAAATTGCATATTCCCTATTGCATTACACAAAGTAGGTATGGAGCCAAATGCAAATTTTAAAACTGTCCATACACTTGGTAATAGTCAAATATTTGTGTACCGGGCTATTAATAGGTATAATGGGACATCCTTTGTTTGTGACAGAAAAAGATCTGGCCGTCCACGTAGTGTTCGTACGAAAAAGGTGGTCAAAGCAATAAGGGAAAGAATTCGAAGAAATCCTGTCCGAAAGCAAAAGATACGCAAAGCGGTACGCAAAGGGAGGTTACAGAAAAATTTTGTTTACGGATGAGTTTTTTTTTACAATTGAGCAACGTTTTAACAAACAAAATAACCGTATTTATGCTCAAAGCTCTAAGGAAGCTTCTCAATTAGTCGACATAATGCAATGTGAGCATTATCCGAGTTCAATGATGGTTTGGTGGGGTGTAAGCTATGAAGGAGTGACTGAACCATATTTTTTTGAAAAAGGTATCAAAACATCGGCACAAGTGTATCAAGGTACCATTCTTGGGAAGGTAGTTAAGCCCTTAACAACACGATGTTCAATAACCAAGTATGGCCCTTCCAGCAAGACTCGGTGCCGGGTCATAAAGCTCGGTCCACGCAGTCTTGGTTGGAACTTCCAACCTAGTTTCCAACTTGGAAGCGAACGTTTCGGACTCCATTAGAGCTAAAGACTGGCCGTCGTCTAGTCCCGATCTTAATCCGCTGGATTATGATTTATGGTCAGTTGTAGAGAGTACGGCTTACTCTAAACGCCATGATAATTTGGAGTCCCTAAAACAATCCATACGATTGGCAGTGAAGAATTTTCCCGTGGATACAGTACGTGCTTCTATTGATAACTGGCCTCAACCTTTAAAGGACTGTATTGCAGCCAATGGACCACTTCGAATAAGCTTTATATATTTTAAATTGTTTTATATTTATGTATTAAACTAACACACTGTAAAAGTAATAAATGTTATTTGCAATAGAAAAAAAAATGTTATTTGCAATAGTAAAAATACGACGTTGATAAACAATTAGTAGAATAAAGGCCCATGTTTTTAATGTCTAAAAGATTTTTATGATTTCAGATTTCAAATATTAATATCTCAAAAACATAATTATATATACATTAAAAAAATATATGATACTTGATATTTGATACTTATTTACACCGGTATTTATAAAAACTTATTAAGTCCTTGAAGAACACTTTAGTTATAGAAGGTTTTGTCCCTTTTTATTAGCAACAAAAATGTATATGCGTAAAGAGACAAAACCTTCTATAACTAAAGTGTTCTTCAAGGCCTCAATAAGTTTTTATGAATACCGGTGTAAATAAGTATCAAATATCAAGTATCATATATTTTTTTAATGTGTATATAATTATGTTTTTGAGATATTAATATTTAGGCCATTAGTTTAAAAGAATTAAATTGTAAATTAAAGAAACTATTAAGGGCTAAAACTGGTATAAAATAAAAATAACAAATATTTAGGTGTGATGGGCTCTCTATAACTTTGATACCCTATCAAAGGTGCTTAGCGCCGCCCATAAAGATGCAAAAAACCAATAAGTGACCTAATCATATTTTAGTTTTATGTTTTGGTCATATTGTAACTGCTATAAAATAACAATGTAACAATTTGACCCAATTCATGAAATTTGTAGGTGCTGCATACCACCAGGTAAATATAATGTATATTTAAAAAAAAAACCCATCACAGAAAATTACGAACATGATAAAAAATTATTGAACTTCGACTAACAGCCAAGTTGTAATTTTGGAAGTACGTTTGTATGGGCGTCGAGTCGACTCCAGGTATTCTGCAACTTATTATTATCTAAGTGCCATTAGTCGTCGAAATAAATAAATAAGATATTATTTATCTATTAGAGTTAGAAATATTATATAATTATTTCAATTTGTGACGTCCTCTAACAAAATAATTTGGCGTAATTTGGAAATAATGATTATCCAAATCCAGAATCTAAAAAGTACCAAGTTTTGTCACAAGATGTCGTTAGTTTCATTATAGAACGTTCAACATTTTGTCAAACTGTTTGTATTAACGTTTTGAAATCGTAGAATGGATATATTATCAATAACCATGGCATATTTTTCTTACCATAATAATATTATATCTCTATATAATAATTGTTATGACTTAATTTACTAATAATAATAAAGTTTGATATTTCGTTCATTAGTAGTTTTTTACAGTTGTATTTATTAAGATATACATATATCATCACGGGGTCCGAGACCGCCTAGACGGCCCCAGCGTACCCAGCGGAGGGATTTTTAATCCCACCTCGTCGTAGCCGATGGTATGAGACTACACCGAACAAGTGGCTACCTCGTCGCGATGTTTTGAATAGACTCAATAACCCATCTATAAATAGTTTCACAGGTTGTTTAGTGAAACCGGGACCGATAGCTTAACGTGCTCTCCGAGGTACTATAGTGGTGTTTGACAAACAAATGTACATACATTTTTTAATTAAAAACTCATTAGTACACACCGGGATTCGAACCAAGGACCTAAGTGTTTTTAAGTCCAAAGTCTAACCAACTCGGCCACCACGTATATTAAGATATGTAATTTGTTTTAATGAAGCATGGCATGTGGATTTGTACACCTGATGTTAAGCAGACCTACATAGTGCATGAATGGAGTAGATCAATACAATTAATCGCTCCCACCATGCCGGCCAAATGATGCGGGTTACGATATTGGTGGCGACAAAGACCAATTTGAATTAAGAGTATATTTTAATATCCTCGCTGCTTTATCCTAAAATCAATCGCCCGTTTTGTAACCGTACCATGAAAGGAGATTACTCCCTCAACAAGAAATCGATGCAGTAATCTTCGGAACATCGGTGAATCCACAGACTATAAGCGAAATCGTTTGTGACTATAGATAAACGCATTTGCAAAGTATTTCCTAAGCTACTCTACAAGTAAGTAAGCTTAGTTTAGAAGACTTAAATAGTAAAATTAAAAAAATAATAAAGGGGCAAAACAGGTTATACTAATAAAAACTTAAAATAATCTTAGATGGGATCTACCATTTATGACTTCGTTAGATTTTGTTACCATCGCCCATCCATACATATGCAAAATCCTGCCTAGTCATATTTTTGGTTAGTGTCTTTGGATTTACTGATTGAGGAGCCTACTGCATCGATTTCTTGCCGAGATGGTAGTTTCCTTCGCAGACTTAAAATGCCAATTATTCTTTGTTTGCCCATTTTGTAACCACATCAACGGGCTTCCGAGAAATATGAAAAAAAGTTAATTTTATTTTAGATTTCGCAAATACATAGTCTGGCCATAAATACTGTTACAATAAAAAATATTACATTTGAATTTGGAATCTGTCATTTTTATAAGATTGTACATTGAGTTTTCTCATTTTGGCGCCAATACCAATTGTACAATATTTTGCGATATTAAAATGGAGTGGAGTGATAAAGAGAACCGAATCGCTGTAATAGGGAATATGCATGTAACGCCAATTATTATTATTTTATTATATAATGTTCCTTTTATGTCTTTGAACATATTTACAGAAATCTATTTTATTTTGATTAGGATTTTTTTTTATAAATACGTATTAAAAAATGTTTTTTTTTTGTAGAAACGGAACGCATTTCTCAACGCTCCGACATTAGCAAACACTGCATGTGACGTCATTCGTGCAAAAACAAATGTCAACGTGTGTTCTGTAGTCTACAGTTTCTTATTTTCTCGGGTATTTATTGTCCTTTATTACGATAATTTGTGATAAGCAAACCTTTTGACTAACTTTTGATGTGCAATAACATTAAACTAATATGCACGAATGATGTCACATAATGGCGGCTAGTGATGTACCGTTTTTAACTGCGGTAGTGGCAGATAAAGTTTCAAAACATCGGCACAAGTGTATCAAGATACCATTCTTGGGAAGGTAGTTAAGCCCCTTAACAACACCATGTTCAATAACCAAGTATGGCCCTTCCAGCAAGACTCGGCGCCGGGTCATAAAGCTCGGTCCACGCAGTCTTGGTTGGAACTTCCAACCTAGTTTCCAACTTGGAAGCGAACGTTTCGGACTCCATTAGACTGGCCGTCGTCTAGTCCCGATCTTAATCCGCTGGATTATGATTTATGGTCAGTTTTAGAGAGTACGGCTTACTCTAAACGCCATGATAATTTGGAGTCCCTAAAATAATCCATACGATTGGCAGTGAAGATTTTTTCCGTGGATACAGTACGTGCTTCTATTGATAACTGGCCTCAACGTTTAAAGGACTGTATTGCAGCCAATGGACCACTTCGAATAAGCTTTTTATATTTTAAATTGTTTTATATTTATGTATTAAACTAACACACTGTAAAAGTAATAAATGTTATTTGCAATAGTAAAAATACGACGTTGATAAACAATTAGTAGAATAAAGGCCCATGTTTTTAATGTCTAACAGATTTTTATGATTTCAGATTTCAAATATTAATATCTCAAAAACATAATTATATATACATAAAAAAAAATATATGATACTTGATATTTGAAACTTATTTACACCGGTATTCATAAAAACTTATTAAGTCCTTGAAGAACACTTTAGTTATAGAAGGTTTTGTCCCTTTTTATTAGCAACAAAAATGTATATGCGTAAAAGAGACAAAACCTTCTATAACTAAAGTGTTCTTCAAGACCTCAATAAGTTTAAGGCCATTAGTTTAAAAGAATTAAATTGTAAATTAAAGAAACTATTAAGGGCTAAAACTGGTATAAAATAAAAATAACAAATATTTAGGTGTGATGGGCTCTCTATAACTTTGATACCCTATCAAAGTTGCTTAGCGCCGCCCATAAAGATGCAAAAAACCAACAAGTGACCTAATCATATTTTAGTTTTATGTTTTGGTCATATTGTAACTGCTATAAAATAACAATGTAACAATTTGACCCAATTCATGAAATTTGTAGGTGCTGCATACCACCAGGTAAATATAATGTATATAAAAAAAAAATACCCGTCACAGAAAATTACGAACATGATAAAAAATGATTGAACTTCGACTAACAGCCAAGTTGTAATTTTGGAAGTAAGTTTGTATGGGCGTCGAGTCGACTCCAGGTATTCTGCAACTTATTATTATCTAAGTGCCATTAGTCGTCGAAATAAATAAATAAGATATTATTTATCTATTAGAGTTAGAAATATTATATAATTCTTTCAATTCGTCATCTAACAAAATAATTTGGCGTAATTTGGAAATTATGATCATCCAAATCCAGAATCTAAAAAGTACCAAGTTTTGTCACAAGATGTCGTTAGTATCGTTATAGAACGTTCAAAATTTTGTCAAACTGTTTGTACTAACGTTTTGGAATCGTAGAATGGATATATTATCAATTACCATGGCATATTTTTCTTATCATAATAATATTATATCTCTATATAATAATTGTTATGACTTAATTTACTAATAATACATAAGTTTGATATTTCGTTCATTAGTAGTTTTTTACAGTTGTATTTACATAAAATATATCATCACAGGGGGTCCGAGACCGCCTAGCCGCCTAGACAGCCCCAGGGTACCGAGCGGAGGGATTTTTAATCCCACCTCGTCGTAGCCACCGAACAAGTGGCTAGCTCGTCGCGATGTTTTGAATAGACTCAATAACCCATCTATAAATAGTTTCACAGGTTGGTTTAGTGAAACCGGGACCAACAGCTTAACGTGCTCTCCGAGGCACTATGGTGGTGTTGTCAAACACATGTATTTTTTTTAATTAAAAACTCATTAGTACACACCGGGATTCGAACCAGGGACCTAAGTGCTTTTAAGTCCAAGTTCTAACCAACTCGGCCACCACGTATATTAAGATATGTAATTTGTTTTAATGAAGCATGGCATGTGGATTTGTACACCTGATGTTAAGCAGACCTACATAGTGCATGAATAAGGTCGATACATTGTTGTTTAACAATATTAATCGCTCCCACTATGACGGCCAATGATGCGGGTTACGATATGGGTGGCGACAAGGACGAATTTGCATTAAGAGTCTGTTTAAATATTCCCGCTGCTTTATCCTAAAACCAATCGCCCGTTTCGTAACCGTACCATGAAAGGAGATTACTCCCTCGACAAGAAATCGATGCAGGAGTCTTCGGAACATATCGGTGAACCCACAGACTATAAGCGAAACCGTTTGTGACTATCGATAAACGCATTTGTAAAGTATTTCGTAAGCTGCTCTACAAGTAAGCTTAGTTTAGAAGAGTTAAAAGTAAAATTAAAGAAATAATAAACGGGCAATACAGGTTATACTAATAAAAACTTAAAATAATCTTAGATGGGATAGGATAGGTTTTGTTACCACCGCCCATCTATACAGATGCAAAATGCAAATTTTAAAACTGTCCATACACTACACTTGGTATTAGTCAAATGTTTGTGTACCGGGCTATTAATAGGTATAATGAGACCTCCTCTGTTTGTGACAGAAAAAGATCTGGCCGTTCACGTAGTGTTCGTACGAAAAAGATGGTCAAAGCAATAAGGTAAAGAATTCGAAGAAATCTTGTCCGAAAGCAAAAGATTTTATTTTGGGAAACGAAGATAGCTCCTAGAACCATGATACGTATTTTGAAAGATGACTTAGGACTTGCAGCCTATAAGAGATGCACTGGTCATTTCTTAACTGATAATTTAAAAAAGAATAGGGTGGTAAAATCGAAACAACTACGGAAGCGGTACGCAAAGGGAGGTCACAGAAAAATTTTGTTTACGGATGAGATTTTTTTTTACAATTGAACAACATTTAACAAACAAAATGACCGTATTTATGCTTAAAGCTCTAAGGAAGCTTCCTAATTAGTCGACAGAGTTCAACGTGGGCATTATCCGACTTCAGTGATGGCTTAGTGGGGTGTTAGCTATGAAGGAGTGACTAAACCATATTTTTGTGAAAAAGTTATCAAAACATCGGCACAAGTATATCAAGATACCATTCTTGGGAAGGTAGTTAAGCCCCTTAACAACCCCATGTTCAATAACCAAGAATGGTCCTTCCAGCAAGACTCGGTGCCGGGTCATAAAGCTCGGTCCACGCAGTCTTGGTTGGAAGCGAACGTTTCGGACTTCTATCTTGCTCAAGACTGGCCGTCGTCTAGTCCCGATCTTAATCCGCTGGATTATGATTTATGGTCAATTTTAGAGAGTACGGGTTGCTCTAAACGCCATGATAATTTAGAGTCCCTAAAACAATCCATACGATTGGTAGTGAAGAATTTTCCCGTGGATACAGTACGTGCTTCTATTGATAACTGGCAAGGACTGTATGGCAGCCAATGGAGACCACTTCGAATAAACTTTTTATATTGTTTTATATTTATGTATTAAACTAAAACACTGTAAAAGTAATAAATGTGATTTGCAATAGAAAAAAATAATGTTATTTTCAATAGTAAAAATACGACGTTGATAAACAATTAGTGGAATAAAGGCCTCTATTTTCAATATCTATCATTTGCGTGACGTCACAAGCCATCACGCAGATTTTTTAGATTTCAAATATTAATATCTCAAAAACCAGTTTTTTTTATTTAAACAATAAACGAAATTAGTTTCTAATTTAAGGTTATATTTTCATTTTTTTTATTGTCGGAGTCCACGGTAAGTCTGCCAACAAGTAGGTAAGAACATGTTCCGTTTACAAAAAAAAAATATACAAAAAAACTCACTAATTAGAAAATTTAACTTATAGTTATGTGCTACTATCTAAATAACAAAACACGTCGCCTGTCCGACGCGAGTGTTATGAAATGCCTAGTTAATTTAGATTATGATGAAAATAGTCCGAAACTAACGAGGTTCTAGATTCGTCATTCCGATCATCCAGGATTTACGCCCGCGGCTTATCCTCTTGCAAATAATATCTATTTAAAATAATGACATAGTACACAAATAGCATTAATTCCATAAAGACGTCATCAACTCAACGTAGGTGTGAATATAGGTAGGTATGCCGTTTGGCCCTCAAAATAGTAGGTTTAAAAAAAAAAGTTTTCCCCGAATAAGCAAGCCTCTTTCAAAAAAATATAATATTATAAATAATTTATAATTATAAGCATCCCTTGTAGGTGTGCAATTAAACAATTTATAAAAAAATATGTTTCAACTGCAGTATTTATACATTATTTAGTTTTAAAATTTTATTTAATTATAAAATCAAATTGTTTTTGATATTGCTATCGGTACGCTTAAGTTTTTTCAATTAGGGGCAAAACGAAAGATTTAGTAGATATAGAAAAAAAAAGTAAAATAAATAGTTTGCCCCCTGGCTAAACGGAACCTTTATTTTTCTCTGTAGACATTTTTAATGAAACATATTTAACCGATTTCGTGATATATTTCGCTATACTAAAATATAAATCTAGCTATTGCTTCAACTTTCAACTTAAAACATGACATATTTTGTATTTTTTCTTTTAAATATATAAACTACTTATTATTGCATCCGTTATATTTGAAAACTTTTCCTAGCAGACTCTTAAAACACCAACAACCTGTATATATTGTTATAATTTTACTTCAAAAAATACAGATTTCACGAATACTCAAAGAAAAAAAAACGCATATAAATCGGACCAGTAGTTTTTAAGTGACCCAAACTAAATAAATATATCAGTGAAAATATATAGGTACTACTTAGGTCCCTACCGTTTGTTGCTAAATAAAATATTAATTTTAAAGTCTCTTTTTAAATCCATTGTTTAAATCTAGATGAATTTATAAGAGATTATTACAAGAACTAAAATCAAATAAGCCTACAAGAAATAAATAAATATAAAAATATTCAACCGTCTCATCGTCCAGTGGTTGGCGTTGTATTCAGAGATTGTGGGTTCAATTCCAACTCATGGCAAACAAATATTTACGTTTTTGTGTAACAATTTCTTGAATTATTTTGGTCTGTATGTCTATAAAATATAATCGATATTACTATCGTTGTTTCTATTACACTTAGAACAAGCCTAAAGCTTATATTGTGATCAGAGTAATGTGCGTGAAAAGTCCTACTTTTTATTATTATACATTATTATTAGTAAGTAGGTATATAAAATACTCTAAATTATTTACACGTAACACGTACCACGTTATACATTAAAATATGAATAAAAGCAGTCTAAGTTTCCCTATAGCAACTTGTTATAGAACCTATCTAAACACCGAGACAATCCGGCCACTTGTTCGATATATACTCAGAATACTATACAACTACGACAAGGTGACAATAAAACCCGACCGCTGGGTACCCTGAGACCGGCGCGAGCGTCGATAAGCACTCGTGACGATACACTTTTATATTCAAGAAAAAAATATAGACAACTATAAAATAATAAAAACAAGTTGGTAAACGTCACGGCCAAATGTTGGATGTTGCCAAAAAAGTCACTTCGCCTTTCATAAATTCACAGAAACTTTCACTTGCGATATAGAAACTGATTCAAACGGGCCAAGTTCCTACGCAGCTCTACAACATTCTTTATTTGAATTTGGTTTCACTATCACTTTTAAAGAACTGTGTCTCACATACATAATCATATTATTAAACAACATGGCCTTGAATATTTTTTCTTGTTTTGATTCTGTATGTGCAATTTCTAAAACAAAATTTCGATACGTAAATCCCCAAATTTTTATGTGATTTATTTTCTATATAGGGTAAGCTTTAAATAAATAATAATATTTATCATTAACTACTAATATTAATATTTATGACGTTTTTTTTAGGAAAACGCCTTCTACAATCGAGAAATTTACATTCACCATACAAAACGTGCAGTCGTATTTTAAAAAATTATCGATGACATCATTCTTCATACAATCATAAAAAAAAAATATTCATTGTATTTAATAAACTTTTATCTAACCATAACATATGTTTAAAAAAAATACAAAACTGTCATACAAAACCTAATAGGTAACCAATTCAAGAATTATAAGTACCCAACTGGATTGCATATCAAAATCGATATTATAATAGTGACTGACAAATTGATAAAATTTCACCTGATAAATATATTTAGCTAGCATATTCTAAAATGTCACACAAGCCCTCCTAATCACGCAAATTGTATGAATATGCTTCTAACTGTAACATTTTTAAAACTTTCTACTAAAAGACGTGGTTTGTTTCGCCTGATATTTTTTTCGTAAAGCAACTACACTCCGTCCGTATTTTTATACTTTGAATAAAATTTTTGTGTATATTGTCAACGTTTTGATCAATCGACTCATAAACAGAAAGTTATAGGTTACAATCCGTTGTGCACTAACAGAGATTCCTATAACTTAATATTCCTATAACTTACTTATACAGTGTTTCACAAGACCACTACTCGTGCCACTGATAATAAGTTAAGTAATTTCTAGAACCCAGTTTCTAACTGTTTGTTTTTTCAATTTTAGTTTCCACTAAGAATACTATTGCGAGCAGGTGGGTTATATTCCCTTCGCTGATGTTATTTCAGGTAGCATTAGTTTTTTTAGGTATACAGACTAATCTAACAAAACTTGTATTAACCTAACAAAAGTGTATTTTTCGTTTTTTCACAAAATATTTTATAACCCATATTTAAGGAGGATAAAATCCAAATAACTTGGTTACTAAGGGATTCTTTAAACTCCTTTATGGCATATAAAAAAGAAGATACACAAAATAATTTGGTTACTAAGGGATTCTTAAAAACTCATGGCATAAAAATAAAGACACAAAATAATTATCTATGAACCGCATAGCGTGTTTTAATGTTCAAAAAGTGCCTCACGTTGGATTGGCTCTAGCTTCGCGAATACCGCTTTACTCATAGAAGCCACAAGTTACTTCACGCAAAGGCCCGGAAGTACAGCACTGCCACGCGTGACCTGAGGTGTGAATTACCCTTTAGATCTAATGACGACCGCACTGAGTATAGCGAAAATTTTCAAAAAGTAGGCCATTTTTATCTAAAATAATATATCATCATCACGGGTGCCTTACGGCGCCCGGGACCGCCTAGACGGCCAGCGGAGGGCTTTTAATCCCACCTCGTCGTAGCCGATGGAATTAGTCTACACCGAACAAGTGGCTAGCTCGTCGCGTTTTACGCCACTGAATAACCCATCTATCTATAAACAGTTTCACAAGTTGGTATAGTGAAACCGGGATATATTATTATTATAATATAGGTATATGAATATATATAATGAAGAAAGTAACAAACATTGTTTTAAAAATATTTATTTAAATTATCTATTGCTTAAATTGGTAGAGAATATGGCCCTTGTACTCAATTAGTGCATTGTTTTATAATAATAAATTATATATAAAAATATAAAGTTTAAATTTAAAAATAATAAAAATCTTTATACAGTGGCACATATGAACTAAATTGTTACAAAAAGCTAAATTTGGCGTAAAAAAAAAATAGTTTTACGCAAAAATCTATGCGCCTAAGTTGTGATTCATTATTCATTTAAAAAGCTAACAAAAACAGATAGTTTACAAAGTTAATAGCATCTGGAGTTTGCTATGATGTGTTAGAGACCGCACAAAAACTATTAAATACTATTCATTTAATTGAGGTATCACTTTAAAAAAAATATTTAGAGTAGGTAATATTTTAATTTAAAATTTTAATATATTGAGATCTTCTTCACCATTAATAATATCAGGAGCTTTAATAGAAATCAATATAATTTTAGCACAATTATTTATTGTGTTTCATAGAAAATAATAATGTGGCCTTTGGTTAGATCTCATATAAACTATCTTCTAGGTTTTATATATATATAAATTCTAACATATTGTCCAGGTATATTTTTAGGTCCAGATTCAGATCCCTCAAACTGATTAAAGCTTCAAATTCGGCTTTTCAAATTTATTTAGAGGTATATTAGAGTTTACTAACCAGGAGCCTTATGTATTAGATATCAATTACAAATCGTATTTTCTATACAATACAAAATGTGTTAAATTTTGCCTTTATCGGGATCTGATATTAGATAAGAGCCTTTATCATCACGTTAGTTAGGTCTTTCTGTACAGGGTTAGATGTAATAACAACTTTATTATCAACCTCTTTCATTATGTTAGAGTTCACATTATGGTAACTACAGTGATCAATTTCTTATTTTTACTGGATTTTTAGCTAAAGAATCACTTACTAAGTCCTCTAGCAAGGCTTTAACCAGATTCTTATATACGTATCTAATTTATTTATTATAATAATTATTAAACATTATTGTTCATATTTTTAAAATAATTAATATATATATGAAAGAGAGGTATGAAATACCGGAAAGCCTTGCCGAAAGTATCTCGTTTTGCATCCTCTGCAGCACTAAGATTACAATGCTTTCTCTTCTGTACATCTGTATCATCTCCAGCTACGACCGAATTGTAGGTCAAATATTTAAGTAAGCAACTATTTGTATTGAAATCTCTTTATTTTATTTAAAATATGGTTACAAACGTTTGGTATTCATAGTGAACTCAGTGATAATTATAGTGTTATTTATTTAAAGTGTTGTACATAATATATAGTATAGACATTAAATTAAATAACAAAGCAATGATTTTAAGTTATTGTGATTTTTATTTATGAAATACTGGTATCGGAAATAAAGTCTTTTTATTAAGATTATAAACGTAGTTAGTTAATTGTAATATTACTGCATATTCTACCTGGTTTCAGCGTGCAAATTGCAATTAGATTGTAGGTATATAGTTTATTAAAAAAAAATATACACTCAAAAAATATATACACTCAAAAAATCTAAATTTAACAACACGTAATAATTTGTGAAATATATAATTAAATGAAATTACGCTTTGATCAATCGTGAAATTAGCTAACGTAGTTAGTTAATTGTAATATTACTGCATATTCTACCTGGTTTCAGCGTGCAAATTGCAATTATATTGTAGGTATATAGTTTATTAAAAAAAAATATACACTCAAAAAATATATACACTCAAAAAATCTAAATTTAACAACACGTAATAATTTGTGAAATATATAATTAAATGAAATTACGCTTTGATCAATCGTGAAATTAGCTAACGTAGTTAGTTAATTGTAATATTACTGCATATTCTACCTGGTTTCAGCGTGCAAATTGCAATTAGATTGTAGGTATATAGTTTATTAAAAAAAAATATACACTCAAAAAATATATACACTCAAAAAATCTAAATTTAACAACACGTAATAATTTGTGAAATATATAATTAAATGAAATTACGCTTTGATCAATCGTGAAATTAGCTGGTTTTAAATATTAAAATACTTTTTATAAATACATAAATCAGGCAACCAAACTTTGATATTTCGTGATAGAATCGAAATTAGATATATAGGGCTCATTGCACTTTATCTTTTTAGGCATACCTATATAAAATAGGCGTTCTTGCGCCCATAGTTTATAAAATAGCATAATTAGAAAATTCAATAAAATCATCAGCAACAACGCCAATTAAAAATTATGTATAATCTCTAACACTATAGCTGTTTTGGCTTGATAGTTTTTAACATTTGTATTTGAAAATCTAACTTTACTTTAGCAGGATAGTTTTAATCACTTAAAACATTTACCTATCTATCAAATGCTTTATTCTAATATTTTAAGGTGTTCCAACTAAGAATTTATAATACTATGACTGCTACCGTGGTTGAATTCGGGGGTCGTAGGTTCGATAAATAATATTATATATTTATTTAAAAATAAATAAAGAAATATATATAAAATAATCACCGACACTTTAGATTCAGATTTTAGATTTAACGATGAATAAATATTACTACGTTCCTACAATAGATTCTTTATATTAAATTTATTTAGTTACACATTGGAAAATGTTTTATTATTCAACTATTAGTAAAGTGAATGCCAAATATGCAGAATATGAAGGCTATGCCTGTAGTAAGCTTAGGGCAAGAGGTTATGTATTCGAACAGGGTTTATGCAGGCCCTAAGCTTTGGGTTGTGTGGACCCGTTACGATGAACAATGCTCACATTGGAACCAAACCATATTTCAGTTTAAGATTGAAATACATTTACCGAATGCATTCATTTACTTCGGGTCGAGTTTTGGATTTAGGGATTATACATTTGGTAAGCCGATTTGTTTATTTACTGGAAGTATATCCTCTTTGTACTGCCAATGATATTCACTGTTTAGAGTAGTAACTGAATCGGGAATCGCCATTGTTTAGTTTAGAAAAGCACACAATTACTTTCCAAAATCCTTAGCTTCCGAACCCCAAACACCAGTTGTCTCCACAGCGAAAGGGACAATTTTTTTTTCTACGGCCTAGACGGCCCCAGGGTACCCAGCGGAGGATTTTTTTAATTATTTCTATATTTCATGTTTTGTTTTATCTGCTGTCTCAGCAGCCTCTCCGGAAGAGCCTACGTAACCCATGAAATAGGAAACAGCTAAATTATCAACTCTACTTAAACCGTATAGCTCTGGAATAGAAGAAGTGTGCTGAGGATTACGCTATTGGATACGAATAGTGTGGTGACAAGACAATATCCCTGCACTTCTGCTATAACATAATGCTTAGACTGTACAAGATATCAGTATTTGGCAGATGTGTAAGTGAATTTTTAATTATGTATGTCTGTTTGTTCGTTTTGTTCGCATCGCGTAAAAGTGACTCATTGGATTTAAAAACGAATTACTGAAAGATAAGAAGTTTTATTGTGAGTAATATTTAGCGTTTTACTTCATTCAAACAAACCTACAAAATAAAAAAATATTTATTTTCAAATTTAGTTATATATCTCATACTATAATTAAATTTAGTTATATAACGTGCACTAGCAAATAACTTTTTTAATATATTTTAAAATAACATGTAAATGAAGTAGCGGCCACTAGTTAGTTTATAATAAAAAATCTTTATGGTTTTAAGTTTTATAAAAACACTTTGGTAATAAAATTGTTATTTAAATATAACATTATTAAAACATAATTAACATCCTATGTCCGCCATATCAAAGCCCCGTCCCGGCCCTAACCCATAGCACTGGCAGCATTGCTCGTTAAACACTTTACTATAAAACCATATCAACAACTAGATAATACTAAATATATCTTCTTTGTAGATAATTTTTCCAACAAGGGTCCACAAGAGCATCAGCAGGAATGTACTTAATTGACTGTATACAAGTACGTATAAAGTTTAGAGAGAAGGACTGTACTTGAAGTATTGTTGTGTACTTGACAATATTACGTCATGAAATGATTAAAAAATCAGAACCTGAAAGGGGTAGGTTTAGAAGTATTTTACTAGGAAACAGATCTTTTTCAGAAATTTTATTAAAATTTCCTTATGGTGTCTTCGTACTACTTCGTAGTTGTATATTTATTTGAATAATAGTACTTTGTTATACATGCTTGACAAGAAACTTGTATGTATGACCGCCTCCGCGTGGACAAGTGATTGCATTTTTGACGTTATATCCGGATGTCGTGGGTTCGATTACCACGACATGACAAATAAAAAAATGATACGTTTTTCTGTACAGCTTGTCATGGTCTGGGTGTTTATAAAATATAATATGTGTTGGTATATGTAGTGATTCCTCTTGATATTAATATGCTTCAAAAATCTTATGGGATACATTTAGTTTCAGAATACGAATAATAGAAAAGTCCTTTAAAATAGTTTTGATTTTTATTATACTTAAATAAAAATATAAAAAAATCTTTTTTCTTTCGTCATAATTCTCTTTTCTAATTTATAGTGAAGAAATTTAAATGAATATTAAAGAACTTCTGGTCACTAGATTTACTTGATCTTATTAAGAAACAGGAACGCAAAAGGGTTTATACCCTTTTGCGTCTAACTAGTAGAACTAGGAATAAGTTTAATAATCATAGTTAAGAAAAATAAGTCGAGTAAACGATTTATTTAACTCAATGCAATATTGGTACAATTTTTCTGCACAGTTTGCATTGGGCTGGGTATATCATAAATCAGTCAGTCAGCAAAAGATACATATAATAGATTATGATTTTTGAGAGGGCTGTTAATAATTTAATGACGAAAGTGATTCTAGTTAATGGTTTTTAAAAAATAAAATGATTTTTGGGTGGGCCAATAATGATATTTGAGAGGGCTGATAATGATTTTTGAAAGGGCTATATTTGATTAAATTTAGATAGTAGTCAACGGAGCAGTCTTGTTTTTAGCCACCTCTGTCGGCGACGTATTCTAAATCTACACTGGATAAGTGGCGATAATGTACCTATGTGTTTAGACGCAGGCCTATGTATACTTATAAAATTGTTTTTTATAGTAACTTTATCAATTTATTAATAATTTAAGGCTTAAACAACTACCAATGTGTATTACTTTAGAAATCTGTGTATTGAGAGAATGACGAAAAATACCACTATAAATTAAATAACTTAAATATGAATTAAATTAACATGATTCCCGGCGAAGAATAATAAAAGGAGAGGACGAATACAATTTTAAATAAATAGAAGGAGAATAAAATTTTAATTAAATAATGAAAATCAAATTAAATATTTTAAACAATACATAATTTGTATTGTTTAAAGTATAGTGACATACATACATACATATCATCACGGGTGCCTTACGGCGCCCGAGACCGCCTAGACGGCCGTACCCAGCGGAGCGGTTTTAATCCCACCTCGTTGTAGCCGATGGTATGAGTCTACACCGAAGTGTTATATTACATCCTTTTTTTTTTAAATTTGGGTACGACAAATATTAATTTTATTATATTTTTTGAAATAATACAAAAATTTAACTATTTGGAAATAATTTCCCCCCCCCCACCTTCCCCTTAAGGCCCTGTTCCTTGTCTAATAATCTTTCATATGGTCTTGTCAGGTAGGCCAATTAGGTTTCATTTTAATTAGTTGAGTAATTTTAATTAAACCTAAATATTTTTGTCTAGTTTTATTGTATAAAAAATATTTTGTAACTTATACAAACTGAAACTTCAGGGGGCCCTAGTGGCACTATGATTGCAATATATGGATAAACAGAACTCCTTAAATAAATAATACTAACGTAGATAATACGTAATTATAAATATTCAGGCGTCAACGTATGTCGGGCTTGTAAAATATAGCACTGATTTGTTACATAAATAATTATACTAATATAAAAATAATATTTAATATATACATACTTTTTAAGTTATAGGTATCGAACTAGATTTAAGTTAAAGGTAGGGTTTTAGACATATATATTTTTAAATATTTTTATTTATTTTTTCGTATTAGTTTATTTATAGGTAATTTAAGTTATTTATATAATATAAGCTAAGTTATACATTTAAAATTTGGTAAGTTAATAATAATAATCTTTATTTTCTCCTTATAAGGAATTAGCTAAAGATTAATTACATAGTTGTATTTTTTATAATATATAATTAATTTATATTAGGTAAGTATATTTTATTTTTATATTGTGAATGCCAAAAAATACTTCAAATATTATATACTTATTAAATAGGGGAAATAAAAATAAAATTCTACCGTACATTTAAATATTACTATTAAATCGTAATTTCTCCTAATTTAATCTTAAATGAACAACGTCAAATTTAAATTCAACAGTAGTTTTCCTTACAATTGGTGAAACTGACCTTTGAAAAACTGACCTTTATGGTATCTAGAGGCAGGATACGAAGATGGTGGTGGCATATTAGAATAATACCTCCGACGAACCCATTGCTGCGGCCACGTAACAGGCAATATAGAAGCATTTCTGCCAGCGGACATATCGATATATCCATGCCGGTCATACCGAGGTGCCGGGATACGGAACTCCATGCCGTTGTTCATGATACGACCGTTCCAGAGCAGCGAGGAACCGGTATTGCAGGTAGAGTGCCGGCCACGTGCGGTACCCGCGTGATTCCGCCCGCCCTGCGCCGCTATCGGCCGCCCAAAGCCTGATATATGCTTGTTCGATGACGAATTTGTGTGGGTGTTAACTTTATTTTTAATAAGTTTTTGTTTTTTTTTTATTATAGTTAATATAGGCCGTGGTGGTCGTGTTAGTTAGGCCGTTGAGTCAAAAACATTAGTTTAGTCAGTGAGTTTTTAATGTAAAAAAAAGTTTATTTGTTCGTCAATACCACTTTAAGCTATAAGCTGTCGGTCCCAGTTTCACTATGCCATCTTGGGAAATTGTTTATAGATAGGTAATTGCGTTTATACAAACCCAACTATAAGCTTGTCACTTTTTCGGTATACATTCCGAAGCCTTCCGCTTCAGCTTCAGCTGGGTACCCTAAGGTCGCCTAGGCGTAATAGCATATATATATATAAACAATTGGACATTATATAAAAATAAATTAATAAAAAAGTTAATAGGGTTAAGTTTAAGCCTAAAGGTTATGTTTTTTTTTCGAATCAGGGCACGTGACTTAGTATTTAACTTATGGTACGCAGACCTACAAATTCCATAATTGTAGTCGATTAATAATTGTTGTTATTTAAAAACATTGATCGCTCTCACTATACCGGCTAATTCATGTGGTAACGAAGTGAGCGGCAACAAATATGAATTTATTTTAGGAGTCTATTTCAGTATTTTCGCTGCTTTGTCGTCATTACTTTACGACAATTACTTCAAAATTTTAAAAAGTTGACAAGGAGTAATTTAAAAAAAAAACTTTTTTATATGTACCATATTATAGAAATCAGAAAGACAAATTGTACAGAAAAATATACTATTTTGTTCTTGAGTGCGAATCGAACTTACGTCTTCTGAAAACAACACCAATGGCCACTTAGACCACGGAGGTCATACATAATGGAGATGCAGAGAAAACTTTCTATTTGGTATGGAAATGCTACGATGGGCAACAAAGCAAGGTAATTAAACCGTGGCCAACACGTTTACTTTAACTTAGCGTTAGGTAACCTCTAATAAACAATAGCAAATAGTTATTTTTTGTAAATTACAATACGCAGCATTTTGTGGACATTAACTAGTGCAAAATAAGAACAATTTACATATATTTACACGTATTGCTCTAGCTTGTACTATGTGTAATGGATTATTTATATGAAATACAGTATAGCAAGTATATAGCGAAAGGCGTTCTCACTATTCTTTTTGGCAGAGTTTGCTTGTTTACACAATACGGACGCTACCAGAGTCCTAGCAACTTTTCTGGACCATATTATACTCATACTTAAATTTATATCAATAAATAATATTACTATTTTATTAAAAAACTTGATCATAACAGAAAAAAAAATTAAGTTATCTATTTTTTAAATTCTGTATACCTATATTATTAAGAAAGAGCGACACGAGAACGAGCGAACTACTATATCGTTACAACATTTATTCATTTCGATTTATTACCAGAAACAATTATAAGAATAAAATTGGCGGTTATAACAATTCAGAATATTTTTAAATGTCACAACACCAGAACTTTCCGAAAGGTAGCAAAAATAGCCCGTCCTTGGAGCTCTAAAATCTGTTATGGTTGTATTAAAGTGGGCCTTGGATGGCTTCCCACCTGAGGTGAGGTCCAGCGGTAAGCTGCAACGTGACGCTTAATCATCAAACACCCACTCGTTTAAAACACGTTAGTTATAAAACCAATCAGAGAAATTATAATACCTACAAAATTTATTTATTTTCCTTTTACTTTAAAATACGATAAACTTTGTTACTTCTCCTTTCCCATTTTGTAGTTTATGTATGATATATATAAGGTATATTTAAGTAGTCTATATTAAATTGTAAGTATTTTATATAATATTCACTTATTAACTGCTTTTATTGTCCCGAAGGTTTGACTGGTAGAGAATTTTAAATAAATAAATAAACTTTAATTAAGTTAAAAATTTAGATTTGGTGAGTACCTTTGCATGTGTGCGTATGATATAGTGTATATGTGATGGTTTTTGTGTGTTTGGTGTTTATGTGTGTGTGTGATATAACTATATAAGATACCAGAGATAGTAATAAGCTAATTGGGAATGTTCACAACATTACTTTATATATTCTTAGGCAATAAATTTTAATTAGGTTATACTACCTTTTTTAATAGTTTCTGTACTGTACCCCTAGTGTGAGTTTTCTAACTATTACTTTGCGTTTGAGTTAACTAAAATTTGTATGGGAAATAGTTCAGCGCTCCAAGCGGAAATTTCGAGAACTAAAAATGCGAGCGTGCGATTGGTCAAAATGTTAACGCAGTAGTAAAGTGAACGCGAAAGTATATGTTAAAAAAACTCACACTAGGGCTACAGAGCCTTTTACCAACTAGATACAACTTTTTGCATTCTAAATGCGTAATAATATAAATATTAAGAATTCTATTAATTATATTATATCTCTTAATGCTGTGAATCGGATTGTTTACAAGCCAATATCTCGAAAAGGGATTGACATAGAAAGACATAGTATAAAAAAGACATAGTATGATATTACCGTCTGGCTGCTTGTTATCTTGTTTATTATAAACACGCAATATATTTTGCAATTATTACTAGTTGGTTTATGGTTTTTATATTGTTGACATTAGAGATGTTAGTGGTATATGTTCATAATCAGTGATATTTTTTTTATACCTAACTCTATTAAAACAATAACTATGTTCATTACACATCGCCTGTCAAATACACTATGAAAACTATTAATCTTAACGTTTTAGGTACAGTAGCCCTAGTGTGAGTTTTTTTAACATTTACTTTTGCGTTAACTATACTACCGCGTTAACATTTTGACCAAACACACGACCGCATTTCTAGTTCTCAAAATTTCCACTTGGAGCGCTGAACTATTTCCCATACCGATTTCAGTTAACTCAAACGCAAAGTAATAGTTAGAAAACTCACACTAGGGGTACAGATGACTTCATTATTGACTAAAAAAAGATATTTGCTTAAAAAAACCCTTATTTTCACGCCCAAGAAGAGCAAAGCCAGCAAGAATATAAAATGTATGGACCACAATATAAGATATACATTTTTGAACCAAATTTCATTTAAATAATACAACTTTACATACCTATTTTTAATTTGAACTTATATTGTCGACCACATAGACCAGGGCCAATCCGATTTTGAATACCCGAATGCATTTATAATTTCGGTAGAAAATTAGCACTAATAAAGCATAAAAAAAATACAACCAACTTTTCCGATTGAAAATTAGGCTTTTTTAATAATTTAAATACGATACTTATAAAAAATAACGTTTTAGCAAGTTTCATAAAAAAATAAAACAAAAATGCGGAAATAGAAATGGAATGAAAATAACCTTTTTTGATACAATACATATTTTAGGCAAAATTAAAAACTATATACCACCCTCAAAACTTTTCCCGAGTCTTGATTTTTCTTAATTTGCCGTAATTTTCCGATAACCTGCTAATAATTTATTTCGTGACAAAAAATTTTGACCTTGGTCTAACATTTTAAGAATAAACAAAGTGGTAAACAAATTTATAAATCGCTAAGTAACATAACTTCAAATTAAAATTGGACCGCCTCTGTGGTACAGTGGTTGCGCCTTGGGGCTGTAACCCGAGATCGTGGGTTTCGATTCTCACTCATTGCAAATAGTTATCTAGGCAGTTTGCTTTGGTCCGGGTGTTTATAAGATGTAATATGTGTTTAAATCTTTGTTCTTGGTACACATATTACAAGCCTACAAGCTTATTTTGTGACCATAATAATATGTGTGAATTGTCCGACAAATTATTATTATTATATAAATAAAAATAAATATCATCGCGGGTGCCTATTTGGCTCCCGAGAACCGTTTAAACGGCCTCATGGTACCCAGCGGAGGGATTAACCCGTCCTCATTTCGCCGATGGTATTAGGAGGCAACACCTAACAAGTGGCGAGCTTGTTGCGGTGTTTATGATGAAATAGCCTCGTTGTATAAAGCGGTCACCCATCCATTATATAAATAACCTAATAAATATTGCTGGGATCATTGTTCCTTAGACAAAGTACTATATACCAACATAAGTTATAATAAAATATACCCAGAGTAAGAATCAAACCCACTACCTCAGATATAGCCAAAGATCGCGACGTCATTAGATAAACATTTTCGTCATATAATATCAAAAACAATCATAAAACTTTGTATTCATAAACATAAAATTATAATAACATTATATGATTAACACTTATACAAATTAACAGTCGCTTACAAACTAGACGAAGTTGAAGGTAGTTTTGCAAATACGTTAAGTTTAAGTTTTCAATGGACTGGAGTTCCTAATGAAGCGAAGGTCCGAATGAATTATACTTACCTAAAGAATTATATATTATGTATAAACTATTTTTTTTTTAAATAGATTTGTTAGTTTTATGTAACTTACCGTATTTTTTATTAAATGTAGTCCCGTGACACAGGAAATCTGTAACAAAGAAACAATAAATAAGTTTTTTTTTTTAAACAAAATATATTTAATAAAAAAAAACATATATTAGTAGAAGTTTTGGCCGTTACATAGGTTACGTGCATTGTTAGTTTTTATTATATTCAAGTTCTTTTTATTGTTTATGAAAAACATAAAATGTGCAACATTTGTGGGAGAGAGGAATGGTAGCCAAGCACACACTTTATCATTTTAAAAAAATCGACTCCATATGCCTATTAAATAAATATTCTAACTTTTATGACCTACAATCTGCCGTTTCATGCGTTTAATAAATGGATTTCCCGCACCCGTTGTTATTACTTCGCTCGGTCGTTCTTCGGCTAAATTGTCATACATACGTATGTATGTATATCATCACGGGTGTCTTACGGCGCCCGAGACCGCCTGGACGGTCTCAGGGTGGGTTTTAATTTGTCTACACCGAACAAGTGGCTAAATTGTCATTAATTCATATCTTCGTATATTATATAAAATTCGTTTTTTATATACTTACTGCTTTAATTCTAAGGATTACATACATATCATCATGGGTGCCTTAAGGCGCCGAGACCGCCTAGACGGCCCCAGGGTACCCAGCGGCTAAACGGTTGACGCGGTTACGAAATGGGCGGCAAGAAAGACGATTTTGCATTACGTATACTTCATAACTGACTATCTATAAATCAAAGTTTAAAATTACAGGTGCCACGCGGTTTACCCACCATTTAGTTTAAAAAGAAAACGGATAATCCCTTTGTTTCTGCTTAGTGTCCGCTCTGAGTTTTTTTGTTTTGCTCAGCTTCTGAGGGTCGTAGAGCTATGTTAAATACAACCTTTCTCAATAATTATGCTACCAATCGCTCTACCATGGGTTTGCGCATTGTAGCAACGTAACGTATACGTATACGCGAGCAACAAACAATAGGGCCGCTTTATTTTTGGTAACAGGATTGAATAAAGCGATCCTATAGGTTGTATACGAATACGTTACGTTGCTACAATGCGCAAACCCATGGTAGAGTCTCAGGACTGGTAGTTCCATAGATTAGCGTTAAAGCAAAAAAAAACTCTTCAACTTTATTATATTATTATAGAATCTATAGTAGGTATAGATTAATATATAATTTGAGTTTACCTAATGCATTTGGTAGAGACGTAGATTTCAATATATATAATATATTTCAATACTCAACTTTTTTATAACTATGCTTGTATAAAAATGTGAGGTATTTAGTTGACAAGTGTCTCTGACAGAAAATAAATAGGGATTTCCCCCATTCTTTTAATATAGATCACAGCGGGGCACTTGACATGTTTATAACGAAATAAAATTTTACAAAAACTAAAGAAAAGGTATATTTTCTTGTTATTAAGAATAATTTGCTTGACCTATAACATTTCTATACCATTTGAAATAAATCGCATAATAATTTAATTTAATTATGATTATGAATCTATAACCTTATAGAAACTAAAAACGTTCCTGCTATATACCGACAGATGGAGTTGCATCAAGAATACAATAAACTCTATCTCTTAACGACGTTCTTTAGAACAAGTAAGGTTTTTTTTTTCAAAATTCTGTTCATAGTTAACCAAAATACAAGCACATAGAAACATTGAAAAAAAAAAATTATTTATTATCAACTACTTATTTAGATATCTTTTATAGTATTTAATGTACGTGGTGGCCGAGCTGGTTAGACCTCAGACTTAAAAATACTACAGGTTTAAGGTCCCCGGTTCAAACCCTGGTTAAAAAAATGAACTTTTAATGAAAAAAAAACATTTGTCTGACAACACCAACTATAGTGACGTTGGTAACGTTAAGCACTTTCACTATACAAACTTGTGAAACTGTTTATAGATAAGTTATTGAGTCTAAGCAAAAATCGCGACGAGCTAGCCACTTGTTGTAGGTAGACTCATACCATCGGCTACGACGAGGTGGGATAAAAACCCTCCGCTGGGTACACGAGGCCGTCTAGACGGTCTCGGGCGCTTTAAGGCACACTATTTATTTATTATTTATTTAATAATGTAGGTATATTTATTTAATAATGTAGGTATTTTTTATAATTTTACTTTACTCTTAAGGGCCTGCGCATTTTCGGAAGCCGCTCCGGCTCTTAGTGCGGAGTTCTGGATGTGAGACGCGGCCAATGTATCTGCACAGGTCGCATCCATACCAAAGGCTCTATGATATTAAATTTTTTTATTTTTTTTTGAAAGCACAACTTCGTTAATTTTAACCGTTTAGTTAACTCCACGAGTTAACGAAAAGGTTAACATTTTCCCGGTTTCTTTTATATATTTTTTATTGGAGCACGACATGTGACTTTGTATCCATCTGGTGGTGAGCAGACCTAAAAAGTCATTAATGGGGTCAATCAATAATTGTTCTTAAACAATATTGATCGCTCCCACTATGTTGGCTAAATGATTTGATTACGAAATGGGGGTCGACAAATTCGACAATGACGAATTGCATTACGAGTATTTTGTCGTCAATCCCACTACCCATTTCGTAACCGCACCCTGAAAGGACCACCACCTCGACAAAAAATCGATGCAGTAGTCTCCTGAAAACCGGTGAACCCACAGACTAAAACCGACGGTTCACTTGGGGGTTTTTGCATCTGTATGGGCGGTGGTAACGAGACCGGTCGGTCGACCTAGCGAAGTTATAGAGACTTTCCTCCCACCTAAGACATATTTCAATGATGCTTCGCTCCTATTGGTCGTAGAGTGGTGTTATATAGCCTATAATAGCCTTTCTCGATAAACGTGCCCACATTAAAATCAATTTTCAATTGGAACCAGTAGTTCCTGAGATTAGAGCGTTTAACCAAACGGAACTCTTTCAGCTTTATAATATAAGTTTAGACTTTGTGGTCACTCTAAAGTAAGAGATAACAGTGGTCGGTTATTACGAGATGCTTGAACCGATTTTTATAAAAAGTACTATCCCCAAATAATAATAATAATATGTAGGACAACTTACACATATTGCTCTGGTCACAAAACTAAGCTCTAGGCTTGTACTATGTGTACCAGAAGCAACGAAATTTACATACTATATATATATATATATATATTTTAATATAGCAGGAAATGTAACCCTACATCCACCTGATGGTAAGTGCCAATGTAACGTCCAAGAATGTTCTCAACCAATATTAGCTATGGTGCTTGCTTCAATTGGTTGATTCCACTATGTCTGCTTGAGAAACTTATTCACGCTACGCTTAAAGGACTCTGGATTAAAGGAAGAAGGGAAAACGCACGCAGACAAGGCATTCCACCTTTTTATCGTGCGACATATATAAGAGTCACCATACCTTTTTGTTCTGGTGGGCCTATTTAACAAACACTCAGGCCATGACAAACTTTACAGAAAAACTTTTTTTTTTTGCCATGGGTGGGAATTGAACCCACGACCTCCGGATATAACGCCTAAGGCGCAACCGCTAGTCTACGGGGGCAAATCATCTCCTGCTACGGTATTGTGTTATTGCCCTGTCTATGTTTGGCGTGACCAAAGCCCGTTGTTTCCGCGCTGAGTGGTGCCAGGGTTAAGTTTACCCTAGACATTGGCCCTGCTATTGTTTACCATAAACGAGGCCAGTTTCAGGGACGTAATAATGGTTTTGCTGTATGTTTATTATTATTACCTATACGAATTTTCCTGACTTTTCCAGATTTCCAGTCACTTTTTCTAGATTTTCCTTGGCCTTAATCAGCTTCAAAAAGAAAAGAAAAAATCCTAAAAATATACTATTTGTTTTTTTTATTGATTTATGGAAAAAAAAATTTTTTTGCTATTTTTTCGGAAAATATAGAGCAACAAAATATATTACACATTCTTAGACTGGCAACCTAAGCAAGGCGATTGAGTAACAAGTAGCAAGTTGTTTGTGTACTTTAAATATTTTCCCTGACCTTTTAGCGTTTTCCCTAACATTTCCGTGACTTTTCCAGTCTCCGAAAATTCCCTGACTTTTCCTGGTTTTCCAGAAAGTGACCACCCTTTGTGGACGACCGCTTTATACAACGACGCTATACCATCATAAACAACAAGCACTTGTTAGATGTTGCCTCCGAATACCATCGGCGAAATGAGGACGGGTTATTCCCTCCGCTGGGTACCCTGAGGCCTTAAACGGTTTACAGGAGTCAAAAAGGCACCCGTGGTGGTATTTATTTATTTTATTATTTAGTCGTTGTAGACCTGTGCGAATTTTCACTGTTTGGCTATATAAAATAAAGTTGTAAGAGTTTGCTTCCTTCAATAGACCGCTATTGAGAAAGACTGTAGCTATTTAAAGCAAATACCAATAATTGTTCTTGGGGATTAACATAGGATTTTTTAATTATAGATATATCCAAGGAGAGGGAGATAGAGACTGGACGGCTTTTCAAATAATTGGTCCAGGAGAGCTCAAGACAGAAAGAGATGGAAGGATGGAAGGGAGACCTTTGCCCAGCAGCGTGGGACACTACAGTTTAAATAAATAATATGAGAATGTGACTTTTTAAGATAATGCAGCTTATATAGTCCATTATGGGGTCAATCAATATCAATATACCTAGGTATTTTTGTTTAACAACAACTCCCACTAAATGCGGTGACGAAAGGAGCGGCAACAAAGACGTCCTACCTATTTGCATTACGAGTCTATTTAATGTTATTGTAATAGGTATTTCATTATTTTTAAATCATTATTTTAATCGCGTAATGTATTTAAAGTAGTAGTTCAAATCTTGTTTTAGTATTTATTTATTTTCAAATGTATTGAATTCAATGCTTACCACCAGGTAGATACAAAGTTCATAAATCCGTGCTCCAATAAAAAAAAAATATATATATACAGAATTTAGATAAAGTTATTTATGTAAAAAAATAACAAAACAAATCTATGTAAGCGCCATCTGTTAATATTCAGTCGAACTAGAACGCTAAAACCTACGTTGAAACTGAAAACTCGAAAACGTAATAGTTCCGTTATTTATCAGTAGATGGCGGTGTCGCGCTATCAGTAAATAATTTTTATTATTAGAACCAACACTTACCGTCTCTTCCCATCATTTTGCTATAACTCACTAGCATTAAATTAAATAACCAAAATAACTAGTAAAAAGGTAAACAAAACTAGTTTTAAAGTTCTAAATTCAACTTTAACTGATATTATTTCAAGAATAGTCACACCCGCGCAGGATCACATGTGCTTTCTTCGGGTTAAGATTTTAAACTTGTGATTGGTACGAATTTGGTAGCTATATCGCTCTCGGTTCGTGATTGGTTGTCGGGCAGACCGCGTGTACAAAGCACGTGATAGTAGTTATGAAGGCCACGTTTTACGCTCTGTGTGTCACCGACAGATGGCAGCACTAGATGACAAGACACCGGTTGTTTACAATCACTGTAATGTATGACATAATTGACAACGTGCGAGTGAATAACAGCTGATGTTGAATAATACCTACATTATGATGTAATTTATTAATAGGTCAGGAACCTCTTGTGTAAATGTAAGTAAATGGCTAATTCAATATAATACCTACCTTAGAAATTATTACTTATAGTATTTATTTTTTTATTTTTAGTCTTACTTCACCAATATCAAATCTTTCTACCTATTAAGAAATAATCTAACATCTCCATAAGTACCTGGTTAATCTTATTTTTGTCCTGAAATATTTATTTAGGGACTGAAAATATTTAGTGAGTGTAAAATGACACTTTACACATTATACGAATCTATTTAATTTATTTTATTAATTTTTCAGGAATTAAAATTGATAGGGTATCACTTTTCAGTAGATATATATTCTTTTTCATCGATCATAAAAAAAACTACAAAACATTTAAAAGGGGAAAGTTTGTGAGGGTGTATGTTTAGATTTTTGTACTTTGTAGAAAACACTCTATTAAATATATAAATTTCAGGTAGCAAATCACGCAACCACGCGATCGCTGGATACAGATGATGCCCCTCAAGGCAATCTGTATACGTCAGTCAAAAAAAAAAAACACTAAAAACTACAAAATTTTGAAACTTACAGCAATCGTAGCTTTACAATAGAAATAACACAGGCTAGAAAATATGTTATTTCTAGACTCCAACGAGAACTAAGTTTAGGGTGACACATAGTAATTATGTTAATAAAAAAAATACTATATTGAAAGATATAGGTATAAAGATCCTGACATAAAAATAATAAGAAGTAATCATTCTACCGCTAATTTTTAAACCCTATTTTTACAGTCGCAATTAACATCTTAAAAGTGCTAAAGACTTCAACAGCAGGATGAATATAATACAAAATAGTTATGTCCATTACATTGATGTACAGACACGAAATGAGCACCTAACCTTGGATGACGTACATACAATATTATATGTCGCTACATACACATATATACATATTATATATATGTATATATTGTTTGCGCGGACGCAACTCGTTAGGAGAATAGGTAATTTGAGCACTTATTTATTATATATTTTATATCCTCATATTGTTAACTACATCATACTATATAATAAAACGAAAAGTACTATATTTGTACATTTGTTTGTTTGTTGTTCTTTATTTGTACTAATTTATAATAATCATAATTTGATTTTTTTTTCCTAATTACATGTAACTAATTTTATTTTGTTTGCTAAAATTTTTTTTTTTTTTATATTTTAAAGTTTTTATAAATATCATCAATTTTCCTCTATATAAATAAAAAACCATTGCCGCATGTACTCCTATGTAAACGCCTCACTTCAGTGGCTCTAGTGTGAGTTTTTTTAACGTTTACTTTCGCGTTAACTATACCATCGAGTTAACATTTTGACCAATCACACGACCGCATTTATAGTACTCAAAATTTCCGCTTGAAGCGCTGAACTATTTCCCATACAAATTTTAGTTAACTCAAACGCAAAGTAATAGTTTGAAAACTCACACTAGGGGTACAGAATAGAACCTATTAAGCTAATTTTTGTTATGTCGGGGTAAGATTTGTAAGAAGATAAACTTTTGAAAAATAGAACAGAAAACTAAGAAATTGGGTTAAAAAATCTTCATATAAAAATGTAAGTAAGACAGAATTGACAGATTGACAGTCAATTCTGTCTTACTTAGTAGTTGTTCAGTTTTACATAGTTTTAGACCGCGGCCCGGAATTGCTGAAATGCGCTTCAATTCTTTTAAATTAGCTTTATGGCAATCAGGTCGCATCACTATCGTTTAATTTAGTTTTCTACCAATAGATTGCTATAGAAACCTGTCAAAAATTTGTGTGTGTGTGACGATATGATTATAATTGATTAATTATCGATCGATTGACCTAAGTTAATTTAAGATAATTAATTGGTGATCTGGGCCTCCAAAAATATCACGGATAAGACGCGATGCTACAGGCGCGATATTTTTGGATAGATTTAGTAACCCATCTATAAACATAAGTTGGTATATTGAAACTGGGAACGACGACTTAACGTGCTTTACGAGGCACTATGGTGCATATTGTCAAACAAATTTACGTAATTTTATAAATTTAAAATTAATTGGTAAGGTAAAAACTGTAGTGTAACCTTGGCCACTACTTATACAACTTTAGATCAATTAAATGGCATCATAATAGATTCATTTATCAAATTTCTATACCCATAATATAATCTGATACCCAATATACCCATAATTCATAATCTGATACCCAATCGGCTGTATAAAAATTAACATCGTTCATACAGCACCTTATTCCTTGAATTTAAATCAACCAAACTCTACTGGGTTATAGAAAGTATCAGGATAAATATTGTTGTGTAGCAGTAATAGTCACTCGCATTATGCCTGCTATAGATAGTCAAGACTACCAACCCGACAAGAAATGGTCGCAGTTCATGACTAGGTCACTTGACGGTTTTTGCATCTTTATTGGGAATGGTAAAGGATCACTCGCCCGGCATAGCGAGTTATAGAGAATCGAGATTCATACTATAACAATGGCAATATATAATACGTATGTACCAAATATGTACTGTGTACGGGCCAAATAGAAAATCGTTTGGCCGAGCAATCGCACGACAGCTTGCTTCCGTAATGTTCAATTTCCGAGAAACTTTCCGAGCGCAAACTTTGGAAATATCGGTTGAATGATTACAATCTACCCCCATTTTTCTAGTCTCCGATAATTGAATTCGAATAAGTTTATAGCGCTTTATCGATGCCTAAACATGCGAGGTCGGAGCACGCAATGTACAAAGTATTTGGTTGGCCTAACAGCTTAGGTTTTATATAGAAGCTAGCAAGGTAGTAATCTAAATTAAAATAACAACGAATTAACTATTAAAGATAGGTATTTCAACAAATGTCAAGTACCTACTTGAATTGTAAGTATATAATAGCTAAAATAAATAGCTGTAACTGTAGTTATATAAATTAAACCAAATACAATTTATGGTCCTGATTTTAAGGAAATTTATATCCTTAAAATTAATACCATAAATACTTTCTAAACTACTACTTGTAGTGAACTCTTTTTTTATAGAAATCTTTAGCCAAATTTCTTCAATTCTAGAGACAATTATGTCATATTGAAAAAAAAAACCCTAAAAATATTAGGACTGAAACAACGCGCACGTTTCCACGCACGTATCGTGTGCCCGACCATAAAATTTGTTAAAAATCGTTTAAAGCCCTATTTTAAATTATTAACATAAAACTATGGAAATATTACAGCTTTTGTAAGCCTTTGCGTCTAAAATGTAAAGTTGTTACCACAATTACGGTAAACCGTTCTCGCCAGGAAAGCTTTATAAATTAATACAAAAAGCACTAAAGTTTGCGCAAACTAAATAAATGGGTCTCACGAAAGTTGAACGCTATCATGCTCGCTTACATAATTGCAAGGGTATTTAATTTTTTAAGTATTTTGTCGTTGTATTTTAGGTTAATTTATTGTAGCTATAATTTGGTCTCATTTTAGGATGCTGTTGTCATTTAGCCGGCATTAAATGATCGACCCCATTTATGGACATTGATAAATTAATCGTTAATTTTAAACCCTTAAATATTGAGTCTGAATTCCGGAAATGTGTCTTCCATTCTTTTTACAAGTCTCTCAAGTTGATTTGAATTTTCTGCTATTGCTGCTATATCATCTGCAAATCTAATAAAATTAAAATATTGGAATACATAATAATATGAATAAGTTGATAAATTAGTCGTTAATTTTAAACCCTTAAAACTCATGTTGTAAATGGAACTTGGTTGTTAAAAAAAAAAAAAAGTTTTAAAGATAATTTAAAAAAAAAAAACGGTTTGTACGAGTATTTTACTATAATTTTATAGTGCAAAATTTATTTTATTTTCATTGGTAGATGACATAATATTTGCCCACATGGTAGGCCACAGACCTAAGATCTTTAACATTACTTAATGTTGAAGATCTTAATGTTAACCGTATTTTTTTTTTTAATTATCTTTAAAACTTTTGTTTTTTTTTAACAACCAAGTTCCATTTACAACATGAGTTTTAAGGGTTTAAAATTAACGATTAATTTATCAACTTATTCATATTATTATGTATTCCAATATTTTAATTTTATTAGATTTGCAGATGATATAGCAGCAATAGCAGAAAATTCAAATCAACTTGAGAGACTTGTAAAAAGAATGGAAGACACATTTCCGGAATTTGCACTCAATATAAACACTGATAAAACCAAAACGCTCATTATATATAAAACAACCAGTACAAAAAACAATACATTTAAATAATAATAGTATAAAACAATTCAAATATTTAGGCAGTTTAATAACAAGTGACTCCAGATGCACCCATGATGTGATTACAAGAATATCAATAGCAAAACAGGCATTTAAAAACAAATCCAATCCTGTTTAGATCCAAAATTTCAATTAAAGTTTGGAAATTTCTTATTCTTATAACCTAGAGTCCTTTAAACGAAGCGTGAATAGGCATCTTAAGCCGGCATAATGATGGCAACCAGCGGTGCACCTGTATGCATCCGCTTGTTGCTATCATTCCTGGACATTGCATACTGCTTAACATCAGGTGGATGCAAGGTCACATGCTGAGCTCTTAAAAACGAAAAAAACGATAATAAAAAAAAAAATATGGTATATAGCGTTATATGGTAGCGAGACGTGAACTTTAACACAGAAAGATAAAGAGAGGCTGGAAGCGATTGAAATTTGGTGTTTGATAAGAATGAAGAGAATCAGTTGGACAGAGAAGAAGTCAAATAAAGACGTGTTGACAATGTTTAACGAGAGAATAACATTATTGCAAGTAATAGAAACCAGGAGGGGGAAGATGTTTGGGCACTTGATATGGAATGACGCTTATATAAAAATAATAAAAGAAGGAAAGATTGAAGGAAAAAGGGGAAGAGAAAGGTTGAGAAGGAGGAGGGAAGAAAAAGGTTGAGAGGAGAGTTGTCAAGCAAAAGAGAAAATAAGCGTCACTACAGAGAGGTCAAGACGTTGGCCGAGAATAGGTGGGTGTCCATCGACAAGAGCCTAGCTCTTAAATTTCAGAAGAAGAATAATCTAATATGTTGTTTTTTAAAATCACTGTATAATACGATTTTTTACCTGAGGTTTAAAATTTACCGTTTATTTGTTAACAAAATTCTGTCATCAAACTTTGGTATCCTTGTTTTATTAATTTAAATACACAGTAGGGCATTCAGTTAGTGAAGAATTAATAACCTTATTATAGCATTTATAACGCTATAGGGATTCTATTTCCATGAACAAATCAACGCAACCAACGAGGTGTAATTTTACAAATTACATAGAGCCCTGGTCACGCCAACACGCTGCATCAGCGTAATTAGTAGGTTCTATGGTTGTGAAGACATGCCGCCCTGACGTGTTTTAAACTACCTACTTGCTGAGCTTTATTGCACTATTTAGTTTACTGTTCTAGACTTATCGCGGCAAGTAATCAAAAATAAATTACACTCCAGGTTTTAGTACTTAACGTAGTTGGGTACTTGAGTTTTAGTACTGGAGGATTAAAGTTAACAATATACTTAAACTTATAACTTACTTCAATATTTTTTTAACTGTTTATGGGCGATTGGTTAGCGGAATACGATTATGGCTATTGTGATTTTATGACCGCCTCGTGATGTGACCGCATCCTTTACTTTGTATTCGGAGATCTTGGGTAGAGACTACCCCCTCGACAAACCGAATAAGTGGCTAGCGTTATTTGGATAGACTCAATAACCTATCTACCAACAGTTTTACAAGTTGGTATAGTGGAACTGGGACCGACAGCCTAACGTTCTCTCCGAGACACTATAGTGGTGTTGTTACGTTTATTGTGTGCATATTTTTTTAGATTAAAAAGTTATTGAACCGTGTTTTTAAGTCTAATGTCTAACCAACTCAGCTACCACGTATAGAATAAGACCTTTCTTCCACCTAAAAATACATAGTACAAGTCTAGAGCTTAGTTAGTGACCAGGGCGATATGTGTTTAATGTCCCTCATTTTATTATTGTTACGATGCTATTATGACTACATTGAACTGCACTACGTATTTGAACCGTTTGGGGTTGAAACCCTATTTTTAAATATATTTCCAAACGGCTGGTCGATACATCTGGTGACCAAAGGCTGGCTCGTTTCTTGGACAGCGCATACGTATTGCTATACAACGGGGTAACGCAGCCAGTCTTTTGGGAACCATCCATAATGATAGCGATATGGAAGAAATTTATTATTCAGCCTAATTTTTTATGTTAATTTTGTAAGCTTTTATTTTATATTAGGTCTTTTATTTTATTAGTTTAATTTAATATTTTGTTGTAACTTGTGTGTTGAATAAACTACACTTATATAAGAGAATAAAGACCCTGATTATATACAAATAAATAAAATTGAAGTGTATATTTGTAATGTTAAATAAACAGCGTTTTACTCATTGCATATGAAATTATATATGGTACTATTAACAAAATAAAAAAAAAAAAATTTAATATGATGTACCTATGTCTTTTTATTTATTTTATTTTCACGCCGTCAAGTCCATTTCTGGGTAGGCAGAGATAACCGAGCGCCACTTGACTCTATATGTACATACTTCTTTTGCCTCGTCATATCTGTCTCTTTGTTTTGGCTAAAATTTGATCTATTTCCTATATAAAATTTTGCCTATGATATCCAGTTAATATCTATATAATTTAGTAGAATAAGGCTCCACTTCAAAACTTGGACTCTAGATAAATTTTGAGCGCATATTCAACAGCCAGGAAAATGTGCATAATAGTATTCTACTCTCAGTAAAGTAGGGTAAGGCAAGCATGCAGGTAAGATTAATGCGGTTGAAATCCGATTTGTAAGGAAAATATGTGGCATGATATAGTGACTGCAGGGACGTGGAACGGATATTAAGTATTCTATCGAAGATTGATGTACGACATAACATAAAAAAATATTCAATAAAAAAATATAATTGTAAGATTATAAATTTCACTAAATGTTCATTCTTTGCTCCCGATAATTCGAGAAGCACATCGGGGTGTTTAAAAGCTTGCTCACTGCTCATTATCTGAACGCTTAAACCAGATCCTCGTGACAATTTTTATTTGGTATGGTATGTATGTTTATGTATTACATTTATTATATTATATACAGTATTTAAGTAGTTTAAGTATTGTTATGCATCATTGTTAAAATTATATGTATATCCTTCTATCGAAAGTTCCGCACCCTAAGCATATTTCACTCTCTCAAAGGTTAGCTGGTAGAAAATGCCTAAGGCATTAAGCTCGCCTATGTACAATTTTGTCCAATAAAGAATTTAAAATAAATAAATAAGCACGTTTCTGCAGACTATCGAGAGCCTGCAGCAAGTATTTGGCAGTCCAGCCCAAAGACGCGAACAGTGTTCCACACATGGCTGAGATTTTTAATCAGATGCCTGAGTCGAGGAGTGAAATACCATCGCACGATATTAAAGACGCTGAGCTTCCAACTTGCTGTCTTCGCAATGCTCTCAAAGTAGTTGCGGTGGTTTAGGTTGGAGCGTATTTTAATCCCAGGATATCGAGAGTTGGAGATAATGCTAATTGTGTGCTCTGACGGGAGGGAAAGTGAGAAAAGGGTGTCTTTTATATTAACTTTTTTTTTATTGATATATTAAAATCGGGTTCACCGGTTTTTAGAAGACTACTACATCGTTATCTTATGGTAGTCTCCGTTTAGAGTGTGGTTATGAAAAGGACGGTTGTTTTGACAACAAAGCAGCGTGGATATTAAAAAAAAACTCGTAATGTAAATTCGTCCTTGTCGCCCATTTCGTAACCTTAGAGCGATCAATATTGTAAAACAAAAATTTATTCATCGACCCCATTCATGGACTTTGTAGGTCTGGTTAACGTCAGGTAGGGTCCTATAAAAATATATAGCCAGCAATAGTTATAATTTTTATTGTTCTATATTTGTTATTGTCATTATTCCACTCATATACCGTATGACGAAAATATATGCATAAAAATGGAGAGAAAAATGTTTCCATAAACTTTTGAGAGTTTTTAAGCTCTAAAATCAGTAAGATACAAAATTAAATTTCTTAAACTCTTAAGCCCAAGAACAAACTAACAACTCTGGAAACTTCCTTAGTATAACATTTTCCGAGCTAATATAGACAAATTAAATCCAATAGTCTTTCTACTGGTAGAATTAATATAATTATTTACCGCCTCTGCGGTCTAGTAGTTGCGCCTATTCGATAGTCGTAGGTTCTATTCCCATTCATGCCAAAACAAAATAGTATTTTTCTGACCAGTTCGCTATGCTCTGTGTGTTTATAAAATAAGATAAAACTTATTGTATTTTATACAAACTGTGCCCGCAGTTTTTTTATTTTTATTTATTAGCCTTTATTTACTGATAAATACAAGTAAGTTTAACAAAATTTAATATAAAAATATTGAAAAGTAGAAAAATAAAAAACATTGGTAACAGACTAAACAAGGTAGGTATTATCAGTATGCCCTCTCGACAAAGGCCTCCTCCAGCATTTTCCATTCGGATTTTTTGTGGGCCAATCGCATCCATGTTGGACCTCCCACTGTCCTAAGATCATCCTTCCATCTTCTAAATTGACGACCCGCAGTTTAACTGTCTTTAATTAAAAAGAAATCGGACCAAACACATTATACATTCTGGCACCTAATGTGTACATTAGTCTATACAGGGTGAATTTGAAAGGTTGTAACTTTGGACTAATATGAAATGAAATGAAAATTCTTTATTGCATTATTTGTAGTACAACAGGTGTTATAAATTAGGTAGGTCGATCATACAAATAGTCATTTCTGACAAGGAACACATTCTAAAACTTACTACTATTGAGGCTCTACTTATCAAATCAATTAACTTCTCCCATAGAACCATGTGTCGCAAATTGGCTTCCTCATACAAATTGGTAATTTTAATATTACTAGTTTAAATGTTTAGTAGTTAGTATAATATATGGATAAGCCATTTTTTTTTTCATTTGCGAAACAAAGTTTCATGGGAGAAGTTGTTCGATTGGATCAGTAGAACCTTATATTAGAACAAAGTACAACCTTTCAAAATCACTGTATAATAGCTTAGTTTGTGACTAGAGCAATGTGTATAAAAAATCATACCTATTTTTATTATTAAATTGTTGACATTTAACGTTCTTTGCATTCATTCATTTGTCAAGAAAAAACATAATATATAAATTTATTGTACTTCACTAAACTATAAAATATTCAGTCTATTCACTCATCTTTTATAAATGTGCACTTCTTTGAAAAACGTCGTAGGCTTCCGCAATCAGTACGTTTTGTTCTAGAGGACTGAGGAATCCGGGTCACATTGCATACAAGTAGGTAGTCTTTTACAAAATTTTGTACATACATACATACATATCATCGGCGCCCGAGATCGCTTAGACGGCCCCAGGGTACCCAGCGGAGGGGTTTTAATCCCACATCGTCGTAGTAAACGGTTTCACAAGTTGGTATAGTGAAACCGGGACCGACAGCTTAACGTGCTCTCCGAGGCACTATAGTGCTGTTGTCAAACAAATGTACCTACATATTTTTTAAAATTAAAAACTCATTGGTACACACCGCTATGGGGCCTAAATGTTTATAAGTCGAAGGTCTAACCAACTCTGCCACCACGTATGGTGACTTTGAAAGGATGTACTTTGGGCTAATATGAGGTTCTGCTGATCAAATCGAACAACTTTTCCCATGGAATCATAAGTCGCAAATGACAAAAAAATGCCTTCTTCATACAAACTAGTAATGTTAAAATGACCAATTTGTATGGTACACATGGTTCCATAGGAAAAGTTGTTCGATTTGATCAGCAGAATCTCATATTAGCCCAAAGTACATCCATTCAAATTTACTCTGTATAAAAATAATACAAACAAAATACGTATACACAATTTTTTGTCTACCTACTTTAAAGTTTACCACCAAATCTTTAAAGTAGATTATGTCTCTAAATAAATAGCTGGTTCTTTTTCTAAACGATAACCCGTCTAAACCGTTTTCACCGTTCTAAACCGTTTTTTAATGTTTTTTCGGAGTGCTCTTATAAGTTTTGTTACTTAAAAACCCCCCAACTTTAATATCAGATTCGGTAACTTAAGAAGCCAGGAAATGGTTTGCGAAATCGAATGTCGTTTTCAAATGTTGATTTCAGTGATATTAAAATTTAAAAAAAAGAACGTGGAAGTGTAAATATTACTTACTCGATCCTAATTATATAGCCTCTTTATAAAAAAATAAATTAACTGTTGAAAAGACAACCAAAGTTTGATTTATGATTCTAAAAATATAACTTTAGTTGTCATTTCAAAACTTAACAGATTTTTTATAAAGGAATTATGTAATTTGGATCGAGTAAGTAAAATCTATTATAATTTTTTTTTAAAACAAACTTTATAATCACTGAAAACAACATATAGATGTATTTTGACGTTCGAGTTCACGAATCCTGGCCTAGGCTGTATGGTTCATAGAGACATTTGCCTTCTCTATATTTGAGAAAATCGAACAAAAAAAAAACTTTACCTGGCTTCCTACTAATTTAGGAGTAACTTTAAATGAGACTCCGTTCGTAAGTGAAAATTGTTTTATGTGGTAGAATATTTAAGGGCCTATTTCACAGTTGTAATAATTGTAATTTACAGTAATCATTCATAAATACATTGCTTAGTAAAGAAAACTAAGCAATGTAATGTATTATAAATTACAATAATAAGTGTCATATATGATGTAATAGATAGGTCCTGGTCCATGCATGCTAGAATCTTCTACTACATAATGTTACTAAAATTAAAATACTCCATGCATGCCAGAATCTACTACTACATAATGTTACTAAAATTAAAATACTCCATGCATGCCAGAATCTATTACTACATAATGATGCTAAAATTAAAATACTCCATGCATGCCAGAATCTACTACTACATAATGTTACTAAAATTAAAATACTCCATGCATGCCAGAATTTATTACTACATAATGATGCTAAAATTAATATACTCCATGCATGCCAGAATCTACTACTACATAATGTTACTAAAATTAATATACTTCATGCATGCCAGAATCTACTACTACATAATGTTACTAAAATTAATATACTCCATGCATGCCAGAATCTACTACTACATAATGTTACTAAAATTAAAATTCTCCATGCATGCCAGAATTTATTACTACATAATGATGCTAAAATTAATATACTTCATGCATGCCAGAATCTACTACTACATAATGTTACTAAAATTAATATACTCCATGCATGCCAGAATCTACTACTACATAATGTTACTAAAATTAAAATTCTCCATGCATGCCAGAATTTATTACTACATAATGATGCTAAAATTAATATACTTCATGCATGCCAGAATCTACTAGCACATAATGTTACTAAAATTAATATACTTCATGCATGCCAGAATCTACTACTACATAATGTTACTAAAATTAATATACTTCATGCATGCCAGAATCTACTACTACATAATGTTACTAAAATTAATATACTCCATGCATGCCAGAATCTACTACTACATAATGTTACTAAAATTAAAATTCTCCATGCATGCCAGAATTTATTACTACATAATGATGCTAAAATTAATATACTTCATGCATGCCAGAATCTACTACTACATAATGTTACTAAAATTAATATACTCAATGCATGCCAGAATCTACTACTACATAATGTTACTAAAATTAAAATTCTCCATGCATGCCAGAATTTATTACTACATAATGATGCTAAAATTAATATACTTCATGCATGCCAGAATCTACTAGCACATAATGTTACTAAAATTAATATACTTCATGCATGCCAGAATCTACTACTACATAATGTTACTAAAATTAATATACTTCATGCATGCCAGAATCTACTACTACATAATGTTACTAAAATTAATATACTCCATGCATGCCAGAATCTACTACTACATAATGTTACTAAAATTAATATACTCCATGCATGCCAGAATCTACTACTACATAATGTTACTAAAATTAAAATTCTCCATGCATGCCAGAATTTATTACTACATAATGATGCTAAAATTAATATACTTCATGCATGCCAGAATCTACTAGCACATAATGTTACTAAAATTAATATACTTCATGCATGCCAGAATCTACTACTACATAATGTTACTAAAATTAATATACTTCATGCATGCCAGAATCTACTACTACATAATGTTACTAAAATTAATATACTCCATGCATGCCAGAATCTACTACTACATAATGTTACTAAAATTAATATACTCCATGCATGCCAGAATCTATTACTACATAATGATGCTAAAATTAATATACTTCATGCATGCCAGAATCTACTACTACATAATGTTACTAAAATTAATATACTCCATGCATGCCAGAATCTATTACTACATAATGATGCTAAAATTAATATACTTCATGCATGCCAGAATCTACTACTACATAATGTTACTAAAATTAATATACTCCATGCATGCCAGAATCTATTACTACATAATGATGCTAAAATTAATATACTTCATGCATGCCAGAATCTACTACTACATAATGTTACTAAAATTAATATACTCCATGCATGCCAGAATCTATTACTACATAATGATGCTAAAATTAATATACTTCATGCATGCCAGAATCTACTAGCACATAATGTTACTAAAATTAATATACTCCATGCATGCCAGAATCTACTACTACATAATGTTACTAAAATTAAAATTCTCCATGCATGCCAGAATTTATTACTACATAATGATGCTAAAATTAATATACTTCATGCATGCCAGAATCTACTACTACATAATGTTACTAAAATTAATATACTCCATGCATGCCAGAATCTACTACTACATAATGTTACTAAAATTAAAATTCTCCATGCATGCCAGAATTTATTACTACATAATGATGCTAAAATTAATATACTTCATGCATGCCAGAATCTACTAGCACATAATGTTACTAAAATTAATATACTTCATGCATGCCAGAATCTACTACTACATAATGTTACTAAAATTAATATACTTCATGCATGCCAGAATCTACTACTACATAATGTTACTAAAATTAATATACTCCATGCATGCCAGAATCTACTACTACATAATGTTACTAAAATTAAAATTCTCCATGCATGCCAGAATTTATTACTACATAATGATGCTAAAATTAATATACTTCATGCATGCCAGAATCTACTACTACATAATGTTACTAAAATTAATATACTCAATGCATGCCAGAATCTACTACTACATAATGTTACTAAAATTAAAATTCTCCATGCATGCCAGAATTTATTACTACATAATGATGCTAAAATTAATATACTTCATGCATGCCAGAATCTACTAGCACATAATGTTACTAAAATTAATATACTTCATGCATGCCAGAATCTACTACTACATAATGTTACTAAAATTAATATACTTCATGCATGCCAGAATCTACTACTACATAATGTTACTAAAATTAATATACTCCATGCATGCCAGAATCTACTACTACATAATGTTACTAAAATTAATATACTCCATGCATGCCAGAATCTACTACTACATAATGTTACTAAAATTAAAATTCTCCATGCATGCCAGAATTTATTACTACATAATGATGCTAAAATTAATATACTTCATGCATGCCAGAATCTACTAGCACATAATGTTACTAAAATTAATATACTTCATGCATGCCAGAATCTACTACTACATAATGTTACTAAAATTAATATACTTCATGCATGCCAGAATCTACTACTACATAATGTTACTAAAATTAATATACTCCATGCATGCCAGAATCTACTACTACATAATGTTACTAAAATTAATATACTCCATGCATGCCAGAATCTATTACTACATAATGATGCTAAAATTAATATACTTCATGCATGCCAGAATCTACTACTACATAATGTTACTAAAATTAATATACTCCATGCATGCCAGAATCTATTACTACATAATGATGCTAAAATTAATATACTTCATGCATGCCAGAATCTACTACTACATAATGTTACTAAAATTAATATACTCCATGCATGCCAGAATCTATTACTACATAATGATGCTAAAATTAATATACTTCATGCATGCCAGAATCTACTACTACATAATGTTACTAAAATTAATATACTCCATGCATGCCAGAATCTATTACTACATAATGATGCTAAAATTAATATACTTCATGCATGCCAGAATCTACTAGCACATAATGTTACTAAAATTAATATACTCCATGCATGCCAGAATCTACTACTACATAATGTTACTAAAATTAAAATTCTCCATGCATGCCAGAATTTATTACTACATAATGATGCTAAAATTAATATACTTCATGCATGCCAGAATCTACTACTACATAATGTTACTAAAATTAATATACTCCATGCATGCCAGAATCTATTACTACATAATGATGCTAAAATTAATATACTTCATGCATGCCAGAATCTACTACTACATAATGTTACTAAAATTAATGTCACTAAGAAACTTTGAGAACTAATATTACCAAAGTGATATCTTATTTAGTCATTCTGCAACAATTTTCAAGGAAAGATGACAGCACACATACATAGTTAGGTAATTATTATGCAAAGTTATTATGATATTATGCAGCGAGTCTGGCAAGAAAATTATAGCTTTATGAAATTTGAGCCATAATTAATTTTATCGAAGCTAAGTAATTAAGTTTTTATTAGAATATTAAGCATTAATTAAAAATTAATATTACTATTGTTAACACTTTGATTTTAAAAGTATGTAGTTTAATATTGGTTTTATGATTTTTCCATTTCGACATCAAAATGGCTATCGAATAATATCGAACATTTTTTGTATACCTACGTGCCAATCTGTTTGATTATTTGTATACTTATCATCACTAGAAATTAAATGAAATGATCATTATTTGTGATTAGAACTATTAGTTATTTAGTTATCCGTTGTTATGTAGGATCTGAGGATAAAATTTTTTTTTTTTTTTTCAAATGTATATTATTTGTTTTTCAAAATAGTTATATATTATTTGTTTTTAAAAAAAAAAACGTTTCGACGAACGGGTTTGGTTAAATTTTAAAAATATTATATGAATGTTGGTAATATTAAAATGACATTACAGAAAAATATTTTGGTTTTGATATTAATTTTCTGTTAAAGTTTGACATAAAATGATATATATTTAATATAATATAATAAATATAATGTTAATGTAATATGTAATTCAAAACACGTATTATGTCAAATAATCGACATGTTTTGCTTCTCCCCGCAGCATCATCAGGGTGAATTTTATTTATTATGGCCGATATATATTAGGTAACTGCAGTGATTAATAAGTATTTAATATGGTTGTTTTAAATTCATTATACGGTACGATGGGCACTAAGGTATGTTGTGGACATGTTATTCTTTCCTTATAATTAATATTAAACTACAAAAAAAAAAAGTTTTAATTTATCTAAAAAAAAGCTACACTTAGTGTGCGTATATTTTATAAATTGCACCCGGACGTTTGGGTCGGCAACTCTACAAGCAACTGCAGTTTGAGCAACCGACAACTTTTACGACTTTTCAGAACTGACATATTTTGTTGTCAGAGTCCTGAACTTTAAACTACGTCAACTTTCACATTCAACTGTCAAAATTGTCTGAACTATAAGTAAAGTTTTACATTCAGATCCAGCAGTTACCTACTTAAATGTAATCGAATGTAAAATTCAAGAAGGATGTAATAGTCCTTTTCTATGAAATTTACGATTTTGAATACATTCTATTAAGAATTCAATATTTAAATTAATCCTATAATATTTATTAATAAAATGGCAGTTTCATATACGTATGCGGTCGTAATATATTATGTAAATCAGACATTATTTAGGGTAACCAACGAAGGTATATTTCCCATTTGCTCCCATTACTTCCGATCCGATATAGACACTACATGTGGCGACCTCTTCACACTGTTTGTATAAGATCAGAAAAAAAAAATGTACACCTTAATTCCAACAAAGTAGATATTATATTATGTTATTATTATACCATATTTATTTTATATTATACTTTAAGACAGTACTGGATGAAACAGTCCGCCACGATAATTAATTAAATAAATACTATCTATCACATTACTCAATAAGTTCTATAATTATTAGTCGCCCCTACGAACTTATTAAGGAAAATTTATATTCAATCATCAACATAGTCCCCTTCGAGCTACGGTTTAGTGTCGGCGATCACTTCTTCATCTCTCTCCGGCAAACATTTGGGGATTTGCGAACAGCCGTTGGCGCTAAATCTGGAAACTGAGTGCCAAAGCAATTCGAAGTGCAATTCGTGCAATTTTGCCATTGTTTCAATCTACTTGTGACACGGTGCATTTTCATGGATAAATAACACTTTTTTCTTCTACATTTCGGAATATTTTTTTAACGAAGTTCCAGCGATTAAGGTAATATATTTTTTGTTGTGAAAATCATATTATCTCTACCTCTAACGGTTTTCAAGCTTAAACTTTGATTATAACATTGTAAACTTTGATTATAACATTATAATTTAGTAAAAAAAAAATCTTTAAATAAGATATAATTTTGTAAAGGAGTTTGCATTAGAACTATAAGCTAAGATAAAAATAGTTCTTAGAGAAAACTCTTTGAATGTATTCGACTGTAAAATTCTCTTTTTCCGCTATTTTACCCCGATGCGTCCTCCACACTCGGGATTTGCTGAAAGGTTTATTTACGCTCGCATTATTATGGCTGTCTCTCTTAAGAAGACTTATGTTAGTTTAAAAGATGAAATACCTACTGTTTTCTTTAGAAATTTCTGGTTTTGTATTGCTAGCTAGATTAACTACATGATATTATACATTAATCATATAAATACCAAAACCTATTTCATATTTTTAAGCAATACTTAATATTATTATAAATTGCGTTTACATAACTATTAATTATTGTTATAATGTTTTTTTTTTGTTAAGTACATTCACGGGTTCACAGTTATCAGCGCCGGAGACCGCATATACGTCCTCGAGTATCCAGTGGTGGGGTTAAAATCCCATCTACACCGAATCAGTGGCCAGCTAGCCGCATGTTTAGATAGACTCAATAATCCAACTATAAGCAGTTTCACAAGTTGGTTTAGTAAAACTGGGACCAACACCTTAAATTACTCTCTGAGGCACAGTAGTGGCGTTGTAAAAAATAATTACATTTTGTTTATTAAAATCTCATTGGTACATATTGTGGTTTAAGCGGGGTAAAAACTGTAGAGTTTTCAGTCTAAGGTCTAACCAACTCGGCCACCACGTACATATTGCATAATAATCTATTACATATATAATGTCTTTATTAAAACTGTTATTTTTCTATCAAAAGAAAGGTAAAACAAGAAGATCGAAAGCAGATTATTCAAAAGTTCTCCTCTGCTGTACTCCAATACATGTTTTAACAATTTGGAATCAACATAAATAAAGGAGATTATGTAGAAAACTTTAATAACTGGTGGTCGAGTCGGTTAGGTAGATAAAAAATGGAACACTTTAAACCCCGCTGTAAACCATTATGTACATACAGGAGGTTTAACAACACCACTACAGTGCCTCGAATCGAGTTTAAGCTGTCGGTCTGATTTTCGTTAAACGAACTAGTGGAATTGTTCATAAGTATATACAAACAAGGCGACAAGCTTGCTACTTGTTTGGTGTAGTTTCAGAATACCAATGGCTAAGACGAGGTGAGATTAACCGCTGAGGCCGTATAGGCGGTATCAGGCGTTGTAAGGCACCCGTTTAAATATCTAGGTCAAATAGCGTGAACATTGAAATTACTAACGCATGAAAGAGATACTGGTAGCTGAAAGAAGTTTGAAAAAACAAAAATGATTATATATCTAAAGAAATGGGCTTTAAACCTAGTCCCAGTTATGATAAAGAGCTATTTTGGTTGACAATATTGGTTGCGTGTCTCACGTCATAACCTTACGAGTCAATTGACATTAATAAAGGTTAAACGTGCATACGAAGCTACACGCAATACCAAACCAGAAGAAATTGTTTTTTGTATGAAAGCTAGTTGCCTTAAAATTTAGTTAGTTCTTGAGTTTCTAATAAGTTATAATAAAAGTTACGTAATTTTAATGATTTTGTAATATCTTCATTATTCAAAAACTATATATCCAGCTTCTTTCTAAAGAAGAGTGTTTTACCATATTTTTTATATGTAGCACCTACCGTTACAGAGATATTAACTTTCCTGAAAAACAATTTACTTTTGTATTAAGAACTTGGGTTAAGAAAAAAATTATTAAATATTATTCTAAGAATCATTATTCTTCCCTAAAGAATTTATTTTTTAGCTGTGTTCGGACTTGATTTTCTAGGAATATTTACTCTCGATTGTAAAAAGTGCTTTAAAATAATTCCGCAAACTCATGCCATCGCCTTTGCTTCACAAAAAAGTAGAGTAAAAAAGGTCAAGAATAAACAATTCTATTTTGAATTTCTTTATTTTAAAAGAAAAATTCTTTATCGAATTTGGAATCCATGTCTAAAGTTAGCCTCAAATAAGATGAAGAACCGCATTCAATATTTGAATATTTCTTATGTAAACTCTACGAACAACTTTGCTTTGGCGCGAGAAAATTCGCTCGAATTTTTCGCCGTATTTCGAAAAATATTTTATAGAACTTTGTACCGATGGTGTTGTTTTTTAATATAACAAAAATAACTAGATGTAATAGTAATAGTAATACTAGATGCAAACATTTTTAGACGAGCTCTGTTTTTGTATACTTAGATGATATAGTGCATTTTGAATTTTTATAGAAAAAAACCATGTGATTTATTAAACCTCCCTCAAAATAAAATTTACCTATTCTATTCAAGATTTTTTAAATTAAGTTTAACAACTTAACTAAGATTATCAAAATTTTATCCTGTTTGTGTAAAATACGGGGGACAATTTGAACAAACAATAGTTAGTGAAGACAAAGTAGAATGGCATAACTTTTCGTAACGATCATCCCAAGTCCCCCGCGGGGTTAGTCTTAGGGTTGCCATCTATTTAATAACGGTCTAGTTATGCCGCTGTTTGGTCTGATTAATTATAATAATATATTTATAAATAGTGTTTATATTATGTTTTAGCATCATTCTTTCTCTTTCTGATATATGAACACAAGCATAATAATATAGCTCGTACAATTGACAATTGTGTGAAATTGTCCTATTTTTTGTACTTACATTATTTCATTCTAAGTAAAAAATAATTTGGCTAATGAATAATAAACAATAATAACAATAAATTTATTAAAACAAATAATATTTAAATTATATATTTTCATTTGCAGTAGCTGCTTAATTATTTTTCATAGGTTGTTCAATAAGATACATAAATAAAACACAATATAATAATAACACTTTTTAATTGTATTCCTATGTTATGCTTTAGACAAAATTTTAATTTAAAAACAATTTTCTCCAAAACCAAACCCACTTTTAGTTCTACCAACCAAAATAATTCACCAGGTACAGTACCATGTCAACATCCACGCTGTAAAACATGTTCCATTATAAACACACTTACTTCTATATGCACTCAAAATTCCAAACAAAGTTATAATGCACAGCCCAACTCAAACTGCAAAACAAAAAATCTTGTATATATTTTAGAATGTCGTTTTTGCTCATCATTTTATATAGGAGAAACAAAAAACCCCCTTCATATTCGTATAAACCACCATCGGCATACAACTGACTCAATAATTAATAGTGTTTTACCCACACCCACTCACGCTAAAACTCATTCTCAAAAATTTAATGACTGTTACACTGTCCGTGTCATTAAATCGTTCCCATCATCATTAAACGAAATACAGCTGAAAACTTGGGAATCATCTTTCATCTGGACGTTTGGTGCTCACTATAAACCAGGTCTAAACATTCAACATTGATCGGTTATCATTCACTTAAACACGCTCCATATTCTATCATTCACTTAAACACACCTATATATTCAATCACCTATAGACTTTTTCACTCACTCACACACTCACTTACAATTTTTTTTTTTTTTTTTTTTGTATATATGTCATATGTCAATTTTGTAAATATTGTTGCCTGAAGACGCCCTAATAAGGCGAAATATAGCAAAAGTGTTATTATTATATTGTGTTTTATTTATGTATCTTATTGAACAACCTATGAAAAATAATTAAAACAAATAAATAATAAATAATCGATAAATACTACTAATAAAATAACAGTATAACAATTGAACTATATTAGATAATAAGAGATATGATATAAACAATAAATTAATTTAATTAATTACATGTTATATTTTATAAAATATAATATGTATTATATCGTTGCTTAGTACAGGCCTAGAGATTAGTTTGTGACTAAAAGCAATATTAGTAAATTGTCCCACATATTATAAAAAAATAAATATATGTTTACAAAATTATATTTAGTTCAATTTATTATATTTATATGTTCATAAATGTAAAGTAGAATCTTTTATTTATGGACTGTATTATACTTCAATGCTTGATGGAAAGCTGGTAAGAGTTTCTGTCGTACGACTCAAAAATATTTTTTTAGGGAGGTATTTAATTAAATAGGTTCTTCGCAGACTCCCCGAAAGGTGGTATGGACTCGTTACCACCGCCCACACAGATGCAAAAACCGTCAAGTAACCTAGCCATGTTTCGGTTTTAGTGGGTTTTTCTATGGGTTCACCCGGTTTTCCGTAGACTACTGCATCGATTTCTTATCGACTTTATCTAGTGTCCTTTCATGGTACGTTTAAGAAACGGGCGATTGATAAAGCAGCGGATATTAAAATAGACTCGTAAGGCAAATATTTCTATTGTGTAACTGCGTCATTTAACCGGTATAGTAGGAGCGATCAATATTGTTAAAAAAGCTAATGATCGACCCCATTCATGAACTTTGTAGGTCTGCTTAACTTCAGGTGATAAAAAGTCACATGCCGTGGTCCATTAAAAAAAAAAAAAACTGTAAAATACCGAAAGACAGGCTTTTAGTCTTAGACCCAGCCTGTCTAGCTTTTCCAGAGAACAGGCAGTCGATACTTGACAGAGCTTTGTTTGTGAACTTTTTACTAACTACTGGACCAATTTAAATTAAAGTTGACTTATCAAAGTCTCTCCTTATTGCATAAAGGCATAGCAATTGCTACATATTAAAATGTAATAAAATTGTATCAAAAATTCGTGTTATTGATATACACAAATTTTAACGTCATGGAAAGTTAAATCCCAATTTAGTTGAGCAATCTAACCGTAAGCCTCTTGCACGGTGACGGACGATTTGTGGTAATCTGCACGTTTGGCAGACTGGTTGGCACCTCGCCTCGACCCGAACGCTACCCTCAATCCAACAGTTTCTAGATTTACATAGTAGAGCTAACGGAATGCGATAAAAAAAACGTACATTTTTGTAGTTTTTATTTAACTATTAATATATATCCGAGTCGGCTTATGATAATTGGCGTACTGTAATCGACCTTGAGTTTGTAAAAACAAAGAAAAAATTGTAAAAACAAAAAATATATCACTCAAATACAAAGTCGAAATTATTTAAGACATTGTCATATCTCAAATCGCATAAAAGAGAAATCTTTTGATCTCGAGTTATACCGCTTGGAATAACAATCAAAGCTTTAAAAAAAATTAATGGATACATAAGAATATAGAAAAAAAGATTTACCGAAAAAAAAATTCTTTTTTTTATAATATTCATTTTAAAAAATCTCAAATATCGCCTTGGGAAATCAATTTCACGTCTATGTTCTCAATATCATAAGCGGTACCTAATTAAAACTCCGTATAATATACCCTATGTAACCTATTATCCCGTATGAATATACTTTTTTATCGATACAAAACATTTTCCGCGCGAATTGCTGAACAGAAACAATAGTTGTGTTGTAACACGTTCTAACACGGAGCCAGTAATAAATCAATGTGGAACATAAATTATTCTCGCTGACAACCCTCGGATCGCCCAGCGAGCGAGGAGCTCATCCCTCCAGATTCCAAAGCTAAACTTTTCCGTCACGAGCCAAACTAAAAACGTCAATCACCGTTTGGAATAACACGAAAACCAAAATCCTTTAAAACGATTAAAACTAAAAATATTACGTGTGTGGTTAATATAGACATTCAATGTTAAAGTTTAAAGAATAAAACTTTACTCACCGAACTGCAGATGGCATGCTAAAACAATAAAAAAAAACTATTATTAATTAACTAAAATTAATTAATATATAAAATAAATGAATATGATTTACTAAAATTAACTAAAAATCAACATTCAACGCAAATTAAATTAATTTTAAAATTACTGCAATTAAAGTTTACTTTACATTTCTTTTTACTTAATGCGTTGATTGTTGTTAAACTAATAAAACAATATATACACTATTTATTTTATTTTAATTTTTATCACACATTGAATGTCCAATTAAATAATGCCATTAATCATCACACCGGTCCCATTCCATTGGCCCTAATATCCAAGGCTGACCCACTATTCAGACTATTACTTGTCAAAAAGGAACTACTGGAGATGTATAAATTCCAACTATAATTTAAATGATTAACTAAAATAATTTCATTAATATTTGTTTATTTAGTATTAGACATACTTACGTAAGGTTCTGTTACAATTATTGTAGTGAAATAATTATAAAATTTCAGGATTACAATCTAACACAAAGGAAAACTTAAAAATGTAATATTACAAGTTTTATAGGACGCATTTATAAGATGGCCCTGACACGATGTTTTAGTATTTGGTTGGGTAGTGAGTAGAGAGGTTGCTTAACACAGAGTTGTTGAATCAGAAAATGGTTCAAATTTAATTCTCGGTTACAAGTTCAGGAACACTGCAGTTCCCTCCCTGATATACCAGGCATCAGCGAAAATAATCTATAGATAGCCAAGACACTGTCTCATATTTAATAGGCATAATAAAGTCCAGTGGCTAAAAATATATAACAATACTATGCTATTGTAATAAAAGCGAAATAAGTCTTGTCTCTATTTCCATAAATTATTATATCTTTATATGATACCAGATAAATTATATATAGACATAACAAAGTTATATTTGAGTAGAAGCTAACGAGTTTTAAAGTGTAAAGTCGCGGAATAGTCTTCCTAGAATCTAGCAGAATATCGAAAGCTTCAATAGTAGAGATTTCCGCTCCGACAATACCCACTACATACTCGAGTTTCAAACTCTAGGAAGTTTGATCTATTTCCAGAACCGAAGTCTCATGACAATAACTAATTGAACCCAAGACATTGCATTGGAATTTGATTAATATATGCTAAGAAGTTCCTCGAAGAGCATTTCTGTACAATGCGAGCTTTGATTGAATTCTGTAAGCGTACAACAATTTTGGATGGAACAACTATTGCAAGCTTAAACAAAGGAAATTCGTATTATATTTCTCGCTCAAAGTTATAAAACTTTATTCCCCTGCAATTCAAGATTGTTCTACAACTCTGCTGATATATCTATTTGAAATCTTAAAATTTAAAATTCTACTTTTATCCAAGAAAGAGCAGATGACAAAGAGATAATACGAGACTTATATGATATTAAGTTGGTAAGTACATTTCCTACCTTTTAAAATGATTCTTTCATCCGGATTTAGCTGAGCCGTCGCGCTGTTTCTAAGAGGAATTCATAAAGGATTTACTTAATAACTTTGTTGAAAAATTTCGGCTTAGTAATCTTTAATATTATTTTAATCTACTTTAGGCATATTTTATTGTTACATGTAGATAAATCAAAAAAAAAAACGTTTGCCATGTAAGGTACTTATTAATTATAACATATTAGTTGTTCGATACACAAAGTACCTACTGACCTAGTTTATTACTAGCGCAATCTGTGAAATGTTATAGTGTAAATATTATTATGAAATTATAAGTGTAAATTCCAAAAGCTGCTCCGTGGTGTGACCGTCGCACCGCTCATAAATTACCATTAACTATACCTGATAGGGTCGCCGGTGACCAAATCTGGAAAATGTAATAATTCTCCCTTCAGGTTGAATAATGTATTTATTGTCATAGTGAGCTTGATAAATATTAAATAATATATTAGCGCAAATTTCTATAATGATTTACTTTGTTCAAATTCCCATCAAAATGTGGATAATTACATAGGAATCTGACCGTAATTCCCGAATAAATTATTACTACCGACATATTAATATAATTATATTATAGCCATAAATGTTTTTTGGGGCACGAATATTACTTTGTATACACTTCATGGTAAGTAAGATTGATTCTTTGTCGGCTAAAAGTTGCGGTAATGCAACGGCTGCGATAAGTCAATTTTATATTCAGTAGTATCTTAAACTGTCTGAACCCACAAACTAATCTCAATACATGACAAGATTTATAAAACTGTTTTGTGTATTTTTATAATTTACGCTATCAGCATTCGCACACCTTTGAGAAAACATCTTGTAAAGTCGGTTATTTTAAACGGCCCTATTATATATAATGTATGAAATAAATAATTATTCTTCTTTTTCTTTTTTTTGTAGGAAAATGACTTAAATGTAATAGTTATATGAATGCTAAAGTATTATATGAATTCCAATTCTCTCAACGTATGATGTTTTCGATTGAGAAATCCATTGGGCTGATCGGGTTGACGTAATCCGTTTAGACTCCTCATAGCGACGTCGATAAATGCATTCAATTCCAAGACTCGTGCAACTGGCTGTATCGTTTCTGAAGCCGTCTTCTATATAAATTGGCTTATAGAAAATACATTATCAGCAACCTGTCGAGTACAAATCTAGGGTGACTATTTTTCTACTCCCGCTGGTGTTTTCCTTTTACCTTTTATCATAGTGGTTACGACTTTGGCATTGCATACGAGGGTTGTGGGTTCGATTGCCACTTATAGAAAATGTAGTATAAATGTAGAAATGAGTATTTAATTTATATAATATAATATGTATTAGTATTATTGTTTCTGGTACACATAGCACAAGCCTATGGAGCTTACTTTATAATAATAATAATATGTACGACAATTACACATATTGCTGTGGTCACAAACTAAGCTCTAGGCTTGTACTGTGTATACCAGAAGTAACGATATAATACATATTATATTTTATAAACACCCAGACCATGACAAACTGTACAGATAAAACGTACTAATTTTATTTTTATGCCATGGGTGGGAATCGAACCCACCACCCCCGGATACAACGCCAAAGGCGCAACCACAAAAAAAATCTGGCTTTATGACCTAATATATGTGTGAAATGTTCTGCATATTACTGTTATCATTCTCAGTAGATATATTCGATGCTGCGTAATTTTTATACAAGACCTCTGGTTGTAAGTCCATATTGTCTAAGAATGTATACCAAGGCGTGACTCTACATTAGGGTGTAATTGTTTATTATTCTGTTTTACAGACTGACTGCCCATTTCCCATTTATTTAACTTACTTTATCTTTTTACTTTTTAGATGATATAATTAGGAATTTCGTTTTCAAGCAGAACTCTTTTAATATCACTCTAAGCTGATTTATGAATAATTCTTACCGTAAATATGCAAAATATATCATTTGCCTGTTAAACTACACATTGTTGTATTTCTAGTAATATGTAAATGGCATTGAAAAAAAGTTCTAATACTCTGATTAATATATCGTAGTATAACCAAAAACGACGGGTGCATTCCGTTATTCTATTCTGTTTAATTTCTGTGGCACAAAGCTTAATAACGGGGACCGATTCCATCTTAGTTATCAGCGCGTCTATAGAGATCTCTAATATCCGTCCTGATACTGGGAAAATTGGAATGCTTATGCATCGTGTATGCATTAATAATGCTTATAGATTTCCTCTAATTAGATGCTTTAGTACGGATATAGAAGACATTGAAGCTGACTAAGTCACTATATATAGCTATTATAGTGACCTAGTCATGTTTCGGTTTTAGTCTGTGGGTTCACCGGGTTTCAGAAGACTACTGCATCGATTTCTTGTCGAGGTGGTAGTCTCCTTTCAGGGTGCGGTTACGAAATAGGTGTATATAGTATTTTACGATAAGGCAGCGAGTATATTAAAATATACTATACAAGGTGACATATCGTGCTCCAATAAAACAATATGTATTAATTTACTGCGAACTGCTTGCAAGTGGATTATGTGCGAGCAAGTAAATAAATTATTTATTAGTGTTATTGCAAGATACAATTGGTAAGGTGTCATCATCCGATTTTTTTTCTTTTCCGCATCCGCACTTTGATTTTAACAAGCCTTTAAACAAAAAAAAAACGATTTTATACAGGGTGACTTAAAAAGGATGTACTTTGGGCTAATATAAGGTGTTGCTGATCAATACGAACAACTTTTCCCATGGAACCATGTGTCACAAATGAATATTTTTATGGCTTTACCATACAAATTGGTCATTATAACATTACTAGTTTGTATGGAGTATTATTCATTTGCGACACATATAAAAAGTTGTTCGGTTTGATTAATAAAGTACATCCTTTTTAAGTCACCTATAACAAATTAACTCTGTCACGATATTACAATGATAACGTGTAAAGTCCGTTTCACGAATGAATTCCTGCGGCAAAAAGTGGAACTAATAGAATTTAGAGTAAACAAACTATGCTATATTAGTACGTACTATGTCAACATAATTTTCTTAGTTATATAAATTTTTATTTAGTAAAATTAATTGGTCTCAAAATTATTCCCGGGAAGTCTTAAAACTGAGTAACCAACATCCATTCGCGCGACTGCAGCGCCCCGTCCAAAGGAATTCATAAGTGAAACGAACTTTACATACCGCACGCGCGGCACTAATTTAGATGATGTTTTTAATTTATGTTTTACATAGGTATTGGTATTGATAGGTATTATTTGTAAATAAAACTTTCTGAATAAGACTTTTTTTATTTCTCAAAAGAACATTATTGCTCACTTAACTTTAACTTTGTAGTTTTAATTTAATTTGTATTAATTTATAGGTTAAAAAATATTCCGATCTATTAATAATTACTTTACATTGTTATGTGCGCGGCCGATAAAACTTGTCACTTTAAATTTCTTCACATCTTTTATTTTAGAACTTTGGCTTACCTTGACATTTATAAACGAAAACAAAAAATCAATAATACGTGTACATTTATTAAAAATATGCCCATACGTGTCAAATTGTGTACCTTCTCCTTTTTAAAGTCTTTCAGAATACAACATTACTTATTTGAATCTGTAAACTGATAACACGCCTACATATAGGAAAACATACAAAAAAGGCAATCTTATCTCAAAATCACACGTTTGACGTATGTTTACTTGTGACGTTAGTTATATCCTAAATTCTCACGAACATAATAAATACATACATACGAGTACATATCATCACGGGTGCCTTACGGCGCCCGAGACCGCCTAGACGGCCCCAGGGTACCCAGCGGAGGGGTTTTTAATCTCACCTTGTCGTAGCCGATGGTATGAGTCTACACCGAACAAGTTGCTAGCTCGTCGCGATGTTATAAACAGTTCACAAGTTGGTATAGTAAAACCGGGACCGACAGCTTAACGTGCTCTCCGAGGCACTATAGTAGTGTTGTCAAACAAATGTACATAAGTTTTTTAATTAAAAACTCATTGGTACACACCGGGATTTAACCAGGGACATGTTTTAATGAAACCTAAAATTATACTTTTAGGGGATTTTGTTCACAAAAGGAAAGCTTATTTAGGAGTGAGGATACTCGGGCACACAGGTACAGTGTGCATAAATATATTGAGTATTTGTATATGTACCATCACGGGTGGTTTACGGCTCCCGAAACCCACCAGACAGACGGCCTTAGGGTACCCAATGGTGGAGTTTGGTTCCCACCTCGTCGTAACAGAAAATACTCAAAGGCAAATAAGAACTCGACTATAAACAGCTTCACAAGTTGGTATGGTAAAACTGGGACCCACAGTTTAATGTGCTCTCCGTGGCACTATTGTGGTATTGTGTAAGAAATATAGGTAACATAATTGTATAAATTAAAAACTCATCAAACTTAACCCGGGACTTAAAACTGTAGTATTTTAAGTCTAAGGGTCTAACCAACTCTACCACCATACAATAGTTATTATACATCTTGTTGAACGAACGGGTAGAAATAGTTACAATATCCTAATATGTTCAGTGGCTTCCAAGGAGGAAACGATAACTAACTCACACTAAGGAGTTTATTTTATGGTTTACTCTCCAGTTACGCGTTCATTTTATGGTTTACTCTCCAGTTACGCGTTCATTTTGCACTAATCAGATAATTATCTATTATTTGACAGTCTGCGGCCTTATTCTATCTCTTATAACGTGATCGTTAGATTGTTAAAATAACGATTTTCAGAATCTCCTCTCCGCCAATCAGAGTAGTTTTTTAACCTTCGCTGATTGGAGAAGAGCGCGCTAATAACGTTATTTTGACAACCTAACGATCACGTTATAAGAAACTGAATATGGCCACTGGAAAATAAAGCAATCGTATTTATGAAGAGTTAATTATTGACAAGAGTAAAGTAAAAGTCAGTTAACGTAAAATGACCATTGCTTATTAGATTAAAAATATAACTTGGTTAAAGATATTGGTCTGATTCAACAGTTTATAAACTTAATTTATTACAATAAATATTGTATTAAGTAAACTGTTTTTTAAATCGCAGCAAAATTGGTGCGAAACAATTAAAAATACTTTACGTTTTACTTCAGGCTTTCGCGTTACTACACAGTGTCCGAAACATTTGTTTTCACGGGATCGCAAACAGCGCGCCATTACTAGAGTCTCTTGCCAGCACTTTGCCTTAATTACTCTGGAGGGTAATTCAATTAAGGCACCGTGGCATCCTCTACTTCAGCACTAAATGTTACTAAATTTGTTACACTTTAACAGTCAAGTGAACTGCTATACTATTATAGGGATTAGATTATTTTTTGAGATTCCTTAGGGTTGTAATTTATAATTTATTATATCGTATTATACAGAGTGTGTTTAAAAGTTTGTTATCCTATACATATACTGAATTCGGTGTAGGGTATGTAGGGAAACCGTATATAAAAATAGGATCATAATAATATTGTATCCGGAGGTCGTGGGTTCTATTCCCACCCATGGCAAAAAAAACATTAGTACGTTTTTCTGTAGAGTCTGTCAGGGTCAGGGTGTTTATAAAATATAATATGTACTATATCGTTGCTTCTGGTACACATAGTACAAGCCTAGAGCTTAGTTCATCTCCGGTAGTTATTAATATAAAACCCCTCCGGTACCTAGGCCAATAAAAAATGGACAAATATGGCTAAATATAAATTAGTCCTTTGTTTCTAAAATCAGTTTAAAGTCCTCTGTTTATATTGGTCCGGCAGATCCATTTACAGTTAGTTATAGAAGTCTAATTAGCCAGTGACAAAATAGTAATACTTGTATTCCGCCTTTATTACTTTTTTCCACGTTGTTACATCTTCTTTCTTATTTTGTAGTTGGTAGTGTAGTTGTAGTAGTAGTAGTTGGTTTGTGATTGTGTATATTTAAGTAGTGTATATTAGATTGTAAGTATTTTATATAATATTCACTGGATTATATACTCAGTTACTGTATTGCACCTATCTCACTTATTAACTGCTTTGATTGTCCCGAAGGTTTGACTGGTAAAGAATGCCTAGCGGCTTTAAGTCCGCCTTTGTATTATGTATGAAATAAAGATTTAAATAAATAATAATAAATATTATTAAAATTTACAGCATCTTCACCTGATCACGTAACATGGCCTGATAAATATTGACACAGTTTCCTGAAAACACAGCACAATGAATAGGTTTTGAGGTCAACTAAAACCCATAAAAATGTGTTTTCATTTTTAAAACTTTGATTTTTAATATCCAGCTATTGGTTTTTAAACAATACCTAGCTCCGATTTTAAAAAAATACATAATAAAAACTGAACTTTTATTTTTTATAAAACCACAGTGCATCACGATATGCATATTTATGTCGTTGGGTGACACTATACAGGGCGCTACTATTCGCGTGGGACAGCTTGTATTGTATACAATATAGGTCATGAACTCACCACAGATTAGTGCATTTTTTTGCTTTACTCTTTTTAGATACTTTTAGTTTTATTTATTTAATCACTAGCTGGTGACCTCAACTTCGCGGTATTTTTATTTATTATAACCAAAATTACAGGTTAAACAAGGGGGCACAGCTAGTGCATATATAAGTATAATACTATTTAGTATCGTTGTTTCTGGTATGCCGTCTCCGTGGTCTAGTGGTAGCGACGTTGTATCTGGAGGTCTTGTGTTCGATTCCCACTTAGGGTATATATAGTACAAGCCTAAAGCTTAGTTTATATACGTGGTGGCCTAGTTGGTTAGACCTTGGACTTAAAGACCCTGGGTCCTAAGGTCCCTGGTTCGAAGCCCGGTGTGAACCAATGAGTTTTTAATTAAAAAAATTATGTACATTTGTTTGACAACACCACTATAATGTCTCGGAGAGCACGTTAAGCTGTCGGTCCCGGTTTCACTATACCAACTTGTGGAACTGTTTATAGATGGGTTATTGAGTCTATTCAAAACATCGCGACGAGCTAGCCACTTGTTCGGTGTAGACTCATACCATCGGCTACGACGACGTGGGATTAAAAACCCCTCCGCTGGGTACCCTAGGGCCGTCTAGGCGGTCTCGGGCGCTGTAAGGCATCCGTGATGATACAAACCTAAAGCTTAGTTTGTGTTCAGGTCGATATGTGTATAAAGTATCCAACATGTTAAATTATTGTATTTATCTACATTGAAAACCCACGACCTCCGGATCCAACGCCAAAGATTTAACTACTAGACTACTGAGGTAATAAGAATAGCTTCATCATCAGCCTATCGCAGTCCACTGCTGGACATAGGCCTCTCCCAAGACACGCCACTGATCCCTATCCTCCGCTCTTCGCATCCAGTCTCTGCCAGCCACCCTCCGCAGGTCATCAGTCCATCTAGCTGCGGGGCGTCCTACGTTACGTGCGCCAAGACGTGGTCTCCACTCCAATATCCGCCTGCTCCAACGGTTATCTGTCCTGCGGCAAATGTGACCGGCCCACTGCCACTTCAGTTTACTAACTTTCAGAGCTATGTCGGTGACTTTAGTTCTCTTACGAATATCCTCATTCCTGATTTTATCCATAAGAGAAACTCCTAGCATAGCTCTTTCCATAGCTCGCTGAGCGACCTTGAGTTTGTGGACCAGCCTCACTGTAAGTGTCCACGTTTCAGCGCCGTATGTCATCACTGGTAGGACGCTTTAAGAATAGCTTAATTTGGCAATATAGTACGTGAAATGTTAAGTAGGTATTTGAAAAGGTAAAATTTAAAAATGTTGACACTTTGTGTGGGCGTAATATTTAATATTACGCCCACACAGTCGCGTTAAATTTATATCTCCAAAGTTAAAACCAATTAATATTTTATCATTTATTCGAAATCATTTTATTTTAAAAGCGAAGTTATTTTATTTTATTTCGCATAAGTTTATTTAATTGGACATTTACAGTATTACGTAATTTAAGTTAAATTGATGAATTAATTTTCCTCACTTAAAATTTTCACTGTGTTTACTATTTTTTTGTCACAAGAAAAGTTGGTTAAAGGAAAAACAATTAAGTGAGGATACCATATGATTTTGTATCTACCTGATGGTAAGCTGACCTAAAAAGGCCAAGATCATTTTGATATCCCGGTAATAAAGTTGTTGCAGCCTTAAAAATTGGTACATAGAGACCCTTTGCTAGGTTTAAAAAAAAAAGGATTTTCAGTAAGTGGCGGGAGGAGTTTTAATATATCTCAGATCAATCTTCTTGATTTAAATTAAAAAAATGTTAAGCCCCCAATTATACACAAATATCTATTATATCTATCAGGTATAAAAATATATAATATATTTGTTTACGGGTATTATTTTATTTAAAAAATATCATGCTATGCCTTTGTTATCTGTAAAATATAATTATAAATAATAAAGCAAAAATCTAACACGACTCTCATTAAAAAACTTTATACAAAGCTTATTAAATTTTGAATTAATTAAAAAATCTCTTTGACTTTTATTTTTATAAATTCATAACAAAAAATGTAAGTTCGCAAAACTCGATGTTACTTACATTTTTGTTTGAGTTAATTACAATAAGGCTTTTACTCTAATTAAAATAATTCCGTGTAAAGAATTTTATTTAAAAGTGCTGAGTTCATTCCTTCTTGGATTTTATAGACACTACTAGTAAATAAGTTTCTGTAATTGTACATTGGAAAATGTAGTTTCAATTTATATCCAGCCTAATGGTTAAGTCACTGCGCAACTGATAACAAGGTAAAGCAGATGACAACAAGGCCGGATCCGAGATGGATGATCGCTTTATACAACGAGGCTATACCATCATAAACACAGCAACAAGCTCGCCACTTATTAGGTGTTGCCTACGAATGTGATTGAGTCAAACAATGTACAAAATCATACGAAAAAAAAATACACTACACAAAGCAAGTAATTTTACAACATGGCAAGAATCATCTCAGCAAGAATAAGTAGACATTACCTTTAATATAAATGATAGATATAGCTGTAAAGGGGCTCAATAAAAATAATAAAATGTTATAATAAGCTAAATGTTATCAAATAAATAAAAAATACGTAATAAATTGCAGCTGTAAAGATGCTTTGTCAGTCAACAAAACTAAGTTTTAGTATATAAATCAGTTTGTGTATTCGTGTGTCTGTACGAGGGATTTTGATTTGATTTTGATCAAATATGGAAAGGAGATGAATTTATTCCCGGAGTCCCATAGAATATTATTGACAGCCCTCGTGGTCTAGCTTATTACGCGTATAATAATATGTAGGACATTTCACACATATTGCCCTGGTCACAAACTAAGCTTTAAGCTTGTACCAGAAGCAACGATATTAATACGTATACTATTTAATAAACATTCAGACTATGACAAACTGTACTAGAATTGTTTGGTAATGAGTGACAATCGATCCCATGGCCTCCGGATAGAAACAACCACTATATCACGCAGTTGGTCAAAAACTTTAATATAAATGGATTAAATAAAAACAAATACATATCTGTCGTAAAGCCATATCCATTCCTGGAAAGCAAAATTCTTATATTATGTCTCTGACCTTTTAAGGGTAAGTATTATGTAAGGATCGAAGTGGTACTAAGATCATTCTTAAAACAATAGAAAGATAAGTGCTTTTAACAAGAAGATCAACAAACTTTAAGAATAGGGTCCGCCAGCCAGTAGACAATACTTCAACAAGGATGTCTATCAGTTTATTTAGGTATATTATAAATTATAATAATATTATTAAAAATTCAATTGGGGCTATCTAATGTTTTGGTAGAAGACTTATGCAGACAGTCTTCTAAGAAACCGGTGACGTAATTCGTAAGATTATATCAATTGATAAATAAATTGTTTTCGGCTAGCTCACTTTGAAGGAGATTTTTCAAACATAAATATCATCACGTGTGCCTTACGCAGCGGAGGGGTTTTTAATCCCATCTCGTCGTAGCCAATGGTATGAGTCTACACCGAACAAGTGGCTCGTCGCGATGTTTTGAATAGACTCAAAACCCATCTATTAACAGTTTCACAAATTGCTATAGTGAAACCGGGACCGACAGCTTAACGTGCTCTCCGAGGCACTATAGTGGTGTTGTCAAAAAAATGTACATTTTTTAAAATTAAAAACTCTTTGGTACACACCGATATTCGAACCAGGGACCTAAATGTTTTTAAGTCCAAGGTCCAACCAACTCGGCTACCACGTATATATGCGATTTTTCATGGTACAAAAAATACCACTTTATAACCGAAAACTATGTGATTTCATTTCTTTGTTTGCATTTTTAGTAGAAAATGTATTTTTTGCTATAAAATATACATTCTATACGAGTATAGAATGTATTGTTTTGCTAGCAAGACTTGTTCCTAAGGGTAGAATATATATATAGAAATTTATTTATTTATTTACTTTAGGAATACACTACGGTTAACAATCCATAAATGTTTAAAATCTAACTTAAATAAATTATAAATCTAGATTGTTATCCACAGGTGTGTAATCACAAATACAATAAAATATTTTACAAGCTAAGATCTAAATACAACAAAATCATTATCATACAAAGATGCTACTTATTATCATTAAATGCTACTTAAAATCAAATTTACTCAAGTATATAAGTAATAAGATTATCTCTTGTCTTTTTTCATCGAAACCAAATCATGAAAGAATAAAAGAGACAGATATTCCTTGAGTCATTATCCTGTGTGAGATCAATGAATTAGTTTTTCAATAGTATATGATATTTTTTATAAGTGAAATACTTGTTTAATTAAAATTGGTACCTAACATACTGGTTATAATTGCTTTTTATAAGTTTATAAAAAATATGAAATAACTATCGGCTCAGTTCATTTTTTGTTTTTATCATAGCTAACACTACGTAATATTAATACTTCAGATTTACCTACTTTATTATGTGATCGTAGACATGTTCGGTTAAGAAATAATAATTATTCCAGCTTTTTCTATCTTATTACATTTAGGGAAATATTATTAAAAAAATATTAAATAAAACATTTTTCCAGAGAGCCTAAGTCTTATTTTTTTTTAAAGTTTTTTTTGTAGTTAATACACATTTATGTATAAAAAAAATTAAGAGCATTACAAATACTAGCTATTAGATAAGGCTTCTAGTGTGATCAGCTTTTTAATTATAGTTAACTAGTTGCCAGCCTGGAATTTTTAATTTGATCCATATGGTTATGCAAACATTAAAAGTTAAAGGTAGGTAAAAAAGGTTGGCCTAGTTTACCTAGTTATGGATGTATAAAATGTACCCGAAAAAGACAAATTCACATTATAAAGGCCATATTATAGGCTCGCTTCCGACCCATCAATCACCAGCCTCTATCATCAGAAGGAAATCAATTACTGCGGACAAGTTGCTTGACAGTGACTTGACCGCTTAAAAAGGCCTCAAACACCTAATGCATAGTATTCTGGGTCTACACCAAACAAATGGCGAGCGGTTTATATATATATAAACTTAATAATTTATCTACAAACAGTTCTACAAGTTTCGGATAGGGGATCGACAGCTTTTCTTTTACACATATATAAAACTTTATTTGAGTAAAAATAATGTGTTTAACTGCCAGACTTTATAATGTCACGGTGTAAGAGTATGCTCACTTCAATTGATTATATATAGTCTATCTATATAATAGAGACGACGCAATCGCAAGACGCATTGATACTGAATGGATACTGGTAGATAGAGCATCATTTTGCTTTTACGTAGGAAAATACTTTTCTATTTGAATAGCTTTTATCAAGATATAGTTATCTTCCATTTAATCCACGATAAATTGAAAGATGACGGAGAGATGGAAGTAAATATGAAAATTATTTGTTTACCGTTCATACTTAGGTGGTTTGTTTATTCTATCTATGCAAACACTGCGACTAGCTGGTCACTTGTTTGATGTAGATTCAGATTGGATTGTAAATTAATTTTGCCCTGGTTACAAACTAAGCTAGGCTAGTACTTTGTGCAACATAAACATACCAATACATATTATATTTTATAAACATCCATACATGACAAATTATACAAAAACGTACTATTAATAGTAAAAAAAACTTTTTTTTTGCCATGGATAGCAATCAAACCAACGACATAAAGAATAAAGACATAACGATAATAAAGAGCTTAAGTTTGTAGGGGCTAATGTCTAGAACTACTGAACCGATTATTTTAAATTATTTTAGTGTTGGATAGCCCATATCCAACAGGGATAGGCTATAAAACATCACGCTACGACCAATAGGAGCATCAATGAAAAATGTTGGAAAAACGGGGAAAATTTGTTCCTTCTGAGAGCTTTCGTTGCTTGCGCAGGCGAAGTTGCGCGGATCAGCTAGTTTTTTTGTTGTATAAAGGCCTTAGCACAACATCATCGATAGGCTCGATAAATCGACAAAATCGATCGATCGATTTTAATAATGAATGTTCATTCATAAACTTCATTTTATCGACTGTCAAACTATATCGTTGTGGTTATGCTAAGCCCCATTTAAATTGTTTGGGAAATCCTGTTTCAATTCACAAATGTACAGTCACCCTACAGCTTTCTAGTAAAGTATAGGATTAATCGCCTTTGGCATTTTGCTAATGGGATCTAATCCTGATTAAGTCTGTATTGATGCTCGATTCAAATGAATAGAGTCGAAGGTGGATTGGTGACGGAGAAATCGCAATATACTGACACTGAATAGATGCTGATTCATGCGATTTGGGTACCAGATTTATAGATTATACCAGATACTCTTACATAATACATATAATGGAATCCTACAATTTAATTTATTTTATTGGAGCACAGTATATGTTTGTCTCTACCAGATGGTAAGCAGACCCATAAAGTCTATTAATGGTTTCGATCAACACATTTATTTATTTATTTTAAATAAATTGCACAAAAACAGTTTATAGGCGGACTGAATGCCGCTAGGCATTCTCTACCACTCAAACTTTCAGGTCAAATAAATAGTTAAGTAGGTAGAAAGGTGCACTAAAAAAAAAACGTTTTTTTTAATATACATACATATAAAAATAAATACATACATTGCTGTATAAAAGCGCATTAATTGCGTCCACTATGTCAGCTAATTGGCGCTTACAAAATGGGTGCGACAATGTTATAATGAACCCACACGCACTAAAACTAAGACATGGCTTGATCACTTGACGGTTTTTGCATGTGTATGGGGATAGGTAACAAAACTGGTCTATCTAGCGAAGTATAGAGACCTCTCTCTCACCTAACCCTTATTTATTATGTGATGTCTTGTACATCATGACAAGCATAAAAAGGGTCAACTGTAATTTATATTCGCGTAATTAGGTTTCGGTGCTAATTAATTATAGCGCTTTGGATGTAGGATAGGAATCCATGGAAATGCAGATTTTTTTGGATTTTCCATAACTAAAGCAAATGAATTTGTCATTTCTTTTAAACATTTTTGCTAATGCGATAACGAAAGAAGAAGATAAAATGGTATTTTTAGAACTGGTAAACTCACAGACTGATACATAGACTTGACTCATTTGTTTCTCTATTTATATTGGCGATGGTAACCAAAACCGGTAGACATAAAGCATTCCTCTTTTTAATATTACAACAATTTGAATCTCTATAGGTTGAATTTTGTTTTTCCTCTACAAGTACGCTACCCTACTGACTAGATTGAACAATAAATCTGTAACTTAAGTAGTTGTAGTTTCCTCGCCAAGGGTATTTTCCTCGCAAACATTATAATATATCTGACGTAATCTAGCAACTCACGTGAAGCCAGTTGCACCTTAACAACGGTTTTCTTACACTTTACGAGGTCAGTAAATGCTATCATTTACTGAAGCAGGAGGTCAGGCTCTAAGTCCCCTGGTGATATACAGGGTGTTAGTTAACAAGTTTATTTTCTAAGAAGTTCTTTTAATGGGAAATGAGTAAGACAAATTATGTTTAAAGTGTACATATTTTTTTTATAAGGTAAAATATTACATTTGGTGACTTTGAAAAGTTGTACTTTGAGCAATAATGAGGTTCTATTGATCAATGCAAACAACCTCTACCATGGTACCATGTGTCGTAAATGAAAATACAATACTTTCTCCATACAAACATGTATGTTAAAATTACCAAATTGTATAGGAAAACTTAAAACTACAAGTCCAGATGAAAAATATTTATGTCTAGAGTAATTAGTTGTAATTACATATTTCAATTTGTACTTACTTAACCTAAGCTTTGTAAGTTCTTGTGGCGAAGCTCACCTTTTTCAATTAGAGTTCCAAAAGCATTTGTTGCAAAGTTTTGCTGTTGCAACAAAATCAGTTAAAAGAGAAGTTTTCACTTTGTTTGGGAAAACTTTAGCTTCACAGTACATTGTATGTATTCCTTAAAACTTGTCGCTGAAACTAAATGTGTTTTAATATAAACTTTGGTGAACACGACGATACCGGACATGAGTCATGGGTTTACCGTTTTAGTTCTCCAACTACGTTATTTACGCGACTTTTTCAACTTAGCGTCTCTAACGTTATGCCTTGTTTTAGTACTTTCAACTATTACCTAATTGCATTTTTTTAAATAAAATTTTAATTTTATCTTAAATGTTTATCCTAATCTATATAGTAAGAATTTATATATATGTTTTGGCCGAGTTGGTTAGACCTTTGACTTAAATAACCCTTAGGTCCCTGGTTGAAACCCCGGTATGTATTAATGAGTTTTTAATCTAAAAATCTACATTTGTTTAACAACACCACTCGGAGAGCACATTAAGCAGCCGGTTCCAATTTCACTATACCAACTTGTGAAACTGTTTATAGGTGAGTTATTGAGTGTTTCCAAACATCGCCACGAGCTAGACACTTGTTCGGTGACTCATCGGCTACGACGAGGTGAAAAGGCACCCGTGATGAAATTTATGTTTTTGTCGTAAGGTTATCGACATAGCGCTGGCAAAGCAACTGTCTATTAGGCATTTGCATGATCAGGTACTTAGCGTCACTAACGTAATTTATGCCTAATTCTTATAATTAACGGTTACGGTACGTTATTCCGTACGGTATGGTAGAAGACCAGACGGCGCCACCTTAGTACCGTGGTCTGTTGGACGAACTCTCGTATGGGGTGTAACTTGCGTAGACGCGTTGGCTGCGCCTGCGGCCTATTTGCGAGAGACCGCCCACGAATTGGCACATCTACTCAATATGCACAAAAGTCCTAAATTTTTTTTAAATATCATAATAATATATTCTCAGTGTAGTCAGGTACCCTGGGGCCGTCTAGGCGGTCTCGGGCGCCCTAAGGCACCCGTGAAGATATATATATATATATACTTACACGAAAAAAAAACTACAAAATTAGTTAATATAAATCTTGTAGTTTTTTTTTGGATAATTTTTATATAAGTATTGATATTTGTTACTTTAAGTTGTATGAATATAATGTTCGTTAGTAATACATATTTTAGTGTCGTATAACTTTTGAACCACTTGACCGAAGGAGGTCATATTCCAACAATGTTTTGTCTAGACGATGCATGGTTTATTGCTATAATATGATCCAACAAAAGAAGGTTGTTCCAAGACGCATGTAAAAACTAGCAATCAAATTATATCATGATTTTGATTTATATATTTGTCCATAAACAAATTTAACATATCTGTATTAATAAAAACGCTTAGGTCCCTGGTTCGAATCCCGGCGTGTACCAATGAGTTTTTAATTAAAAACAATTATGTACATATGTATGACAACACCACTATAGTGCCTCGGAAAGCACGTTAAGCTGTCGGTCTCGGTTTCACTATACCAACTTGTGAAACTGTTTATAGATGGGTTATTGAGTCTATTCAAAACATCGCGACGAGCTAGCCACTTGTTCGGTGTAGACTCATACCATCGGCTACGACGAGGTGGGATTAAAACCCCTCCGCTGGGTACCCTGGGGCCGTCTAGGCGGTCTCGGGCGCCGTAAGGCACCCGTGATGATATGTAGGTATGTATGTATTAATAAAACTGGTCTTAATATGACGTATAAATATATCTACATAAAAAATATACTAAGACGATAAACAGTAAACCATTAACATTATCGCGACGAGCTAGCCACTTGTTCGGTGTAGACTCATACCATCGGCTACGACGAGGTGGGATTAAAACCCCTCCGCTGGGTACCCTGGGGCCGTCTAGGCGGTCTCGGGCGCCGTAAGGCACCCGTGATGATACATACATATGAGAGCCTTGTACGCGACACAGGCTCGCACAATTATACCAATGTGTGACAATTTGCTCCGACGGCACGACTTAGAGCAATTTCATGAAATTATTACGAAATAACTGTCAAAACGTGCATAAGGCCATTTCGTCGCTACGCTGATTATTTACATTGTCGTAGGTAGAAGTCTTCGTGCTAATATATCTATTGATACTTCCATTGGTGCAACTGTACAATGGAAGTATCAATAGATATATTAGCACGAAGACTTGTAAAAATACGACTTAATATTATACTTAAAGATATTTCTTAGGACATTTCTATTAATTAAACCTAAATATAAATATATATATCTTAAAAAACACTTAGGTCCCTGGTTCAAACCCCGGTGTGTAGCAATGATTTTTAATCTAAAAAATATATTAACATTTACATTTGTTTAACAACACAATTATCATATATTATTAATATATATATATATATATATATATATATATATATATATATACATGGTGACTTTGAAAGGATGTACTTTGGGCTAATATGAGGTTCTACTGATCAATACGAACAACTTTTCCCATGGAACTGTGTGCCGCAAATGAAAAAAAAAATTGCCTTCTCCATACAAACTAGTAATGTTTAAATGACCAATTTGTATGGGGAAGCCAAAATTTTTTTCATTTGCGACTCATGGTTCCATGGGAAAAGTTGTTCGATTTGATCAGCAGAACCTCATATTAACCCAAAGTACATCTTTCAAATCACCCTGTATATTACATCGGATAGCACCTTAAGCTTTCGGTCCCACTATCACTATAACAACTTGTGAAACTGTTTATACTCGTAGATGGGTTATTGAGTCTATCCAAACATCGCGACTACTTTTTCGGTGTTGACTCATAGGTACCATCGGCTACGACGAGGTGGGATTAAAAACCCCTCCGCTAGGTACCCTAAAGCCGACTGGGCGGTCTCGGGCGCGCCGTAAGGCACCCGTGATGATATATTTCTATTAATTTGTTTAAAGTAACTCTTTAAATGAATCCTGTACATCTATAAAATTAGACATAGTTATTGACCCAAAGTATATAATAAATTTAATACAAAAACAATTGTTATTGTTAACAGTCAAAATAAATATAATATTATGTAACTTACATAATTAATTTGACCTTGTAACCACCTGGTGGCAAGTGGACCTACAAAGTCCATGAATAAGGTCCTTCAATACATATGTATGTTATTGATCGCCGTCACTATGCCGGCTAAATGATGAGGTTACGAAATAAGCGGCAAGAAAGAATATTAAAGTAGATATAAATTACGAGTCTTACTTTAATATCCTCGCTGATATTGTCGAATCAACTGTCAGTTTTTTTTGTCGTTAAAGCCACAGACGACAAAAACCGAAACAAGGCTAGGTCACTCGACTGTTTTATCATTTGTTTGGGCGGAGTAACGAAAAAACCTCCATCCCACCTATATTAAAAAAAAATAGTGTTTTAGGATTTAATCAAATCGGTTGCCGCAGTAACCTTTAAAATAATATATAATGAAATAAACACCGCAACAAGCTCGCCACTTGTTAGGTGTTGCCTCCGAATACCATCGGCGAAATGAGGACGGGTTAATCCCTCCGCTGGGTACCCTGAGGCCGTTTAAACGGTTCTCGGGAGCCAAATAGGCACCCGTGGAGGTATTTATTTATTATTATATTATATAATATGTATAATAATAATAATATTCGAGTATGTAGGGCAATTTACAAATACTGCTCTTGTTACCAACTATGATCTATACTTATAATATGTGTACCAGAAACAATGATATAATACATACTATATTTTATAAACACCCATACCATATTTTTTTTAATCAAAATCTCCCCCAATTCCGTTTGGATTTATTCCCATATAACTACTACATATAACTAACAAGCATCGAGAAGGCACTTGGAGTACGTACGAATATACCAAATTTAAATTTTCTACCTCAATAGATTTTCACTATACCGGTCTTGACAATCAAACATTTTTTTTAACATATAAAACTCTTTTTATTTATTTCTATTACAAAATAGAGTATCTTCAATATTTAAATAAAATAGACAGCTAAGTAAGTCGAAAATTTATGAGAATTCCTGAGTTAGTTATCTCTCTGACAATACAGCTTATTCCCATACAGTACCTAAGACCGCTAGTCAGTACATCATAATGTAGTTAATCTCATACTGCGTGCAAGTTAGTTGCCAGAACTTAAGACGATTGGCAAGATGTGGCAGTCACGTTCCTAGCCAAGGAAACAGTGTACGTTTAAATGTTCAGTCGAGAATTGGAAAAGCCAACCAGTTCAAAGTTTATTTTAAAGGTCACCCACAGTATTACTATTCCTAATTTTATACATATGCTTCTAAACAGAATTGAATTGAAAAATAAAAATAATTGATGAAGGCAGGAAAACCTGGTTCTACAAAAATACATAAAGGTCAACTTGGGTTGGTTCTTTTAACTTATTGTATTGTACACTACATACAAACAACAGTGTATCACTATTCTAAAACTAAACTAAAATAGTCACGACTATTTGCTACTAGGATAGGCATGGACTACAACGATCCTGGCATAACTCTCTCGCTTCCTTTACATCCAAAACTACGGTTATGGGCACTGCGGATCATTTTATAGTAGATTAGTAATGCAAATTCGTCTTTGTCGCCGCCTATTTCATAACCGCATTTAGCCGACACGGTGGGTGCGATCAATGCTCCTAAAAATAATGTATTGGTCGACTATTTATGTAATTTATAGGTCGGCTTACAATCAGGTAGACACATAGCAACAACCATCATTCAATACAATAGAATAATAAAAAATCCAGAAACGCTTCGCTATAAGACAGACAGGTTTAGTAAATACGGGTATGTGGCACTTTTGTTCCATGGCAAAGTAACTGAGAGGAAATTAAATGTTTACCTAGTCTGGTAGCGAAACCCTTGAGAATATATATGAAAGGAAGAAAAAGATTAGATGCAAACAAACAAAATTCACCAACATATAATAACAATACCAAATGAAAGCTAATGTTAAGGACTCTGCAATTGTGTTGACGTCCATACAAACGTACTTCCAATATTACAACTTGGCTGTTAGTCGAAGTTCAATTATTATTTTTATACTAATAATTTATATGCGAAAATCTTTCTGTTGTGGGTAATAAATATTTTTGTATTATATATAAAAGTTTTGTTTTCTAATTTAAAAAAATACCCAACATAGAAACATTAATTAATACTATGAATAAAATAATATAAGAATAAAATATAATTTTAAATATTCGACAAACGATAGAGATTGCAGACTTCGCCATTGCAAATGCAGTGCCCTTAATAAAACAAAATGAGCATTTTGTTTGAAAGCATCCAAGTCTCTAAAAGATTAGAATAGATTAAGAAAAGCTTAAAACAAATAATAATGAAAATGAACTACTTACTGTCGACGAAGGTGTGAACAAGGTTCTTACCTGAAATAAAATAAATAATCATTAACATATTGAAACTCCAAAAAAATTTATTGCAAGACCTGACGCCGTTATTTTAACACAACAAAATACATTGGCAACTATATTAATAATAAAATATTTATGTCTATCCAACAGTCTAGAGCAGATATTTAATCTAGCTAGATATGTTATGATATAATAATAATATGTTGGACAGTTTACGCATATTGCTCTGGTCATAAATTCTCTAGGCTTGTACTATGTGTACCAAAAACAACGATATCATACTTATTATATTTTAACATATAAACACCCAGACCATGACAAACTGTACAGTAAAACGTACTAATATTTATTTGTCATGGGTGGGAATCGAACCTACATCCTCTGGATACAACGCCAAAGGCAACCACTATTCTATGAAGGCGGTCGTAAAATATTTAACTCGATTCAAAAGTCTATAGCAGATATTTAATCCAGCTGGATATGTTATGATATGAATTGGTCTTCCTGTTTGTCAATTAAATAAATTGATTTCAAGATCGTTGCGGCAAACCCAGTCACCCATTCATCCTGAAGCGTATTAGAGTCCAATGTCATTGTAAATCTAAATTATATAGACGAGAATATAATATATGCACGATTGAGGACTGAGTTAAATATATTCGGAGACTAAGGAAAATTCAATCATGTGTCTCATCATCATCTGCCTATCCCAGTCCACTGCTGGACATAGGCCTCTCCAAAGACACTCCACTGATTCCAATCCCCCGCTCTTCGCATCCAGTCTCTGCCAGTCACCCTCCGCAGGTCATCAGTCCATCTAGCTGCGGGGCGTCCTACGTTACGTGCGCCAACACGTGGTCTCCACTCTAATATCAACCTGCTCCAACGGTTATCCGTCCTGCGGCAAATGTGACCGGCCCACTGCCACTTCAGTTTGCTAACTTTCAGAGCTATGTCGCTGACTTTAGTTCTCTTACGAATATCCTCATTCCTGATTTTATCCATAATTGATACTCCTAGCATAGCTCTTTTCATAGCTCGCTGAGCGACATTGAGTTTGTGGACCAGCCTGACACTTACAGTGTCCACGTTTCGGCGCCGTATGTCATCACTGGTAGGAAGTACTGATTAAAGATTTTTGTTTTCAAATACTGCGGTATGGCACGTGTCTATGTCTTACATTAATACTAGTACTGAGTCGATAAATAAATTTATTGATAGAGAAGAGAAGTATGACAATAATGTATAGAAAAGCTAATTTATGCAATCGAAATTATCTACATGGGAAACTGTTTACTCCAGCGCTTGAATTCATTTAAATTGCTCTCCATCTATATGTATTATCACCAAGCCCCGAGACCATCTAGCTAGACGGTCTCAATAAGGTACCCAGTAAAGAATTTATTTCCCACCGAGTTTTCGCCGGCGGCGGCATTTCGAGTCATTACCAAATAAGTGTCGAGTTCGTCGCCAAATAAAAGTAACACGCTACTATTGCTGATCTGAATTTTGAAATAAAAATATGCATACGAAAAATGCGATCGCTTCACAATCTCAGATATAATAATTACGTAGTAATATATAACACAAGATTATATCGTTTTTAAAACACTGACTTCAAAAAACCATTTTAGTTCTATAGTGTCGCTAATAAACTCATATATTTTGGACTGTAATGTATATTTTTATGATTTATTTATAAAATACTAAGTCCACCTGTGTCCGACGGCTAGGCCGTCCACACGAGACCCTCCCTTTGATCACCCTTAATAAAACACTTTGTGCACTGTACAGTTTATTATTTACACTTTATATAATATTCACATAATTTCTTACACTTTTCTACATATATTTTATGTTTTAATTAAACCCTTTTTTCTATTACCAATAAAATAAATATTCATGCCACTTCTTTTTTACACACTCCTTTTTTCCTTTTGTTTTTTACATAGCTCACTTTCAAAACCCTATCAAACTATTTTTCTAATTATTCCGACTCTCTTAGCGGCCTGTGTATCGTCGACACCACCTTTATTTTAAACTTACAGTAGTAAGAGGATAAATTATTTTAATTTAGACATAATCTCTTTCGGGTATTAGAAAAAAGTATAAATGTTGAACAAGTTGGATAGGATAAAGGAAAAAACTTCGACTTTTATTACAACGAGAGGATTAATCTGAAGTACACGGAAGAACTAAGTTTTTTATTGAAATATAATTAATAATAATGACAGTAATGAAGTATTTGACAGCCTCCGTGGTTACTCAGTTACATTGAATCCGATGGCCGTGGATTCGATTCTCCTTCATGGCAAATAATATTAATTAGATTTTCTGTACACTCTGTACATTTTTATTTCCAATTAGATTCATGTAAAATAAAAAAATCAGAAGCGATAAAATGAAGCAATTCAAATTGAATAAAGAGACGTAACATTCATTGAGAAAAGAATTTTTCTAATTAAATTTAGGATCCGATGGATTGGATAGATTTTTTTAGAAACGAAATTATACCGAATATTTTTTGTATTTACAAATGATAAATTAGTAATTGAATCTATATGAAACGAATATGGAATAATTTTAAATATATATAAATAGTAATAATATAATAATTTTATCTGTAATTAACTAACTGTAGGTAACTTTTATTTCGTATGTATTGAAATTTATAGTAGCTATAGTTCAATTACTTACATAAAATAGTCTTAAGATATACTATATATATATATATATTATGACTTATTTACACATCCACGGACACGCTTTATTAAATAAGATTATAATATTCAATATGAGTATGTTCTAATCTTACTTTAATTTAATTTATTTTATAATAAACATACTAGTCCCGTAATGTATCAAAAAACCGATAAAGATTATAAAACAGAAACGATAAGGGCTTCAAGGCTATTTTCATTAAAGGTCGCAACAATATGTTAGGCATGTTGATATTTTAAAATGATGGATCTTTAATGATCTTCAGATGAATAATATTATTACCTAAAGTTTGTATTTTCAAAATAATAAATAATAATATCATCACGGGTGCTTTACGGAGCCTGAAACTGCTAGACAGCTAGGGTACCCAGCGGAGGGGGTTTTAAAACGTGATATGCATCTATATCAAAGAAATGGATAGCTCGCCGCGATGTTTTAAATAGACTCAATAACCCAACTAAAAACAGTTTCACAAATTGGTATGGTGAAACTGGGACCGATAGCTTAACGTGCTCTCCGAGGCACTATAATAGTGTTTTTAAACAAATGTACATATTTTTTTAGATATAAAACCCATTGTTCACACACCGGGGTTTGAACCAGGGGCCTAATGCCCGATTTCACCAACTCTAAGGGGCTCCCTTAAGTAACTAAGTTAAGAAACAATTAATGACAGTTGTTTCATAGCAAATATGTCAAAATTCTTATTATAATTATTTCTTCTTTAAAGTTAGGTATCGTTGGTGAAATCGCAGGTATGTGTTTTAAAGGTTAAGGTCTTGCCAACTCGGCCACCAGGTATAATTTCAAAATAGGAGATAATAACTAAAGAAAGATCATAAATATTTTTTGGATAAAGTAGTAGTATGCCTATGAAATAAACTATTAAAGAAAGTTGTGCCAGCAGAGTCCATCAATAACTAGAATTTTAATATTTCAGTAATCAGCATTTTTAATGCATAACCAGGGGCCGTGAAATTTTCAAGAGCTTGCCCGATACTCCAGGGATGCGATTTTTGAATATAAGCGGATGAATAAATATTACTGAAATATTTAACTTTTGAATCCCATCTGGAGAATGAAATATCATAATTATGATATCAATACGAGTATAAAATCACCGATGACAGCTGTTTGTTTGTTATTAAATGTATTTATTATGAGAAATAAGAATGACAAACAAATTTTTCTTCGTTTAACGAAACGCTGGTAGCTCTTTTCTATGACAAAAAATGCGTAAGTTGTTACTTTGCGTATGACTTTTAAGAATATGACTTTTCATAAATCGTCGTTTTCTAGACATTGCATCAGTTATATTTTCTCATTGATCAATCCAGGTGGGCAATTCCCGCGCTTTCGACATTCATCTCGATTCGATATTTCTTATTTATTTATTTTTTTCGTTCAATATTTATTATTTATTTCGTTCAAAAATATCGAATCGAGATGAATGTCGAAAGCGCGAGAATTGCCCCCCAGGTGGTAAATTATCCGCTTTTCGTATTAGTTTGGCGATTAATTGAGAAACAGCATTTTGGCAGTGATTTTAAAGAGGATTTTTAATATATATTTTTTAAATTATTAACTTTTTTTTTATTTGGGACTATTAAAAGTAAATTAAATAAGTATTATAAGTAAACGAATGATATAGGCTGATATATTTTTATGTATTTTAACCGCCACCGTCTTCTAGTGGTAGAACCTTTGGCGTTGTATCCGGAGGTCGTAGGCTTTTCCACCCATGGCAAAATATGTACAGTTTACCATGGTCTAGGAGTTAATAAAATATTACAATAATAATTATGTATTAGTATCATTGTTTCTGGTACACATATGATATGTTTAACATATCATATTATTATGATTATTATTGTAGATAGAAGATCACATAGTTACTATATGTCGATTCGTATTTTGTGATTATTGCGTTCTTTAATGTCAACCATTTGCCTCAATCAGTGACGCGTTTGTAATTATTACATCCTTGACTTTACTTGAACTATAAAGTTCTACTGTATCATAAATATTAAACATATTTATAATGAATATATCGTATTCCATTGATTCGTTATCTGCATTTTAATTGACTACACAAGACAGTAGTACTATATAATGAATAAATCTGTTTAATTTACCTAATTGTGTTTAACTTATTGTATATTGACTGAAGAGCAATATGAGAGCCATTATATTATAGTAAAGATATTTTAAAAACAATACAAGATAACGTCTTGAAAAACAAAACAAAATTAAGTGTACAATGTGCTAGTAAACTATTTTCTTCATTAAGCTAGCTAGCTGTGCGTCCTCGGTGAATCTACCAATAAATCTACCAAGGTGTCTCCTTTTTCTACTTTCCCTCGTCGACATCATTTTCGTTTTCAATCTTCTGCTAAGATATATCATTGTGTTGTTTTTTATCTAATTCTATTGGAGAATGCCATGGGTCTTTGTTGTGTGGTAAGCCAAACTTCAAGTCCATGAATAGGGCCAATCAATACATTCTGATTTAAAAGTGTTGATCGCTCTCACTATGTCGTCTAAATTATATGATTACGTAACGGGCGGCTATAAAGATGAATTTGCATTATGAGTCTACTTTAATGTCTTAAATTTTTATTGTCAAATAAACCGTATGTTCTTAACCGCACCCTAAAAGAAGACTATCACCTCGACAAGAAATCGATGCAACCAAAACCGGTGAACCAACAGATTGAAACCGGTACACGATTAGGCCACTTGACGGTTTTTACATCTGAAAAGGCGGCCTAGACGTTAGGCAGGCCGACTTCACCTATTTCTTACTATATTACTACTTTATATGATATTTTGTAGTTATAATAAATAGTTAGTATTATTTTAATATAAATTGAAATTTAAACACTTGCATAAAGAGAGACGAGTTGACAATGGACTGGAGCAAACTAACTACATATGTTGAAGAGTCACTTGTATAGCGTGGTGAATTCGAGGGCACGTCTATTGAAATAATTAATGCAGCATGTAATATTCCTACACACAGTTAAGATACTACTAACGTAATAGATAATAAGTATGATTTATAACTGATAACGTTGCGTTTTATCTTTTCTTTTTTAAAATAGCTACCGGTAAAGATACGCAGTCACCTACTTAAATTATTTTAAGTATACCATATTAGGTATTAAGGAAAACAATACAAGAAAAGGAAAATAAATGATTTCTAACATTAAAACTTTTTGGAAATATACAATTTAATAAAGTAGAAGACAAGATTTTAGATATTGGATTAGTTATGATTACTGCTATATTTTATAATTAAAAGTAACATCCTGATATTCTTTTTAATAAATTTAAAGACAGTAAGCGTACGTAAGCTAAAAAGTTAAAAACCTCTAAGCAACAGAACTATTAAAAATTAAATGCACTGTCATGATCAAACAAAACACGCTCTTCGAAATAATGCGATAAGAAACACCTCAAGGCCATTTGGCAAATACCACTAAACGAGTATCTTGACTGACATTCTAAATTAAGACAATAATGATTTCGGTTAAAATATTAATTTAAAATAAAACGAATTGTAAATCAGGAAACCTCACAATGGAAACTATTGAACAACCAATAATAAACGGAACAAATATTAAAACGTTTCAGCGGAAACAATAGAATAATCTTTCAATAGTATCCTCTATAGGAATAAAATGAGAAATTCTTTAATAAACGCCTATTCTAAGCCGGATTGCGGCTAATGAAAACCACAAATTCATTACGAGTGTTAATATGCTATATGAATTACGACCTTAATAAAAGCACATAAGGTCTTAAATGCAATAAAAAATATTTTAGTAGTAGGCATGGAAAACTAGCTACGAGACTCCGAGTGAATATTAAATGCAATTTTCAAGAACGGTATTTGAAAATACCAATAAAATTTATTATATTGTAAGTTAATATTGTCAAGGATGCTCTCAATTGGCTATTCGAAGACAATCAATTGTTTTTTTTTTATTGTGATCACTTTTATTATAAAATAATGTTTATTAAATACTATTGAACTTCGTGTACGTCTTATTTAAAAATATATTTGCTATTGCATTTAAATAGGTGCTTATTATTGCTATGGTAAAATAAACATGTTTACGTCGTATACATAACGCGCTCCATAATTAATTTAAAACACTGATTTTTAGGTACAATGTTAATTTCTAGTAAGTAGGTAGAACCATCAATCATTGTAGTTGCCAAAACGTTGACATAAAATGTCAACAATACATTTTGGTATAAAATATTAATTGGATACACAGATATGTAGTGACTTGATTAAGGTGTAATTCCAAGTTTATATCAAATCAAATTTTTCTAAAGTTTGTGAGTTATTTTTTTGTTTTTTTTGCTTTGAAATTTGGGATTCATGCTTGCACATAATAAAGTTATTTCACAGAGTTGTTATTAACAAATTTCTTATGGATTCTTTGAAACTGCAGTGTTGACTTGAGACCGCGAAATTAACCTTCACCTACGATTCTGTCTACTTCCTGATCCCATTCTATAAACGCTTTTCATAAAACATTCGAATGATAATTTTGGAAAATCCAAGATCTTTCAAAAGATGATGGAAAGACTTTGCTGGAAATCCTTTTGCACCGATTTCTACGGCATCAAGTAGAGTATTAAAACCGTTTCTGTATTTATTTGTTTAATGTTTGTTAGAAGTATAAATCAAAACATATTCTGTATAAGTTGTAAAGTATACTATATACTTAGCAAATACATCATGGTATAACATTAATTGGATATTGTTAAATTAACCTTATAAAAGGCTAAATACGTTCTCGAAAATAGCTCGAGCACTGTATATAGAATTTTGGCACTTTGACAGGAAAATCCTGCACCATTTTAGAGCAGAGGCTGAAGCCGAATTTACTAATAGCCAGTCTGTTAACTCCGATATTTTATCGGAAGCGCATATTAAGTTGACTTTCGATTTAAGCACTTAAATGTTGTGCGAGCGCATAATAAATTTTGGTTTAAGGCTTTTATTAACTGCTAGAACTAATAACCACATAAAAAGGGAAGCAATATAGACGTGCCAATTGCTCTAGAATACTACGGACGCGAAGAAGAAGAATTTCGTTCGTTGACCCCATAACTCGTTCACACGACAATTCCGTGAGCTGTCGTTGTACGTAATTCTTAGTGACTACACTATTGCTGTTGTTATTTGTGTCAAAGTTCAGTTCATGTTTCTAATATTTAATTATTACTTATATATTGTACATACTGGGATAATCGCAACTCGTTTTTTTTTTAATTGGAGCACGGCGTGCGACTATGTATATTCAGGTAAGCCTAATCTAAAATGTTTTATTAGTAATGTTCTTGTGTAACTTGTGCAAAACTTTTTTTCTGAAATAAAAATATTTGACATCAAATTCTAAAGTTACCTCAAAATAAATGTTTTTTTATTTTTTATTTTATATAACAACCCGCATATCTACCCCTTGGCATTATATATACATGGCATATTTTCTATATTTAGCGTCATGAGAGATATATAAAGAATATAATAATGATGATGTAATATTTACTTTATTGCAAATTCTTCCGCTAGTATATATTTGCAATAAAGTAAATATTACATCAACATTATTATATTAAATAATGGAATTCCGCAAAATAATGCCTGATTCAATAAATTATATATATATATATAAAGAACCTAGAGTGGGTTTCTAAAAACTACTAAGCTTTTGCATCCACCTGCTGTTAAATAGTATGCAAAGTTAAATATTTTAATAATATTATTTGAGCTTCGTGATGGAATTAAGCTGTCACTAAACATTTATGAGGTCATCCGTGAAACCTATTGAGCCGTAAGTGAGACTCAATCAACCGGTAATGAATAATCCTATAAAAGTAAAAAAAAACGATAAATATTACCTACCAAAACTCAGGAGATAACTGAATTGATTTCTTGTTCATTGAACCATTTTTTTGTCTATTGTGATGGAATAGCCGATCCAAATTAATGAAAAAAAAACCTACCATATAGTAATTCTGTGAATAAAGATTTATTTATCTAGTCATACATACATATCATCATGGGGACGGTCTCAGGGTACCCAGCGGAGGGGTAACCCCACTTCGTTGTAGCCGATGGTATGAGTCTACACCTAACAAGTCGGTAGCTCGTCGCGGTGTTTGGATAGACTCAATAACCCAGCTCATAAACAGTTTCACAACTTGGTATAGCGAAACTGGGACTGAGTGGTATTGTTAAATAAATGTACAGAAATGTTATATTTATAAGCGGGGTTTGAAGCAGGGACCTAAGTGTTTTCAAGTCTAAGGTCTAACCAACTTGGCCACTTTGGCAACTGACTTTTTATCTACCTGATGGTAAAAATACCTACACAGTTATAAATAAAGTAGACCAATACGATGTTGTTTAACAGCATATATCGCTCCCACTATGCCGGCTAAATGTTACGGTTACGAAATAGGTGGTAACAAAGACAAAATTTGCATTATGAGTTTACTTTAATATTTTTGTTGCTTTATTATCAAGTTAACTGCCTATTTCGTAACCGCACACTGAAATAAGCTATAAATTAGTCTTATATTAAAACTTAACAGTACCTACATATTTATTAGTAGAACGTCCTGTAGAACGTGGTATATAAGCTTTATATATATTCCAACTTTGAAATTGCTATAAATATTACGAGATGAACATTCACATCTGCTACCGGAAATAAATTAAGAACATAAAAAGGCAATAGTTTTTTATTTCAAGGCGTCTCAGCACGCCCGGGCCCGAATCTTAATAAAAGAGAGATAAGTTCAAGATAGAAGCATGGACTGCATTTTTTTAAATTTAATATTAAATACTGCAAAACAAACTTTTGTCACTTTTTACTCTTTAATAACCAAAGTTAAAAATAAAACATAAAAAGTGCTAACACAATCTCGTAGAGGATTTGTTTTTTCAACAACCCTTAATTTTCTGTTATACAATACTCCGGAAAAAAAGTCGGTACGAAAACTTTATAATGAACACTAAATGTACCTACATTTTTTAACATCAAGTTTGAACCCTGTTTTTGTTGAATTTCTCAGAAACCTTTGTAGTATCTTTTTTTTTCAGTTATTTACAATAAAGTACATATTATGAACATAGTTTTAGTATTAAGTTCGATCAAAATATCTACTGTGCAGGCCACGAAGCATCACACGTAAAAAAAATTACTCTCAAACCACGCAAACTCACTTCATGTTTAATATTAACAAAAATATTTGAAAAATTAATAATGCCATTTTTTTTTGGATTCTACTCCGCTCCTTTTGGTCGTAGCGTGATATTATATAGCCTATAGCCTTCCTCGATAAATGGTTCAACACTAATTCAATTCGAACCTGAAATTTCCTGAAATTAGCGTGTTCAATCAAACAAACAAACAAACTCTTCAGCTTTATAATATTAGTAAAGATTACGAAAGCAGGCATAGAAAAAATGCTAATTCATTCATATAAAATTGTAACCCAGAGAAACTGCAAGAACTCAAAGCTTCTCTATGACAGAGGGCGGAGAGCTCTCGAATTCCATTTACGTCCATCTCAAAGCTCGAGGGACCCTTAAGAAATTGGGTTATTTATTAAGGAACAGATAATTCTTTATTTATTTCTATTTACTAACATGTTGAATTATTTAAAAGCTTTTAGTTTTGAAATTTAAAAGAAGAAATACTATGTAGGGAGATTTGGAAGATAAATATTGCATAAAAATCACCACAGAATTTAAAGGAATAAATAACATAATTTATGAAAACTAATAGTGTCGTGAGCATAAACTAAGCTCTACGCTTGTACTAATCGTATGTGTACCAGGAATATTGTACTAAATACATATTGTATTTTATAAAAGTCTAGATCAAAGGAAACTGTACAGAAAAAAGTGTTTTTTTATGGGTGGAAATCGAACCCACGACCTTCGGATATAACACGCAAACTACACAACGATAGCATAACGAGAACCTTTTGGAATATGTTTTTAAAATATACATATGATTTATATTTTTAATATTTACTCGGTAGCTGAGTGTTTACTCAGATTTAATCAAAACCCGTCTTTATTTTATAGTCTTTCATTTGTTAACGAGCGACACTGTGGTTAGCGGGGTAATTACGCGCAGAACGCTAAGCTAAACTTTAATTGATATTATGCAATTCTGACGAAATGCAAACCTGAATTGTGTGTGACATTGGAAATTGACATACAACAACGTCATTTGCTTTCTTTTCTACTGCGTTCTTCTTATATCAAGGTTATTGAAGTCTATAGTCGCCTTAATAAATAATCTAGGACATTTAAGTTAAGCCTAACTGAGTGTCATAGTTTGGTTACAACAAATAGTAGTCGTTAAGTAACATTTGACGTTAAACACTGTGCGACACTCGAGGCCCGATAGTAACAAAGTTTGCTTACAAGGTTGTATCGTTTTCCCCGAGTTTGTTCGTACTTGTTCGAGTATAATATAAGTGATATAAACATGACATGTCTTATTGCTTTTAATATAATAATATTGATGTAATATTTAATTTATTGTGAATATAATAATAATACGTAGGATAATTATCACATATTACTCTGATCACAAACTAGGCTTGTACTATGTGTATGACAAATTGTACAAAAAAACATACTAATATTTTTTTGCCAAGGGTGGGAAACGAACCCACGATCTTCGGATTCCACGCCAAAGATGCAACCACTAGTTTATGGAAGCTGTGAATATAAATCTACTAGCGGAAGAATTAAATATTACATCAACATTATTATATTAAATAATAGATTTCTGCAAACACGCTTGTTTCAATCATATATTATTATCCTTTTTTTATTTGAGCATTTTGATTATGAGACCTTGTATGTACCTGATGATAAGCAGATCTACAAAGTTCAGGATTGGTGTCGATTAGTGCAAGTATTGGTCCGATTATTATATTCCGGCTAAATACTACTGCCTGTTTCGTAACCTAAAAGGAGACTATCACATAGCTATTTCTCGCAGTAGGCTCTCGGAAACCGGTGAACCCACTGACTAAAATCGAAGCATAACTTGTCACTTGTCGGTTTTCGCTTGTAGTAACAAAACAAATCGGTCGACCTTGCGAAGTTATAGAGAACTTTCTCCTACTTAAATAAAAACAGAAAAATGCCTTAAGGCCTAAAGTGCCTTTCCAAACATGAGAACAGAATATGAAGGCCGCCTATCGTACAAAACCAAAACAAAAGAACTCAAAATATTATAACTAATTAATATTTAAGAAATAATAACGGAATACGGTGATAACGCACATGTTTGATATTACATTTGAAAATTAAAAAATAAAACTAAAAGATAAATAATTATTTATCTCTTTTCCATATTTTTATGTAAATTAAAAAAAAATCAAGCTAGACAGATGGATATTCGTAGTATCTTCTTTAAAAGAACTTTCATAATTCACACTTTTCTGTGATCCAGCACTAATATCTTATCTTTGTCCCTTACGCACAAATATACAGCCGTCTTGCTCTAAGGGATATTGCGTGCGAACCTTTATTTTATTCTTGATTCGAGATTACATTTATAAAAATCTGGATTCAAAATCAGTAGGTAGCAGGGCTACAAATAAAAATTCCTACACAGTTAACGAAAGCCCATCAAATTACACAGTAACTTCTGTACAAATAAAGTCCTGTAACACCCCTACTAATCGTGTATGTTATCCATTAAATGAATAAAGAAAGATATTCCCTCCGAGTCCGTATCCCGGTCACGCTTCGCATCGACCTCGTTCCCGGCATGACGCGGGGATTTCCCTTTTCAGCCATAATTAGGGAAGGAGAACACGTCGCCCCCTAACTTAAGGGTTGCCACCGCGTATAAATACAAATATAAAATAAAAATTACCTTCCAAGATCTAGATGTCATTAAGATCTCGTAATGACGTCTTTAGAAGGTAATTTTTATTATGGCATTTTTATTATTTAATCATGGCATTAGGCAATAGTGACGCTAAGACGATTACTTCTATTTAGAAGTAATCGTCACGAATGCCTAATGCCATGAAAACTAAACGTCGTAGTTTCGAGTCCCACCTTCAAAATATTTTAAATCAAATATCGCCCGGGAGCTATGTCTATGTGCTTGTGATTTCGCGCTAATAAAAATTTTTGAACCGATTTATTTTTATTATTTATAATATATAGACTGCTTATTAAGAAAAGTTTATATGTATAATTATAACATGTATGTTGGATATTGGCTAGTTTATTTATAAAGCTTTGAACCATTTTTTTTCTTATTAAAACTACTGTAAAAGTTCACATCAATATACAAAAAACTTTTAAAGTACCTACCACAATAATTATTTTTTATATAAAAAAAACTATAGGTAGGTACATATATTATAATTAGGCTGTGTAGTTAGATAAGTTTATGATTTAGTTGGATGTTACTACAAATGTGTTTAAAGAACTTAATTACTCATAAAAAAATTAAAAGTTTACTTTGAGTGAGTTAACATCATCTCGTTAATTCATTATTACAATTTTACCTAATTCTTGGTGGAGACATCAAGAAGTAGGTAAACAAATTTCTATTAATTTCTATCAATATATATAATATGATATTTACGAGATAATCTAACCTGGTTTCTGTAAAATATTTAAACAGTAAAAATTTAAATGTTATGCAACTTTTTTGTTGAAATACCTACTAAAAGTATAAAGAACCTATATATTGTATATAAAAAGAAGTCGATCTTCTAAACTATGCGACGGATGTTAATGCTGTTTTCATCATTATTTTGTTAATCTCTTTCGAAATTCAATTTATATTTATTATACATAGTACTATGATACATATAATAAGTAAATAAAAGCCGAGGCGGGTTTCTAGTATCGTAAGAAAGTGTATAAATTGTTATTGTAGTTTACAAGTAACAAGTTAATTTTCTAAATCTCAATAGACCCGTCATATAATTAAAATATAATAATAATTATATGTAGGACAATTTAATCATATTGCTCTCGTCACAAACTAAGCTCTAGGCTTGTACTATGTGTATCAGAAGCAACGATATAATACTATTGATAATATTCATGATAAATTAAAAAAAAAAATAACTGCGTGCCAGCCCTATCGCATTCAAACCCTCGTGTTATTTTACCGAAAAAAAGATATTGCGGGGCGTGGGATTCAATGTCAGCGCAATTCGAAACAAGACTGAAAACTGCAATTTTTCATTTATCTCACTTTATTTTTTTAACTAAATTACACAATTAGCATAGAAAGTGAAAATATTGTTAACTGGTTCTCGCAACTTTGTAAGCGTTTTTACTTTATAACAACCAAAACCTATTTGCTATTGTTTATGTATTTCTCAAAAAGTAAATAGAATATCGAAAATATTTTAATGCAGTTTTATGACATTGAAATATACCCAACTTTTCTTCATAAAAGACTTCTTTCTATCTGTTGTATTTATAAACTTTTCCTAAGGCACTCTTAAAACACAAACAACTGTATATCTGAACTGCCTGTATATATATCGAAATGATATAAACATACCTATCCCCACAAAGCTAATACATTTAAATAGACAAAAAAGCACATATAAATCGGATCAGTAGTTTTTAATAATAAACTGACGAATTCTAAAAATTATAGATTATTGATTTATAGTCTATTTATAGTACATCTCGTAATTTTTTTTTATTAGTGCAATGTACAGATTTTTTCATGCACAATTTTATTAGGTAAATGTAAAAAAAATATTTTAGAAAAATATAAACCAATACCCAAAACTAAAAATAGAAGTAAAATTTGAAACGAAATAGTTTGTCAAAATTACGGTCGCAGCGCTGAAAATAATTAAGTTACACTACTTAATTTCAGTCGTTAACACACAAATATACCTACTACAGATACACTATGGCTAAATCCACATGGGAGATTTGGCAGTGAATTGTGCATTATTATTATATTAACAAACAAGGGATCCCAAGATATATGTGATTAGACAATTAAAATAAAATAACAGCAATAACTACTTGGCTGATCGTTCTATAGCCAATTAATTAACAGCCGCTATTTTATTAGCTATTAAACTAAATATAACTAACTGTATCTTAAACCGTAATAATATTTTATCTAAACTTTGATTTCATCAGCAAGTATACTAAAATAATAAGGGTATTCCCCACAAGATTTGTAAAGCAGGAAAAGTAAATAAATTCGTGCATCGTAACGTATCTATATTTTTATTTTATTCGCATATTTTAATAAAGAAACCACCACATTTTTATCAGTAACTCGAAGAAATACTCTCCAAAAGTGTCCTTTTTCTCACCCCCTACACCCTCGAGCACCCCCCTATCGCCGTGACTGGAAACTTGGCCTTCGAACCATGCAATCACTGAAAATAAATCTATTTTATTTTAGAAACCGCATCGGTACTCTTAATGCTTCTAATGAAATGATAAAACACAATGAACTAATTAATAGCTACATTTTTTATTGAAGAACAGCATGTGACTTTGTATTACCTGATGGTAAGCGGCATGTAGAACGATCAGTGCGATTTTTGGCTGTCCCACTATTATGTGGCGAAGGTTCATGCTTCTTTTAAAGTATTCCAAGTATTAAACTTAGGAAATAATTAGGCTGGTAAAGCAGTTTTGATACGAAACGTCTAAATATCTATGAGCATAGTTATGCGATTGCATTCTGCCAGTGGAGAAGTTCTTTTTTCCAAAGATAATGATATTAAAATGCTCTTTTTATGAATGGTCCTTAACATGTGATCCAGCACATATATACCTGGTGATAGGTAGAATAAAATGTCAAGGAATGAAGCATAATACCGCTATTAGTAATAATTATGCTGGCTTAATGTGCCAGGAGAAAACACAAAACTGGTAAAGCTTTCCACATTCTGATGGTGCAACAGATTTATAAATTGCTAAATGTTTGAAGATAGTACATCTGCCACGATATGCGCATGCAAACATTTCGTCATTAATAGTTCTAATCGCACGCTTCTGCAGAGATGTTAAGACCGACTTCTAAGGTCTTTCCTCATATTATTGTCCTACATATTATTGTTATTATTTATAAAGGAACATACAAATAAATAATATTGAAGCGCTCTCTAAAATGTTAAACTCAAATGTATTTTGAAAATGCAGCGGATTTCTCCCTGCATAACGGGTGGTCTGAATTCTTAAATGGAAGTCGTATTTGCCATTTTACAAATATATATTCATATTCAGTCAGAGCAATGAATTCTTGACACATTCGGGGTTTGGGTTCAATATTTTTACCTTCCTCTTTATTTTCTCCATATTTTTCATTTTATCTACTTTTACTTTGAACACTTGATTTACTTTCCTATCCGATTGTACAATTTTATTTCAATCTCTGTTGAATGTATCTACAAGTACCAGTTGGGAATAGCAAAAATCCGAAAACTAAGTATAACAAATTTAAACCTGTAGTAAGTTTAAATTTAAGTTTAAGTATGGTCGAGACTGTGTCACGCTTATACCCAACGCAATATTCACTAATAAGCGACACATACTAAATGTATTCTATTTTAAAAGCTATAACAATTACGTCGCATGTGTGCATTTAAACGACTAGCAATAAAGAAGTTTTTTGTCCCCTTTTTGGCAATCATACCGTATACTCAGGTTTTTCATTTACGCCGATACATGACAAAGCGTCCCCGTCCAGTCTTTGAAAAAGGTATAATGGACACACGGCCATTCTATTCATTCTCGAGCTCCACTGAAGCGATTCGAAAAACGTACAATATCCCATTGAAAACACGTTTAATATCGTTTTTGTCAAGCTTTACGAGAATATCGATGGTATTTAAAGCTAAAGAATTGCTTTTCCAGTAACGAGATTTTCCGGATTGGAATATATTCATAGAAACATTTTGTTGTGTTCAGATGTATTCATTTTTGTGTTCTACAGCGTTTGTGAAATGGAACAATAAACTTTTGAAAAATGCACAGAGAGAAATGGAGGAAAATATATCTTGTTACACAAACAAAGGAATTTGTTTATTATGTCTATGATTTATTCCGCCATTACCTTGTTTATGGATGTCTTATTGTGCAAATAGTTGGTCGTCTCACCTTCACTTTAAGAAGTAAATCAGACTCAAATATATAAACTATAAAAGATATAAATAATAAGCTTTAAAGGTATTTATGTTGGCAAACGCTAAAATCCCACACATTAGGTTGAATTAAGCGGCATACTGAAGCCGCAGTTACTTACTTCTATGAAAAATGGCCCGAAGCTTTAACCACCGTTCGCTTTATTGCAAAGGCAAATAAAATGCATTCATTAAAATTTTATTCAAAGCTACAGTGTAGCATCTAAAATTCATATAAATGCAAAGTCTCTTTGTTTGTTTGTTCCTTTGTGTGCTTATAAAACAAGAACCAATTATATGATTTTCATAATTCGTCATTTTCATTGTAGTTTTTTACTGGAGCACATATATTTTGTACCTACCTGATGGTAAATAGATTCACCTGTTTAACAATATTGATCACTGTTACTTTACATCCTTCTCTAGCTTTCTCCACATCCGCAGCGATTCATACAGGTCTACATATGTATATATTATTTAGAGTTAATATATATAATTAAAGTTTAATCTGTAAATTCGTTGCCACGTAATCCACTAACATTCTATTTTTTTTTTTATTCTTTAGTCTTACGTTAGTCATCTACGATCAACGTAGCTGAACATACCTCTTTCAATCTTATATTCAACATAATGTGTTCTACTTCCCCTCAGCACACAATTTCTAATTTGGTATCCAAGGATTACACCTTTGTAATTAAAGTGCATTGATGGACTTTGTAGGTCTGCTCACCACCAGGTAGATTCAAAGTCATGCCGTGCTCCTATTTTTTTTTTTCGTTTAACTTTAATTCCTTATTAATATTTAAAGATAAGTTACATGTGATATTTATTGAAATAAGTTATCTCCTTGATATAAATATTGAGATTCTTTAGTATTTATACAAAATACCATTGTTTGTACGGTTAATTTTATCGAGCGTGTATTCGTGTCAGTCTGTTGCCAAGTTCTTGTGCGATAGTGGCTTGAGTTGTCTTATCCCCTTGTCGACATTTTGTTTTTGATTAGCAAACAAAAACCAACTGCTGCACGTTTTTGTGCACCTACTGAATTTTAACTTATAATAATAATAATTTATTCAAAGAAAACTTAGTCTAATTACATATGTAAATGGTTTCAATAATACATATGAAATAATAAATATTAAAATTTTTGACAAACTTCTAAAAGACTATACAAAAGACAGATATAGGTATATTACTCTAAATCCTATTACACCTACCCCAACCTAAATAAGTATTTAATATAATAATGTTGATGTAATATTTACTTTATTGCAAATTCTACCGCTAGTAGTCAGGCGACATGTTACGCTTCTCGACGAAGCATCATCAGAAATGAATTTAATTTATTATGGCCGAAATAAGTTGAGTATAGTTGAATTTGTAACGTTGATTTGTTCATTGATTATGCTGTCGAATTTGCAATAAAGTAAATATTACATCAACATTATTATATTAAACAATGAAATTCCGTAAAATAAATTCAATCAATTATATTAAATAAATCAATGTTTTTTTTTGGAGCACGGCATGTGACTTTGTATCTAACTAGCGGTAAGCAGACTATTAGACCAATAGAATATTCGGTAGTATTAAGCAATTGGATATGAAAGCTAAATTGATGAACTAGATAAATAATATTGTAGTGAATGTCAAGATAGTATTGATTTACAATTTACCAGTAAGTTCCATTACTATTCATGACTAAAGTAGAAAGGTATAACGACTCTACGTACCATCACACTTGCCTTACCCATCACTATTTGATCTCTATCTACGCGCAAGATATCTGGCTTGATAATAAAGAAATACTGTATTAATAAATTACAGCCGGTCATGTTTTATATACTGAAATCATATCAAAATAATACATAATCCAACAAAACGTTTAACATTTTATGAAAGTCCACGAATGGGGTCAACCAATACATTATTGTTTAACAGCATTTACTTTAAATGGACGTAAACTGTTTACATGATTAAAGTCGGACTAAAACTTTAAAGACAAATTACACATAATAGATCATTACGTATACGAATACAACATCTTTTGTGAAGGAATAGGGTAGGGAATTGTCTATTTTGTCCTTAATATTAAATGCCTTAGACTACTTACACCTTTGTTTATACCATCCTCATTGTATGCCTACGTGGTTAAGTGATTACTTATGTAGCAATGAGCTGACTCAATTTGAGTGAGTGTAATGTTGACCTCACTATACTTGTCTACTCTACTCCTTCTGTCAGAGTAGGATGACGATTACACCTACCACTATTATAGAGATGTTTGATATAATATTTAGTGAGCTTACGTAGTTATAATAGACCATCTCCGTGCACTAGTGGTTGCACTTTTGGCGATGTATTTGGAGGTCGTGGGTTGGATTCTCACTAATGACAATGAAATATATGTTTTTCTGTACAATTTGCCATAGTATACATACATACATATCATCACGGGTGCCTTACGGCGCCCGAAACCGCCTAGACGTCTCTAGGGTACCCAGCAGAGGGGTTTTAATCCCACCTCGTCGTAGCCGATGGTATGAGTCTACACCGAACAAGTGCTCGTTGCGATGTTTTGAATATACCCAATAACCCATCTATAAACAGTTTCACAAGTTGGTATAGTGAAACCGGGACCGACAGCTTAACGTGCTCTCCGAGGCACTATAGTGGTGTTGTCAAACAAATGTATTTTTTTTTAAATTAAAAACTCATCGGTACTCACCGGGATGCCATAGTTATAGGTGTTTATAAATAATAATAAATAAAAATAAAATGTAGGACAATTTACACAAATTTCTCTGGTCACAAACTAAGCTCTAGGCTTGTACTATGTGTACCGGAAACAACGATAACATATTATATTTTATAAACACCCAGACCAGAACATAATGAGTACCAGAAACACATTGTACAAGCCTAGAGCTTAGTTTGGGCACCTGGTAATGAATAATATGTGTAAAAAGTTTTCTATATTTTATAATTATTATATATATCTTAAGTGCACAGGAAAAGAATTTGCAAACTCGAGCGTCAAAAACATCAAAATTTTGTTTTCAGTGATAATAGAGTTTTTTTGTTTAAATCGGAGGTACTAGTTTTTCTTTACTCGATCCTAATTACATAATTTCTTTATAAAGCATCTGTTAAGTTTTGAAATGACAACTATAGTAACATTTTTAGAATCATAAATCAAACTTTAGGTCTCTTTTCAAAAGAAGATTTTTTTATAAAAAAAAATACTACCTTATTAGAACCGAGTAAGTATTATTTACACTTCTACGTTCTTTTTTCATTAAAAAAAAATTTCTAAATTTACACATTTTTAGACGTTCGAAATCACGAATCCTTTTTCTGGCTTCTTAACGAGTATTTTATAAATTAGTAAACCAATCCTTTCCAGTATATTGTCCCTCTTTTACTTTATAATATAAAACATATAACTACCCACACCGACTATGTTAAATTACGCATAGAAACCAACAACATAAATAAAATAACCACTGCGCAACTGATAAGAAGGTTAAGCAGATGACAACAAGGCCGGACCTGGGATGGGTGACCACTTTATACAACGAGGCTTGTAGCGGTGTTTATGATTGTATAAATCATAAACACCGCAACAAGCTTGCCACTTGTTAGATGTTACTTCCGAATACTTGCGGCGAAATGAGGACGGGTTAATCCCACCGCTGGGTACCCTGAGGCCGTATATATGGTTCTCGGGAGCCAATCAAGGCACCCGTAATGGTATTATTACACCATCAAGATAATATATAAATAAATGATATTATCTTTCGATTGAAAAATCTTCCCTTAGTAAAATAACATACATTTAGCAAAGCGGAAAGGACAGGAGGTGTTTGTAACAACATATCATTTGTGATTTCTAACTGGCGATCTGAACTCGACAACCCTCCCTTTTCCGCTTTAATGGATACCGACTTAAACCTCAGAACAACAGAACCAGTCCATTGTGTCTCAACAACAAGAGACTAGACTTTACCCCAAACAAGAATATACTTTAACAGATAATATAAAGATAAGTACTATAGCGTGACCGACTTCGTGGCACTATGGAGGCAATAATACCACAAATGTTTCTATATTTGGGTCAACCATTCTCATTTCACGAAAACTATCGTGATTTTGTCGTATTTGCTTCCAAAATATTTTGCTAAAATTAGCTTCTGAATGATATACAGTTTATCGTTCTGTGATCATTTTGTAAGATTAGTCTGTAATATTTATTTATCTTTGTGATTCTTCACGTGTTTTATTATACTAACTTGTTAAATTATACAGGGTGAAATTGAAAGGTTGTACTATAATAAGAGGCTCTACTGATCAAATCGATCAACTTTTCCCATGGAGCCATGTGTCGAAAATTATAAAAATATTTTGGCTTCCCCATACATATTGGTCATATTAACATTACTAGTTTGTATGGAGAAGTCAATTTTTTTTTACCTGCGACTCATGGTGGCATGGGAAAGTTGTTCGATTCGATCAGTAGAACCTCGTATTAACCTAAAGTACAACCTTGCAAATTCACCCAGTATAGATAGACTCATATCAAATCGTTATTAATGTTGATTATAACATACTACCTATACTTTAATTATAAATTATATATTTAAACCCCATTATTTTATCAGAATATTAATAAGCATCACATAAAATATTTATTTCTATTATTTCAGCGACTAAAAGATCTGAATATTTAAAATGTTCTTTATTTCAATATTGTACCTTTAGAACCTTCTACCTATTGTTTTAAAAATGTAATTTATAATTATTTCAATACAAATAAATTTAAAAAAAAAATATGGTCAATGTAAAAATTTACCCAGCAACAATGTAAACCTAATAGAGATGCCAAAAACAATAAACAATCAAATATTAACATAAAATAATAAGAACAGTACAACATAGCAAGTAAACAAAACAAAAGGGGAGAAAATAGTTGCAATCAATTCAAATAATGGCTTATTTATAAATACGACAGGGCCGCTTTGTTGGCAACGGCACCCGAGTTACAAACTGCAAAGAAATTAAATTAGGATTTATAATACAATTAAAGTTCGTCGAGCTGGCTTCTGTTTTCCTAACACCTTGTTCATTCAGGTGTTTAACCGATTAAACACTTTGTGGAAGGCCAGTAGTTCTATCTGAATATTTAACGTTAATTTAATTCCGAATTGGTGACGACCAAATTGGATTGCGGTTTAATTAGAAAGAGGTTACTAATTATTTTATAGCTACTATTAACATCTGTTTTGTTTACTAGTTTGATGTTTTAAAATCTATTACTTATAATTAATTGATTTAAGTGATGTTTAAGTAAATTACTGTGAGAGAGCTAGATGTCTATCCTTTACTTTTAAGGTGTGTTTTGCACTCCAGTTTCACTCAAGAATCGTCTGTCTCTTTCTACCAGATATCCAATAAAGAAATATAGAATGAGTAAGAATATTCTTGAGTGAGAATAGAGTGAAAAATGCTTTTAAACATTCATATAAGTCCTGAGTCTTAAATTTTTATTAATTGTTCTGTTATAATTTGATTAACTTCATTGAAACGAATTCCCAGCCCTTTTAATAGGGTATATATTATTATATTATATATCAGCATCGATAGCATTTGCTTCATTAATTTGGGCCGAAGTTTCTGACATGACTGCGTGTATTTTAGTTTCTATTCACTCTTCTCTATTATTAGGCCAAACAACATTGTTTATAATTTATGTTGATGCCAAGTCACTTTCGGATAGGCAGACTCGAACAAGTCTCTTTCTCTTATGACTGTTGAGATTTATAATTTTATATTCAACTAGATTCTTAGCAGTAATATGTTTGTAAGGTTTTTAGCTAAACTGTATCAGGAATCAATGTATCATGGCGTAGACGGCCTCAGGGTATCCAGCGGAAAGTTTTCATTTCCACAATACTAGCCAAAGTATTAGGAGACTACACCGAACAAGTAGCATTGTCGCGGTGAATGAAATTATCATGATTGGCCAACAATTAAAATATATTTTCTGAATATATATCTTCAAAAATGCTTATACTTTACTAGACATTACGATGCATTTAATTGCTAACAACTGTAGTAAATCTCTTACTAACACGATTTATGACGACTACGCAACTAATAACAAGGTTAAGCAGATGACAACAAGGACGGTCTGTGATGGGTGACCGCTTTACACAACGAGGCTATTTCATCATAAACACCGCAACAAGCTCGCCACTTGTTAGGTGTTGCCTCCGAATACCATCAGCGAAATAAGGGAGGGGTTAATCCCTCCGCTGGATACCCTGAGGCCGAAAAGGGGCTCGGGAGCCAAATAGGCACCCGTGATGGTATTTATTTATTTAACTAGATTTAAAAGTCCGTGAACTAATTTTGGTATGACAGAACATAACGTGTTTTTCCTCCGGCTTATGCTTAAACATTAGGACATCATGTTACTAAAAAATTATGTCGTACTTTTTTTTGACAAGTATGTTTTTTGTTGTACTGTTTTTATTAGATTTTCATGTGTTTTTTTTTTATTGTAGTGACACGGCATAATATTTTGTAATTATACTTAATAGTGACCGACCTTCAAAGCCCGGGGTTGATCAATACGTTGTTGGTTCAGCATTCATCACCACCGCTATGCCGGATAAATAATGTGGTTCTGAAAAGGGCGGGCGTGGCGTCAAAGACTTTTTGCATTAAGACTCTACTACTCAACCGTTTCGTAGTCGCATCTGAAAGTAGATTACGACCTCGACGAGAAATTTATGCAGTAGTCACTTGAAAACCAGAAAATCCACAGTCTAAACTCGAAACATGATTAGGTACTTGACGGTTTATATTGGCGGTGATAAAGGTAGCCGGCTTAGGGAAGTTATAGAGACAGGACCCACCTAATATTTAAAAGGGTGAGCCAGGCACTACTATTACCTTTTAAAAATTAATAATAAATATCATCACGGGTGCCTTACAGCGCTCGAGACCGCTTAGACGGCCTAAAGGTACCCAGCGGAGGTGTTTCTAATCCTACCTAGTCGATGTTTTGATAGACTCAATAACCCATCTATACCTATAGTTTCACAAGTAGGTATAGTAAAACTGGGACTGACAGCTTAACGTGCTCCGAGGCACTATAGTAGTGTTGTTAAACAAATGTACATACATTTTTAGATTGAAAACTCATTGGTATACACCTGGGTTTGAACCAGGGATCTAAGTGTTTTTAAGTTTAGGTCTATTAGTTATGTTTTAGTTCCGTAAAATAGACTCATATAAGTGGCATTCCGTCTGTGGGAGATTTTCATACAATCGATACTCCCGCGTCTGCTAGCAGGGACGGAGACGATTTGGCAGCAGGCCGATCTGATTACTGTGCTTTTTCACATTAACTTGGCTGGAGGGCACTTTTATGCATATTCGCCCCGGGTTGTTGTCACTGGCATCCGCGTAAAAATGTACATTCTTATTATCTTCACTGAATTATGTATTGTTTAATTAGGCTTTTGTTTTGTTATATTTTTCTTTTTTGAACGAAAAAGGACTACTGAAATGACGACAAAGCAGCAAAATACTCCTAGTCGCCGCCCATTTCGTAACATAGTGGGAACGATCAATATTGTTAAACAACATTGTATTGATCAATCCCATTCATGGACTTTGTAGATATCCTTACCATTAGGTAGAAACAAAGTCACATGCCGTGCTCCAAAAAAAAAATGACGATAAAGCAGCGAGGATAATAAAATACGGTCCCGCCCATTTTGTAACCGAATCATTTAGCCGGCATAGTGGGAGCGATCAATATTGTTAAACAACAATGTATTCGTATCTATCCCGTTCATGAATTGTGTAGGTATGCTTACCGCCAGGTAGATACAAAGTCACATACCGTGTTCCAATAAACAATAAAAATTATGGCAAGAAGTCCTGCTACGCTATCATTGTTAGATCGATTACACTATTGAAGTATAATAGAAAGGAAGCGACTCTTTTATCATCTATATGAAGTGTCTTAAGTATATTAGGGCCTTTACACACTGGGCGTTTATCAGCGCGACTATAAAGCCACTGTTAGCTACTGAAGGCGGTGACATGAGGAACTAAATGGTATTTTTTTAACATCGGAAAATTATTTTCATTATTACAAAACAAATGTTAAAATGTTAGTCAAAACGAAATTTATTGTCACGAGGTAATAATTAATTTATTATACACGGTGAATTTGAATGGGTGTAGTTTGGGCTAATATGATGTTCTACTGATCATATTGTACCTACAACTTTTTCCATGGAACCATGTGTCGCAAATGAAAAAAAAAAATAGCTTCCCCATACAAATTGGTCATTTTAACATTACTAGTTTGTATGGAGAAGGCAAAATTTTTTTTCATTTGCGACACATGGTTCCATGGAAAAAGTTGTTCGATTTGATCAGCTGAAGCTCATATTAGCCCAAAGTACATCTTTTCAAAGTCAATATATCTTTAAGTAACAAATTCACGATTCGACGTTCAAGTTAAAGTTTTCTGTTACCCATCGAAACGCATCCGTCAGTATAACTGGAACGTCGTTTTTATTAATTTTAAAGTTCTGCTTGGTAGATATGTGCTGCCAAGAACACACCTACCAGATAAGTACTTAGTAAACAGTCACATGAATAGTTACCCTAAAATGTTACTTACCTATAATAACCGCGATAATAATATTTCTATAATTTATCATAATAATAATAATAATAATAACACAAGTTACTCGTATCAGTAAATAAGTCGAGATTTCATAACGTTATCGCGAGAAACCAATACTCTAATCTATACTAATCCCTAGGTTTACTTAATCCTGGGTACAGATATTACCCAATTTTATAAGAATTATAGTTACTAGTCGTTCACATCGATGTCGTACGAAAGACTAATGTAGGACCTATCTATTTAAATACCTATATCTCTTATACGTAAAAGGTTAAAACTTTATAAATTCTTAATGATGTGGCAATCAATATACCTATTTATTAGTAAGGACGATTTTTTTTAAGTAACAAAGGTTGCTTTTTTTTCATTTCTACAATGTCACGGTCACATGAGACCAAGGATGGACCCCAATTCTCTTTAGATCATAGAAACAATTCATCCGCAATCGCATAATAAGAGAATCACACACGCCATTAACTGACAGTTTTCTACGGCAATCGGTTAGCAGAATACGAAATGTGACCAATTAAGCGATTGTGATTCTTTTGTGATGCGATTGAACTAAAGTTCATTTTAGAGAATTAACGCCTAATAGATGGATTGGACCAACCTTCAGATTTTTTTTTAAATTTTTTAAGAATTTTCTTAGAAATTTTTCATGTATAGAATGGTACAATTTTATTAGCAGTATTTTATTTTAAATACGTTATATAATAAATAGCATCCGTAGACTAGTGGTTGCGCCTTTGGTGTTAAACCCAGAGGTCGTGGGTTCGATTCCCACCCATGGCAAATGAATATTAGTACGTTTTTCTGTACAGTTTGTCATGGTCTGGGTGTTTATAAAATATAATATGTATTATATCATTGTTTCTGGTACACAAGGTACAAGCCTGGAGCTTAGTTTGTGACCATAACAATTTGTGTAAATGGTCTACATATTATTATTATTATTATTATTATTATTATAAGTATTATTACAAACAGCATTCGTATTAATAATATTGTGCATTAGCACTTTTACATTTAGGTGTCAGAACATTTCCAGAATAGTATAATAGTTTATTAACATTATAAAATTTAACTAATTCTATAGTAATTCTATTTTCTCCTTTAAATTTACGAATGGCAGCAGAGTAAGTTTAGAAATAGAGTTCCATAAATAAAAGCTTCACAAATGTGCAAATCTAATTCTAGAAAATAGATGAGAGTGGAGTTCTTACTTGACAGTTGACAAAACCACTTGCATCGGATGTATCCTAAAATATATTGCCATGGTCTGTAAAGCTTCTATCTTTATCTATGTGGCAAAGACGAAACTTTATTTCTATATACTTTATGTGAAACTTTTGGGATAAAATATTTGCTCATTCTTTTAGTGTATCGCTCTAAAAATACACTCTATTTATGTAATAAATTTCCCGGTGAATAGTTATAACAAAATACAGAAAGTGTATTGATAAATGCAATAATCAAAACCCCTTTCATAAAGTTTATTGTTTTCAATGGAAATACTAGTAAATTATTAAAAGGTGTTTCTGAAGATCAAAAGTGCAATATCGTACTTCTTCCAGCAAAATTTCGCTAGAGAATTTTAGGTACATGCTCAGCTAACTTGGATTTGAATAATTTTTTAATATTCAATTAGTTTTTAATAAATAAGAAAACAAGAACAAATTTAGAATAAATGAATATCTTAATACAAATACAATTAATATTGAAAACTGATATGTTGAAGTTACTGAATTGACTGACAACCCGTTAATTGGAACTCTGTTTGGAATAGACAGATGAATTACAATCAAAGCAATATAGACCAATCTACCTATTTCAATTACTGAACACCGTATCCAGGAGGAGGCTAGGGCTTACCCCTGACTTAGTTCTCCACTAGATAGTAATAATAAATAATAATAAAATAAAAGTTATACTAATTAATAATAATAAAAAAAGAAGCTTAGTTACTTCTGTAGATAAAAAAATAAATGCGTCTAGTATGTGTGGTATCTTCACTGTCATAAACTATTATTCTATAGATATATATGCAAACCCAGTAACTGTACGTTTTTTTGCGGATTTCAATTACCCAGTTTAATACATAGGTATTATTTTTTAATAAAAAAAGTACACGTAAGGACACTGTATTCGCAATCGGGTGCCCGCGTTCTCCATACGCACTTAGCTTTCGAACTTCCAGTATGTCTGCACTACGCAATCGGGTGCCTGCGTTCTCCATACGCACTTAGCTTTCGAACTTCCAGTATGTCTGCACTACGCAATCGGGTGCCCGCGTTCTCCATACACACTTAGCTTTCGAACTTCCAGTATGTCTGCACTACACATAATTAAAATAATATTGTTATCGGTCATTGTACCTATTATTCTTTCTAAGTATGTTATTTATAATGCAAAATATTAGAACAAAAATATATTTACGTATAATTACCAACATAATAATAATAATTGAACTTCGACAACACAGTAGTTGCAATATTGGAGGTACATTTGTATGTAAATAACCGGTATAACAATTTTTTTAAATAAATAAGAATTTCTCGTGTGTCAAAAATAAAAAAAGGAAAGAAAAACAGAAATAATATGTCTGTCAAATAAATTATTTAAAACAATATGTACCTATTCCGAGTCACGGAATAACTATATACCCAATGACTAGAAATTGGAGCTCCCTTGTTCATACATAATGTATTGTTTATTCCATTTCAGCTGGTATCTAAATATAATACGCCTGATACATAATTGGGGAAAATAAGCGAGTGCCCGTCGATGCGAGAGTTTATGTGACAGAAAACTGTATTGAGGAAAATTGTTTCTGTCTCGTATATTATTTTTGTTGTATAGTAATAAAAATATATACCCAACTACATGGAAACAGGGCTACAATTCTCTTAAATTAACTTACTTCAATAGAATCGTACTTGCATCGTAATAGAATCGCCTTTTTGAATGATTTCTATAGGCGATTGGTTAGCAGAATACGAAATGTGACAAATTAAGCAATCGTGATGACAATAGCTTGATTTATAGCAATAACTTTATTACAATGCTGTTAAGACATGATTGAATCTAAAGTTTATTTAAGGGAATCGAGATTCTACGATGTTTGTTTATAGTCTTATAGCAATATTAACAGAGTTGCCAGTAATTAACTATAAACTATTAAATATTTTTTTCTGATTTTCTCATAATTGATATATTTTAGTAAATGTATTAATTGTAAAATCGTAACTTTTATACTTAAAACAACAACAAAATACAACCTTGGATTTTAGTACTAGCAATAAATTGTTTATATTATATATAGCATCTCATTCATACCAAAATCGGATGTATTAGGTTGGCCGATGGCGTGGTAGGTACCCACCCCTCCGCTGGGACCCTGGGTAAGGCGATAACATAAATAAATATTTAAATACCAAAAGGACTAGTAATAATAATAAACTATTTGGCAAATTCCTTGTCAGCATATTTTGCCAGAGTCCATTGGCATCATGTCGTGCGGTGTCAGGTGAATACTTTGGCACTTGGATGAACGAGAGATGAATATAAATGCAATGAGAAATATCTTTGGAGTAATAAAGATTTGTCTTTACGTTAGGCGAGACAGAACTCAAGAAGGCGACGCGTCCAGAGTTCCTGAGTGTCCACTTCGCCCTTGCAAATAGGGTTGCCAGAAGTCCGTTAATTTAATCCTATTTAAAATAAAGGACATTAAAAGACATTACAAATCTTTATTACTCTAAAGATATATCTCATTGCATTTATATTCATCTCTCGTTCGTCCAAGTCCTTTAAATTAAAGACCGTCTGGCTTTGGTCCTCATTTTTAACCTTAAAGATAGATAGTGTCCAATATTTTTCAATAAAGCCTAATGAACAATAGCCAGTGCTTAATTCGGATTTTATTTTTGACCGCTTCCGTAGACTAGTGGTTGCGCCTTTCGCATTGCATCCTGAGGTCGTAAATTTGATTCCCACACCTGCAAATATATAGTATGCTTTTCTGGTTATAATATATATTTTCTGGATATATAGTATGTTTATCACGGTCTGGGTGTTTATAAAATATAATATGTATTATATCATTGTTTCTGGTACACACAGTACAAGCCTAAAGCTTGTTTGTGGCCGAGTAATATGTGTAAATTGTCGTTCATGTTATTATTATTATAGTGATTTTTATTAATAAATATCTCTATTTACACTATAACAGAGCGTTTGAATGAAAACAAATCATGTCCCTTATTTTCAACCTTAGTCCTTTATTTTCTTCTAACGATTCCTCTACAGCACAAAACGGAAGTTGGCAACCCTATTTGAGAGTGTGCGTTCGCAAGCTCCGTAACAAACGAATGCTCTAATGAAAACAAATGAAAAAATTGTGCTTAAAATCCTCTGAGACAGTGTCTATGGTGGACTGGAGCGGGTTTATTATAGCTAAAATCGTTAAATTAAAATATTTTATTTTATTAGGGCACGGTATGTGACTTTGTATTCAATTAATGGTAAGCAGATTTACAAAAACGATAAATACGGTCGATCAACATACTGTTGTGTAACGATCAATATTGATCGCTCCCACTATACCGGCTAAATGATGCAATTACAAAATGGGCGGCGTCAAAGACGAATTTGCATTACGGGTAGCTTCTGAAAATCGGTGAACCCACAGAATAAAATCAAAACATGGTGATTTTTTTTGTATCTGTCGGCCAAGTTATACGAGAGTTTAACTAAACTTAATTCTCACCTAAACTTAATACCAGTAATAAACACTACTTAAACTTAATTATATACGTGGTGGCCGAGTTGGTTAGACCTTGGACTTAAAGGTCCCTGTGTGAATCCCGGTGTGTACCAATGAGTTTTTAATTAAAAAAAGTATGTACATTTGTTTGATAACACCACTATAGTGCCTAGGAGAGCACGTTAATCTCGTTAATCTGTCGGTCCCGGTTTCACTATACCAACTTGTGAAACTGTTTATAGATGGGTTATTGAGTCAATAAAAAACATCGCGACGAGCTAGCCACTTGTTTGGTCATACCATCGGCTACGACGAGGTGGGATTAAAACCCATCCGCTGGGTACACTGGGGCCGTCTAGGCGGTCTCGGGCACCGTAAGGCATTCGTGATAATATGTATGTGTAAACTTAATATTCATTTGTAAGTCTTATCTCTTTTCACGAAATCAAGAAAGAATAAAAGAGACAATCGATGCTTGAGTACCTCAATTCTAAGGACGATTTCGCACAGCATTCTTATCCGTAAAAAATCGTTGAATACTGTGCAGTCATTGTCTGGTACTCGCATGATTTCTCTGATACCGTACAAAGGCGACAGTTGGTCTGGAAATATTGATGATGGACTTTGAAAAACAAAGCTGGCTATAAAAAAATAATCCACTCTACGTACGTACTACTGCCATTATGTTCAATTTGGATATTAATTCAAACAAATAGAGAAAATTTGTTTCATGAAACGTAGCATTAAGTGTATTGTAAACGTTTCGAGCTTAATTACTATTCGAAAGCACGCATCAAACGACCGATAGAACGCTGCAAATGACCTACAAAACGCTATTTGTACTCGCATATGTTACTTACATTAAAATTTGTAATAACCACGGTTGTTTTTTTTTAATGACTGCCTAGACGGTTTAGGGTACCCAGCGGTGGGGTTTTATTCCTACCTCATCGTAGCCGAGGATATTTTGAGTCTACACTGAACAAGTGGCCAGCTCGTGGTGGAGTTGGGAAAGGCTCCATAACTCATCTATAAACAGTTTTGCAAGTTTGCTTAGTGAAACAAACTTAAAACTAGGACCGAATTAATGTACCACGTATATTGGTTGCATACATTATTATTTCTGTTCATTTCTATGAATAATTGTTTACTCATAGAAATGAACAGAAATAAACGCAATTATGTTTGGTAGTAGTAACCATGTTGTTACACTACACATGTTAATTTTTTACTCATAGAAATGAACAGAAATAAACGCAATTATGTTTGGTAGTAGTAACCATGTTGTTACACTACACATGTTAATTTTACATATTACTCTAAAAGATATATATTTTGACAGTTTAAACTCGATAAAAAGACGAATTATATTTTATATCAGTTTATCTATATGAAATATGTTTTTATTCAAACACGTCCTGTCACTTTGGTTAGGTAAATTTTTTTATCCACCAAGTTATTGTTACCTACTTTATTTAGAACGCATTTCATAATCTATATATGTTTTTTTAATAATTATTTTAAAATCCTAGCACATAGGATAGCAGGAGAAAAATAAAATACCAAAATACATAATATATTTTAAGACACGACACGTTTCATGACTTAATCATAGTTGTTGAATTTGTAGTTCAAGTAAATTGTAAACACAATTCAGACCGACGAAAACAAAAGCTAACAACTTGTAAATAACAATGATATACAAAATTAAACAATAATAAACAAAATTAAACAATAATAAACAAGAAGCGAAATTTCAAGTGGATTCGAGGCAAGAAATAAATTGTTTTGTCTCAGCATTCACTTATGCTATCTTATATTTTCCACCCACAACTCAAAATATTTTACTCATTATAAAAAATATTTTAAATATTAACTCACAACTCGAAAATATTTCGCTATAATGTGACCTCGTAACGTAATTATTTAAAAGGGTGTTTTGTACTAGAAAGTAAATTTAAAAATGAATGAGTACTAATTAGGTACTTTGTTTTATACTATTAATTACTATTTAAAAATATGTTTTATTATTTACCTACTTTAAAAGGTTAAAGATTAGCTATAATGATAATACCTAAGACATAGAAATGATTATTATAAACGGGATCAATCAGCATAAAAAAAAAAAAAAAAAAAAATGTTAATTCAGTTTAGCATATCTCAAAAAGTTATTTATTAAATAAAAATCACTAAATGTATTGTCAAGCTGAAAACTCAAAATCTGATGATCGAGTTTTCACAGTGTTTACTTTATAGTCGCTAATGCCTATAGTAAGGGATCAACCAATTGGAAATGTTTATTTGAAAAACAAAGCGATTATATTGTTTAATTCCTAACTATAGTTACTTGCGACTAAAGTAAACACGACTTGTAAATGGTAAATAGTAAACTAGTAACTTGTATATATGGCCATTAATATGATTTGTAATTATAATTTAATTATGAATTGTTTTGGTTGATGTTTCATTTTCCCTATAATTAGGTAAGGATTCATAAATTTCATTATTTTAAAGGTAATTTTCCAAATAAACGTTTTATGACAATATAATAAAACATACAATGTATATCATCACGGGTGCCTCACGGGCGCCCGATGCCTAGCTAGACGACCCAGTGGAGGGGTTTTTAATCCCACCTCGTCGTAGCCGATGGTATTAGTCTACACCGAACAAGTGGTTAGCATAAAAAAAAAACGATGAACTTTAAAAAAAACTAATATCTAATTATTTTTCCAGCAATTTTTCAATGTATCTTTAATATTAGGTAAGTACTGTATTCCATTTTTTATAATTTTGTAATAAAAATGATAAAGTTTAAAAAACGTTAATTTAAAATTTAGATTCGATAGTTAAACCTTCAATGTTCATATAACTAAAGGTCCTTTGTTAAAATTTATTCAGAATAAACCATTAAACCGCATGCAGCCAGAATTCGTAAGCATATTCATCGAATTATAAATTGCATTTCCATTATTTTTGATCAGAGTAGTGCATTTTGTAATACATTTATCGCTATCAAAAACTTTAAACATCTTTGAATAAAAAACAAATTTGTTCCGCTAAGACATTAAAAAACAAATACACTCAGTAAACATTAAAACAAAATCTTAATTATTTATCCCAGTAGTATAAAACAGAGAACACAAAAAACCACTCGAACTATTTTAAAAATTCTTCCAACTATAGAAAGCTACATTAACAGCAAGTAGCATGGTATTATTTTATTTTCGATCGAATTTATTTTAAATTAAACGGCGAATGAAAGCGCGGTCACATCAAATGAAAAATATAAATCAAGATTTTCTTTCATTCGTTCATGGGTTTATATTTTTTTAATTCCAAAGTAACAAGGCCAATTTTATACACATAAAGATTAATAAAATATGCTATAGAAAATTAACTAAATAAACTAAATAAAAATTACAAAAAAATGTCAAATAAAATTTAACAATAAATAATTCAAAATTAATATTCTATGTCCACCATATCCAAACCCCGTCCCGGCGTGAAAGTACCTATAACACTGGCAGCATTAACTCGCTGTACTGATATTCTTTGCTTAAAAAAATATCCGGACCGAGGATCTCCAGAGGTCTCTTTTAGAAGCGCACATAATTTCTTTCCAAAGACCATAGCCACTTCTCTTGCAATAGATGCAAAGTGTAATTTATTAGTGAGCAGCTCTAGCGATGTAAATGCTTCGTCAATAAGCTGCTACAATCACGTGTGCCGTTGATAGTAATTAGCCGTAATGAATGAGAGGGCGGTTTGGCATCCGCTACTGTTTATTTACGTACCTTTTAGTTTCAGTACTGAAAAATTTATCTGAAGAAAAGTACTTCTTCTTAAGGCTGAGTAGCACCAAAATGAACTCTCTGAAATGTAACGATTAAAGTTAAAAATGGCGTCAACAGTATCAACAATCATGCGAACTGCAAAATAATATTGGTACATTCGACGTCATTTTTAACTTTAATCATCATCATATCATAACCGCCTAGACGGCCCCATGGTACCCAGCGGAGGGGTTTTTAATCCCACCTCGTCATAGCCGATGGTATGAGTCTACACCGACCAAGTGGCTGGCTCGTCGCGATGTTTTGAATAGACTCTATAACCCATCTATAAACAGTTTCACAATTTGCTAAACAAAAACTGCATAATGCGCGAAATTGGGACCAACTGTTTACCGTGCGAAACTAGGACCGCCAGCTTAACGTGCGAAACTGGGACCATAAAAGCGCGCTACAACATTTAAATACCTATAATATACCATTCGTTTTTTTATCGTTCCGTGAGTAAGTTAGTTCGGGAGCCGATTGCGTCAACCGGCGTAACTATATCACGAAACTATGTCAAAAAGTTACTGCAATAAAATATTTGGACGCGAGCAGATAAAGCGTTTTGCCGTGACCTTTGTATTTACATTAAATAGTCTGGCGTAAAAATATCTAAATAGCGTGATAAATATTTTTTGTATTAATACCCACCTAAAAACTGTTTTATTATGACATTAAAAATAAAATAGATTTATTTTATTGAACTAATAATACTTTTAGTTATATATTTTTTATATTTTCAGAACTTAATTATAATAGTATTAAATTAAATAAAAAATATCGCGTAGGTCCTCCGATGTTGCAGCAGAAAATGTTCCTAAAATGCTTGCGGCATTTCCGCGTTGAATTTCCAAAAAAACCTTTTTGTATAAAAAACGCTCTGGTTCGATGATCTCCCGATTTTTCGATTATTCTTTTAGTTAGGTAGATTTTTACATAAATAGAAACAAGTTGTCTTCCACTATGTGTTCAATCGTTTAATATTAAGAGCTGAGAGTCGTGTTGTCGCTCATACAAACGTACTTCCAATATAAACGTACATGACTGTTAGTCAAAATTCAATTATTTCTATGTTGGTAGGGAAAAATCTTTCTGTTACGGGTAATGCATATTTTTGTATTATAATTTTTTTTTTCTAATTTGGAAAAAAAAACCAACAGAGATAACAATAATCGGGAAAATTATTATTTTAATTCTGCGATATACAGCAATTAGGTATTATTGGAAGTGTGAAAACTCATTTTGTATGGAGAACGTAGACTTCGCGATTACGAATGTCTCCTTACAATAAAATAAATAATAAGCTAACGGAATTACCGCCGTCGGCATGTTCGGGCAAAATTTGTAAATTTTGAGGATTGATTCATATATTTGATGATATTCTGGGGGATCCGTTAGTAAACGTCGTATTATTGGGAAAAGCACAGAATTAGCGTGCGAGTGAGACGGGAGTTTATTCTGTGTGTGTGTGAGTAACGTACGATATTTCTTATCTTCCGCGACAGTACTTTAGTTGGTACAGCCATAGAATAAATATATCTATGGCTGTAATACGAATCCTGTGAGAGACTCTATATCCAAATAAGGATTACAACTATTATCCATAATGATTTATAAAGCTATACTGCAATCCCATGCAAATGTAGAAAATACATTTTTGGTTTGGTAAATTTCCTATAAATCCCTATGGTTTTCCAATTATAAAATAAATTATCCTTTTAAACCAAATATATAAAGAATAATATATAGATATTCCCAGTATTTATTTTTATGATATTGCGGTACACCTACAAAATTGCCAATTAAAAAAGTTGCGTCAATTTGTAAAAGTGCACAGTGAACTCAATAAAATTCTGCTGACAGCAAATAATGCAAATAAATTCATGAATTTAACTATCACCGACTCAGCACAAATGAGATGACGGTGCGCTGAAAGGGGGCGAAAAATAAACAGCGCACTGCAAACGTTGGCGCACAGTTTCTAGCTAAATTACAACAATGTATGTAAGTACGTATTTCTTGGTTAAAAGTTTCGAAGTTCGCAGCGAAATTGCACTTTAAGCCATCAGGGAAGAATCTCAATTTGCTAGATAAGATGTTTTAACCTAGTTGAGTTTGGCACTCAGAATTCTGCGCACATTTCTATAAACGAGACTAACATACTTAATTCGTACAATTAGATAAAGAACTATTCTTATTTTCATTGCAATAGAGTCTAGAGTTAGTTTTGACAGTTTCTAAAGAAGGGATTATAGACAATGCTATGTTAATGACAAATTTTTGATTTTAATATTAGTATCTAGTCTAGATAATTTGTGATGATTTTAAATGTAAATACATCATACCAGAACCAAAGCCAATGGTTCACTAAAACTTTGTAGTGTCAAACGATAAATCTGAGCTTATCATAAAGCCGTAAAAAAGATATATATTATTCTAATAGAAGTGCTGCTGGAGCTGCAGATTGCTGAGAAAGCTGGAGATTTTATTTGATGTTTTGTTTAAACACTAACTATAACAGTTGGGATTAATATTAAACTTTTATGTCATTTTTTATTTGATAGCCTAATTCAAGAGATATGTCTAAGCTATTTAACATTACGCTACGATCCTTACAAGCTGAGGAAAAATAAAAAAGTCAAAAAGAACACTAAGAGAAAACGGACGAATCAGTTTTCTTTTAAATTGAACGGCACGGCGAGTGAAACCGCTGGGTACAGCTAGTAAGTTTATAAATCCAAACACAATACACTTTATTAATAGACACTTCATATATACACTTCAAAACTTTAACCACAAGTATAACTAAGTTTGCTGGAGTCAATTAAAATTTTCAATCAACTAACGTTGTGGTGAAATTCAGAAATCTGACGAACTAGGTTTCGATTTTCATTATTTTAACTTACTTAGCCTAAATTTAGAGAACTTTCCTATTAAATGGGGAGGTTAGATGCAATCGTTTTGCATAAATAATCAGCTAGGTACATTAATAAACTGAATAGGCTAAACTATAGATACATATCTCACCATACAAAAGCCTTGAAACCACAGAAATAATAATTGAATAGAATGTACTCTCACTCTCCTAAAGGTTAGCTGGTAGATAATGCCTAAGGCATTAAGCTCGCCTTTGTGCAAACCTTTTAGTGCAATAAAGAATTTTAAATAAATAAATAAGTAGAGATCGAAAACAATCTTTAAAATACATTCATTAATTAACTTATACGCCTAGGTAATTAGCATGTCTCTTCTAACACAGGATTTGTTAACTTAAATAAAGGGGCTTGTCAAATTCTAGCTACGTATTTTGGAAAATAAAAAAAGGCATTTGTATTTTTGAACTAGCGTTTTTAAATGTTACGTTCAAATCTAATATAATAATAAAGGAAAACAATGTTCTCATGATTTATTTATATTTATTTATCTTCACGCCAGGTCCCTTACGGGGTAGGCAGAGACAACCGAGCGCCACTTGTCTCTATCTCTACATTCTTCTTTTGCCTCGTCCACAGTCATAACTCTTCGCATACATGCACGCTGATTTCGGAGCCTTTTAACTGCACCGTATTTTAGAACCTTTTCAATTTGATCATGGTAAGTGTGTCTTGGTCTCCCACGGCCACGTTTGCCCTTCATCTTACTTTTATATATCTGGTTCGTCATTCTTTCATCACTCATTCTTTCTACATGCCCAAACCAGCGGAGCATGCCCTTCCTCATTTTTATGCCTATACTTTCATTCAGTCCCACTCGTTCTTGAATTACCTCATTGCGGATCCGGTCTGTTATTTTAACACCGCACATTCGTCGCAATGAGCGCATTTCTACAGCATTAATTCTACTTTCATCCTTCTCCTGATATACCCAAGTCTGACTCCCATACAATAATGTTGGGACAAGCACTGCATTATGAATGGCTAGTCTTGCTTTTGTAGTAATATTTGAACTACCCACCAAATAATGCAGTGCGCCATTGACACTATTGCCTACATTTGCTCTCCTTTCAATGTCTTTTTCATATCTACCATCTCTAGTGAATACACTACCCAGATATATAAATTCGGACACTTTTTCATCAACCATGATCGTCGCATTCGTTTTCTCGTTTCTTTCAAGTATTAACACCTTAGATTTTCCCGCATTTATTCGTTCTCATTATGAACCCTTAAAATAATCATGCTGTTGCTTTGGGATGCAACTTCTGTCGATACTCTAGATGCAAAAAATATTGTCCAGAGTTGATTATCCCTACAGGTTTTGCCGCTCAAATAAAAAATTCAATTAAAACTTAAAGATAGGTCCTCGTCTCGTGTGACCCTAGATCGGTGGCATTTTTCTTTCAACAAATTAGACTTGTGATTGAACGACGAAATGCTGCCAGTGTCATGGGCACTATTCCGCACAGCTCAAAAACCTTTTATAGTTTATATACATAGGTTTTAGGTAATTTGTTTTTGTATTTTTTTTTTATTTCTATTGGTTTTTTTTTTATTGTTATATCTTTTAGTTCCATATATTTAACAAGAATTTTATGTTTTGAATAAAAAAAAACTATCTAAAAAAAAACTGAAATGTAGTATACGATACTATGAAATATAGAAAAGCTGCCAGTATTCTTTAACATTTTCATCATTTATACTTCTAGAAAAAATGAAAACGTACTATCTACATATTTTGGCCAACAATTATAAATGGGAAAGATTAATAAAGCGAATTAAACTTTAGTCATTCCAGTTTCACATTCGTCATCAATATCACTAATGAGTCTCCTAAATGTGTTTGCTAGTAGACTATATGAAGGAACTCGAATTTACATATTCAAAATACCATCATCGATGACTCTGTGCCGGTTCTCGGACGCTAAAACACACCCGTGTCATAAAAAAAAAGAAAACTGCGCAAGAATAAGATTACCATAAAAACTTTTTACTGTATTTCAGAACTATTATGTTACTTCTATTTTCTTCTTAAATCTGTTTTTGTAGAAGGTTTCATGTTAATATCTAAGTATCGTGCGCCCCTTAGGTGCACCCATAATGTTGTTTTGAAGGCCAAGTCTTGCGTTTAAATATCGGAAGTAACCTTGGAAAATTTACTCCATTTTCGATTTATAAAAAGATGTGATTATGTTAGATTTTATCTATACTATCTATATCTATACTAATATAATAAAGAGGAAAGATTTGTATTTTTGTATGTTTGTAATGAATAAACTCAAAAACTACTGGACCGATTGCAATAATTTTTTCACCATTAGAAAGCTGCATTATTCAGAAGTAACATAGGCTATATAATATCACGCTAGGTCCTATAGTTGTGGAGCAGTAACCAAAAATGTTTTAAAAACGGGGGAAAAGTATCGTTTCTGAGGCCTTCCGTGGCGTGCGCTGAGCATATAGTTAAAGTTATACAAACCTGTGCGAAGCCGGGACGGGCCGCTAGTAAGATATATACAGATAGTAATGAATTTCACTTCATACGATCTGTTCTCTGTTTGTACTCGTGCTTGTCTTCTACATATTTTATATGATCAAAACTCCGCTTTCATTATTTCCCTGGAGCATGCTACAGGCGCGAATATTTTCAATGAGAGTTCTGATTTTCTGGTAGTTTGATTTTTAGATCACCGACAAAAGAAATACAAATTTTAACAAAAGTTTTAAGTTCTCTCACTTAATGGCAGTTAATGATGTCTTAAATAATATTATTTTTTATTATTAAATAGGAAAAGTTAATTTTAAATTAAAAAGCTATCTTTCCATTATCACCCAGATAATGGAAAGATAGCTTTTATACAAAATATAATATGACTTAATATCGTTGTTTCTGGTACAAAGAACAAGTCTAGAGCTTAGTTGGTGATTAGGGAAATATGTGTAAAATGTCATACATATTACACATATTGCCCATATGTATTATACCATAAAAATATACCACGGTATATTTTTTAGGTTTATAACAACGATAATTCTAATTTTTAAATATATTGGTATCTAATTTATTATAATGTGATATATTTCATACATTAATTTGTTTTAAAAGTACTAGTACCACAACTAGGCAAAACTATAAACAAAGCTCGACTGAAAACCGCTAGCGTCCTATTTTTCACAATCTCACAAATAGACGCCATTCCATGCCATCGAGGAAATTTACAATATGACAGCCCGTTTCTTGAACAACGAAACAGAATATATATCTATAGACACACATATTATTATATCTGTGTTTAAAAATAGTTGAAGGCAAAATAGATTCGGCATTCAAATTGGAGCGATGTTCTCGTAAAATGATATAACTTTTTTTGTCGTTGTGGTATTTCCGTAGGTGCACACTAAATAAGACTTTGAGGTCATATACTTAAGGCTACGTTTCTATCATTGTTGACATACAACCTTGTTATAAGATTTTATTTGATAGTAATTTCGAGTAAGGCTTGGAACTTTGGGCAATTATGGTTTATATTATACATCTAGAGTCTGAATTTATATATCTGGGTTGTGTTTTCAATAGGGATAAATATGAAAAGGCAATTGAAAGGAGAGCGAATGCAGACAATAGTGTAAATGGGACACTGCGACCTAGGATGGGCAATTCAAATGTTACTGAAAAAGCAAGCTGGTCTTGCATTTCAGTTATATTTGAATTCCATTCAAAACGTAGTAATATAATTTCTATTGTTTGAAAGTCAGACATGGGTATAAAAGGACAAAGATTATAGCAAACTCATTACGAGTATGAATGTACGATGTTTAAATGACAGACCGAATCCGCGATGATAATGACTGAAAGAGAGTATTATAGATATTAAACTGGGGAAAGCTGGGAATAAACATAATGCGTGATGAAACAATGATAAACCACATAACTATATAAAATGAAGAGAACGTCAAAGTGAAATCAAATTACAAAGGTTTTAAAAGACAATGCAATTAAAGTCTCCGAATTCGGTGTGCATGTATGGAAGTACTATGACTATGGACGAGGTAAAAGGAGACTTAAATGGTTGTCTCTAAGTATCCCGTAAAGTACCTGTAGATCTACCATATTTTTTTTGGATCTTTAAAAAATCCTAAATTTAACGATAGCAAAAACTCAAAGACCACTGGTGTAAAGTTAAATAATACAAATAATTGTGAAAATGCCAATTACGACAGGAAAATTAAGACAATGATTAATTGCATAAATGTCTTATTTCTAGAGTTATGTATTATTAGAGAGTTTACAATTTTTACTGCCTTTTAGTTAAGACTAGTTATGAGCAGCCGGGATTACGCAAAAATAATATCCCCGTGTTATTAAAATAAACTCCCAGACGAGCCGATCGTTTCGAACCTGAGGAAGGTAAGCCCAAGGCCATATTCAAAAAGCTCATAATATATGAACCTACATATTGCACTGTTCAATAACTCAAAAGCGTTTGTAGTATTTTATTATGCATGTTAACCCCGAGAGTTATTCGAATGCTAGCACCAGGAATAACTCAATTACCTATTTCAATGCTACATGAATTTACGATACGGTTTTCCATTAAGCGAAAACTGAGCAAATGTCTTTGTTTATTATTGGGAAACATAACTATTGGGTAATTTCCATTATACCTGTAGAAATATTACAGATAAAATTAAAACTTTACTTTTAATTATTTTATAGTCGAAATAAATGAGTCCGTGAATATGTTGTTATTCGTTAACAGCATTAGTCGTTTCCACTATGTAGGATAAATAAATGATGCGATTATAAAATTGGACGGCGATACGAATATGAATTTGAGTATATTTTAATATCCTGGCTTTTTCCATCTGCCTTTTTGTAACTGCTCCCTGAAAGGAGAGTATCACCTTAACAAGTCATGTTTCGGTTTTAGTCTGTGGGTTCACCGGTTTTCGGGTGACTACTACATTGATTTCTTGTCGAGGTGGTAGTCTCCTTTCAGGGTGCGGTTACGAAATTGTAGTTGAATTGACGATAAGTATTATATTAAAATATACTTGTAATGCAATTCGTCATTGTCGCCCCCCATTTCGTAATCGCATGTTTTAGCCGGCATATAGGGAGCGATCAATATTATTGAAGAACAATTATTGATTGACCCCATTCATGGACTTTGTAGGTTTACTCATCACCAGGTAGATACAAAGTCACATTTCGTGCTCCAATAAAAAAAAAAGCCAAAATCGGTAAACCTACAGACTAATCCCCTTTCACCTAACGGCAACTACTACTATTCATTAGTAAATACGATCTCGTATCTGGACCAACCTAGCATTCGCACTTGAAGGCTTTTTATTTTAAACTTTTATATTATTTTAGGAAGATAAAATATATAAAGAAAATTAAAATATTTATTTATTTAAAAACTTTATTGCACAAATTTAGTACAAATAGTATTAAATTAAATAAAAAATATCGCTTAGGTCCTCCGATGTTAGCAGAAAATGTTCCTAAAATGCTTGCGGAATTTCCGCGTTGAATTTCCAAAGAAACTTTTTGTATAAAAACGCTCTGGCTCGATGATTTTTCGATTAATAATTTTCCTAAACTATAAGCAATTTTTTTTTGAATCGGGAGACTACGGGCCTAGTGTTTCTACTGCGAAAGCTAAAAATTCAAAATTTTGTTGTATGGTATAATATTTTGTTTATTTTTAATTTTCGGCTTTAAGAGCTGCGGCTTTTTAACTTGAATATATATATATGTTATTTTGTGGACTTTAAACAGATTAATGTTAATTTATTAGGTCACAAAAAAGAAAAACTTCTTACTACAAAGAGCTTTTTTATCTTCATAAATATTAAATTAAGATTTATTCCTAATAAAAACAACTAACCTTTATTTATATTTTCTCTGAAATAGAAAAACATTAAAATGTATTCTATTGGCGATCAAATTACGCTTGTAGAGATACCCCAACATAAAGGGAGGCTGCCACTTTATCTGAATAAACAGCGAGGTCGGAACCAATTGGCGCAACAAAAGATCTAATTGCACAATCACCATTTTCTGCTGAAAATTATGTATCAATACTGAAATTACTACAGTAAATAAGGTTTGATGATTTTATTATAACATTTATTATTAACGCCTCCGTAGACTAGAGGTTGCGCTTTTGGTATTGTATCGGGAGGTCGTGGGTTTGATTCCTACCTATGACAATAATATTACTACTTTTTCTGTACAGTTTGCCATGGTCTGGGTGTTTTAAAATTCCTATTATCCATACAAAGAATTAAAACGATCGATCATAAATATTCCATGGGAAAAAATCGATTTGATCAGTAGAGATAAACCCAAAAGTACAAACTTCCATAGTTACCATGTATATAAATATAGTAGGAATATTGCAGTTCCAAAACGTGCGGCTAAGATATTCGCTTTACAACAAAACCACAAGACATTTGAAGCGATGTACCGCTTTCCGCATTCAGTTACTGCCGGATAAATTCCATGGATCGGCACCAGATTCCTGTTAGAAGACATTTTGCTACAATTGTGGTTCTCTACAGTAAATTTGCTCGCTTTTTGACCGCATCCATAGTCTTCTGGTTATGCGGTGAATTCGTAGGTCGTGGGTTTGAAGCACGGCTGAATAATTTCCATATTACAAGTTAACATTTTTAGAAAGTATTAAATATGATATGTATTGTAGTTCTTCGTACACATATTGGCTTAATAACAACTTGTGTCATGAGCAATGTACAAATAAAAAGGGAAAAATAGAAAGCAGTATGAAGATCCAAGAACAAATGCAAAAGTCTGTAGGGAGATACGTAACCGCAGTTTTCGCCAAACATACAAATTGCACCGTTATGAATAGCACTAATCCCCCAAAAAATAAGGATAAATATTGTACCTATACAATAGGATAATGTATTTCTGAAATTATGGAATAAAAATAGTTTATAAATACGCGTTTAACAAAAATTCTAACTGGTTAAAATCTAGTATAACAATTAAGCCAAACAATTTTGAAATAAAAAAATGTAAGTACCGCAAATTATTTCTTCTGTGGTACCGCACCAAATATTGAGAACTTCAACGTGAAATTTATTTTCCAATGGGGATATTAGAGATTTTTATATTGAAATTTCTTTTTTTTATTCTTTCGGTAAATATTGTTTTGTTTATTATTATTAATCAATAATTTTTTTCTTAAGCTTGGAATCTTATTCCAAGGGTCAACTCTCGACGTCAACACATTCTACTTTTATTCGATTTGAGGTGTCTAATCTTAAGATGTCTAATAGTTAATAGGTTATAAGATAAAGGCCAGCATTCCACATTTTAATAGGGCAACAGATATACTAATCCCGATTATTTTTAGTTCGGGTTGGTATATCTGCCACAATGTACGCATACCCTACAAAATGTACATTGCTCGGTGACACCTTTGTAACAATAATAATAACAATTAAGGAACCCTAGTGCATCCTACTAGTAATGAAATCCGGTACCAAAACTTACGGTTAGACTGGTATATAAACTTAAAGAGCTATGTTTGGAGTGTCTCTTATGGACGAAGATATGCGCAGGAGAACACTGACATAGCTCAAAGAGTGAGAAAGCTGGAGTGGTAGTGGGCTGGTCACGTTTGCCGCAGAACAGACAACCGTTGGAGAACAAACAGACCCTAAAGTGAAGACCACGGCTTGTTGCTCGTAGTGTAGGACGCCCTGCGGAACGTGGCTAGGCAGGTCTTGGATGCAAATTTCACAGAGCCGGGATCGTTGGCCCGCGTTGGCCGGGATTGTTGTTGTTATTTTGCTGTGCGACAAATAAAGTAATTCTCTCTTTCTCTTTTCTTTCAATAGGCTGATGATGATGATGATGAAGGAACCCTAAATAAATATATTTGAGTCGGTTTTGGTTGTTTTACCATAAACCTTATACAATACTGCCATTTATTTGATTTTATTATTATCATTTGTACTCTTATTTAAACAGTACGAACTAAACCAATCGTAGGTAAGTAGTTTCAAAAGGAACAAAGCGGTAAAAGGACGCGTTGATTTACGAACCGGAATCGCTTTATTCGGTCCTAATGTGATTCGGTACCATCAAGTACGAGCTCCTGAGAGTTTCATTAATATACGACCAAACTAAACTATTTAAAACAAATTTGGTTCTAACTTTGCTTTAGTTCTGTAAAATTAAACTTTATAATTATTTTCCATATTTAAATATATTTGACCGCGCCCGTGGTCTAGTGCGGCTTTAACGTTGCGTTTGAAGGTCGTGAGTTCGATTCCCGCTCATGGTAAAATAATAATAGTACGTTTTTCTGTATACTTTGTCATGGTCTGGGTGTTTATAAAGTATAATAAGTATTAGTATCGTTGTTTGTGGTACACATAATACAAGTTTCTGGTACACATAGTACAAGTTTCTCGTACACATAATACAAGTTTAACTCGGTTTGTTACCAGAGCGATATCTGTAAAAAGTGTGTGTTCTATATACAAAACAGTTTGATTTTCAAAAAAGAAATTCAGCTGTTTTATTTTGTTGAAAAACAAACAGAACAAACAAAGCAGAACAGAATATATAAATAAATTCAGGTCTGACTCAAAAATAAAAAGTTGAGAAAAGTAAGTTAAAAGCTATACTTTGCTTGTTACAAAACTAATTATATATATATTGTTTATTCAATTATTTTTTTAATTATAATTGAAAATATACCGGGAAAAAAATACCATTTCTCCTTAACCCAGTATTTGTAAATAATAGAAAACAATATAGGTAAGGGAGGGTAAGTAAAGCAGTTAGTTAAATACACTATTAACTTTAACTGTTAAAATGGAGATTCATGTTTCCAGTAACGACTAGCTTCACAACGTACCACTCCAAGTCTATTTGAAATGCTCCCAATTAAATGGCCAACGTTTTCTTATAGTATTAACCCCAGCAGACTTCCAAAGCGTTGACTGTTGACTGTCACTGAAGTTTTCTTCGAGACTTATTGTTAATTAGTCCCACAATTTGTTCATCAGAATGAGATCGAGTTTTATCGCAGGCCGTGGTATAACTAATATTAGTAAGTGCTTTCTTACGAGTAGTATACGCTAAAATATTGCTTTCTTGCATAAAAAATATTTTTTTGCCGCCCAAAGTTGGTGAAATTGGGCATTATTCTTTAATCAATTGTGTAGCTATCAACGTCATATGAAAGTTAATTTGACATATTTTGTATTTGAAATATGTCGTATTTAAACTGTGACGTACAGTTGATATTCAATTCATTTAGCAGAATAGGCCTACTGATATGCCCATTAAAGTTATTGCAATCTATACCAGATAGGTTTGTCTTAAATGCACTTTTATTCTCTACATGTCAACTCATGATGACAACAAAGCCGGCCTGGGATGGGTGACCGCTTTATACAACGAGGCTATTTCATCATAAACACCGCAACAAGCTTGCCACTTGTTAGGTGTTGCCTCCGAATACCATCGGCGAAATGAGGATGGGTTAATCCCTCCGCTGGGACCCTGAGGCCGTTTAAACGGTTCTCGGGAGCCAAATAGGCACCCGTGATGGTATTTATATTTTTATTTTATGTCAATTTATCTATCGTCACTAAAACCACAGAAGAAATAATAGTACAAGTATTAAAACTTAAATTTACACTCATATGCGAATACTTATATCAAATGCAACCTTGAAACATCTTCACGATAAGTCTATGTCAGTTTAATTTAAAATACAGCAATTCCGCTTCGCTATTCAAAATTGCTAGATAGCTAAATAGAAAGATCTTCTATATACATATTTACCAAAAATTATAGGTAAATAAATATGCAAAAAAAAAGTGTCGTTACTATTAAAGTATGGTCTCTATTACAACAATTCGAGTAAACCATGTTGTTTTACTAGACCACCTGCCAAATTGTAATTGTAAGACAACAAAAAAGCCCTAAAAAAGTCATAAAAGTAAGCATCATCACCTAATAAACTATAAATTTTATCGTACACAGAAAACTAGTTAATTTTTCATCACGGATTAAGAAAAATCTTACAATATAAACCATGAAGATTAACTGAATGAGGATTTAGTATGACTAGATGATTGGCTGTCCATTGATCTGTTCGAAAGACTCCCGCGCAACCAATTTATTTATACCAGCATGGTATACATACACAAAAACAAGACATCTCGTGACTGGAAAACCACTATCATAGCTATACAAACACACATGTCTGAACCAAATTCAATTCTATATCAAACAGATAAATTTTAGTTTTGCTCACAGCCATAATGTCAGAAATACAAACTATTATTATTCTGGCATTATGCGTACGATTTTTTATAGTTAGATAGATGTTTTTCGCGTCTCTAGTCCACGCGTTATCCCGAAATAAATTTAATGTTTTCTACTAAATTTATAGACACTTAATAAATAACCATGAGCTTAAAATGCATAATTTCATAATATGTAAAATAATTTCTATTGTTTAGGAATACTTATATTATCTTATATTAAGTTTTAAAACAATTTTGTAATATAAACTCGACATATTCCTAAGATACGTTAAGCTGTCGGTCCCGATTTCACTATTCCAACTTCTGAAACTGTTTATTGATGGGTTATTGAGTCTATTCAAAACATCGCAACGAGCTAGCCACTTGTTCGGTGTAGACTTATACCATTGGCTACGATGAGGTGGGATTAAAACCCCTCCGCCTGGTACCCCGGGGCCTACTAGGCGGTCTCGGGCGCCGTAAGGTACCCGTGATGATATGTATGTATATTCCTAAGATAAGATGAAAAGTAGATTTTGCAGTCCATGAATAGGCACTTAATTTTTTTAACTGTATCGGTTCAAATATCGTTGGTATCAAATACATCATAAAAAATAATTAGGTACTCATATTAAAATTGCTATCTATCTCTTTATAAAGTTTCATAATTCAATATGTATAAGCAGTTTCAGTCATTTCGCTTTGGAGTATTGATATTTTAGAACTACTCTAATGATTTCCACCTTCAAGCGCCACAACTGGCTATATGGAAGGGTCGATTTTTGATTTGTATATTCAACATTACGATTTCTAGAATATATTAATAGAATCAGGTCCGACGACGTGACGAGCTCCTTAAAAATCACGAAGACTTTTTACACACCACGGGTTGCATATTATATTATATGTTTATATATTTCCAATAGCCCATTTATCATAATGACATAAGTTGGCATTCCAACAGCAGGCATAGCCTGGATAGCCTGGATTTTTGAGTTAATAGTCTACCCATTGAGTATTCGGTGGGTCTTACCAACTCAGCCACTTCCAAGACGAAAATAAAATAAATTCTATAGTTGTGTCAGTCCATGTCACAACAGGTATATAGCTGTGTCAGTTCTTGTCACAGCAGGTATATAGCTGTGTCAGTCCGTGTCACAGCAGGTATATTAAGTCAGTATTTATAATTGCTACTCAAAATTAATATTCACACAGTGTGCCAATGCCTTGTCTCATTTCTCCTAATCTTAAACTTAGAAAGTTAGAATAAGTAAAAAGTAGAATTGATAATAGAATGATAATACAATATATTATTTTATAATGCCTCGGAGAGCACGTTAAGCCGTTGGTCCTAGTTCCACTAATAGGACTTGTAAAATTAATTTAATGGCTTATTAGTTATATATAAACATTACTACGGGCTTGCGACTTATATATTATTAAATCCGTGGACTTATATATTCGTGAAATTTGCATAATGTGATATTTAAATACCACTATAATAAACTTTGTTCTATAATGTTTTAAAACGATATTATTATGAAATATATTACTCATTATATTATAACCAGGAGAGTATGACGGTAACAGTAGTCGGGATGCCTTAGCGCTATCTCTAAGGACTTGTAACATAATATCCTTGCAAATCCTTAGACTAGTACCCCAGGGAGTACCTAGTAAGTACTTTATCCTTCCACCTGCTAAGGGGAGTATTAATATATTGCTTTTAAGTTTATGGTGCATAGAATCTAGAATATCTAAGGGAAATGTTTTAACTTACTTCTTAGTATAAAAGTAATAGTTTTAATTTATAAATTGATAAGCTATAATAATTTTTCATTTCGAACGAGTTGTTCCTGATATTAATTTAACCAAACAAACAAATTCTTCAGCTTCATAATATTATATATAAATGCCACCGCATGCACGCATTATATATGAATACGACGCCTACGCATGGGCACCCTATAGGTATATAAACTGTTATATATAATCTAACAGCAGTATATTTAACTAATCTATTTGTAGTATAAAAATCTATTTGCTATTTATATACGTTTAAGTTTACTTTTATCGTGACAAGATATCCTAACACAGATAGCAATGGTTAATCGAAAATATACCTTTAATATAATAATCATGAAAGTATAAATAATACGTAACTGCTGTAACACACCTTGTCAATTAAAAATCACAAATATTAATCTGTCTTGTACTCATTAAGTCTATATTAAAAATGAGAATGTAACTGGTGTGTAAGCTATAAGTAGATAGACAATCGAGTAAGTAAAATGAATCGCACTAGTTCCATCATGGAACAGGGCCATGGAACTACTGCGAACTATCCACATTGAGGGGCGTAAAAGCTCATATCTGCTAAACCGAATTTATATATATCTAAAAACTATCACCGAAAACCTAGAACCAAGTAAAAACTTTTTCTTTCTTTTTTTTTTTGGCGTTACGATTCCGTAGAAAGACAAACATTCTAATAAAAAAAATATATTATAAGTTTGACTGAAACAACTTTATTTTCGGGGTTAATAAATATAATCTAATGGCCATATTCATAAAAAAATATTGAGTCTTGAAGAACATTTTACTTAAATTTTGTCTAATTTATGTATACTTCGGTATTCGAAGGCTGGCTAACAAGTGGCGAGCTTGTTGCGGTGTTAATGATGGTATAGCCTTGTTGTATCTGCCTTGTTATCAGTTGCGCAGTGACTTAACCACTAGGCTGGGGCCATTTTTTTACCCTTTTTTACTCCGAATACCATCGGCGGCGAAATGAGGACGGGCTAATCCCTCCGCTGGGTACCCTGAGGCCGTTTAAAAGGTTCTCGGGAGCCAAAAAGGCACCCGTGATGGAATTATTTTTTTTATGAATACTGGTTCTTTCGTAAATGGTTGGTAAAGATATAACTAACTATAAAAAATCAATTGCAAACCTCAGTATTTCAGTAACATGTTAGTCATAGAAATATTATAGATTTGCCAAGAATAGATTTCAAAGAAATTTCACCCTACCTTCTGATGAATAATAAACTTATTGATTGAAACAACATTCAGTAAGTTTGCTGAACAAGGTTGGTTGATAACTGCTAAGTATATTTAAACTTATACCTAATAGTACTATTTTAAATTAAATACTTTAATATTAATAAAACATAGTTACTATAGACTGCCTCCGTAGACTAGTGGTTGCGCCTTTAGCGTTGTATCCGGAGGTCGTGGGATCGATTCCCATTTAAGCTAAAAAATATTAGTACGATTTACTGTAGTTTGTCATGGTCTGGGTGTTTCTAAAATATAAATACATAGTACAAGCCTAGAGTTTAGTTTGTGACCAGAGCAATATGTGTAAATTGTCCTACATATTATTATTATTTATGTAGAGTTTGTGATTTAAGTTTATAATAACGTGGCAATAATTGTTTTCTATTCTTTATCGTATATTAAATTAACTATATTTGAAAAATCTCTATAAAATCGATGTATATAAATCGATTTCTATAAGTCCATTTTTTGTGGTGATATAAGCAGTTAATTTTCTCCAATTTTCCAGTGTGTTACTGCTTTGCTTTGTAACATTTTAAATAACCATGTAGACAAAAATAACTAAAAACGTTGAACAAAAGAAAGAGAAATACGCGAATATATTTGAACGGGCCAAGCTATATTTTATGCAAATCTTTAAAGCATGAAACTGTGTCCTCGGGGACATATTATTCATGGAATAAAATTGTAAAATTTTGTTTGTTATATTTTTCTAGGCTACCTATTTCACTTTTAACATGAAACAGATATAAAAATACATTTTCGTCTTTAGTTTGTATAGAGTATACTTTTACTTATAAATACACGCTTAAGGATATAAATTATTATGTGTAATATAGTGTGTGTAATTAAATAATTTGTCGTAACATTTGGTAGAGGGCGCTACATTTGTTAAACATCTCACGCAAGGTTCATGAGAACCATTGATAATGGCAATTTATAAACCCGATAAATGATATACGTGGTGGCCGAGTTGGTTAGACCTTGGACTTAAAAACACTTAGGTCCCTGGTTCGAATCCCGGTGTGTACCAATGAGTTTTTAATTAAAAAAATTATGTACATTTGTTTGACAACACCACTATAGTGCCTCGGAGAGCACGTTAAGCTGTCGGTCCCGGTTTCACTATACCAACTTGTGAAACTGTTTATAGATGGGTTATTGAGTCTATTCAAAACATCGCGACGAGCTAGCCACTTGTTCGGTGTAGACTCATAGCATCGGCTATATATATCTTTATATATATATATATATATATAAACCCCAATCTCTATGCAAAAAAATGTTGCACAGCGACTTAGGGATGCATTGCTTGAAATTGTAAGTTTTGTGATTTCTAATTATCAATGTGTTTTTTTATTATTGTTATTGAAATATAGCACGTGACTTTGTATCCACCTAGTGGTAAGCAGACCTACAAAGTCCTTGAATGGGATTGATCAATACATTGTTTTTTAACAACATTGATCAATTAAGTAATGGGCGTCGACAGAGACGTATTTGCATTAAGTCGTTTTAATATCTATTCGTTTACCTCCATTTTTTTTCGATATTTCCTATTACTTCAATATGGAGCAGATTATAAATCCATGTTTTTTATAAGTTATGTGTATGTATAAGATCTAGTGCATAGTCTAGCGTTTTGTAAAATTCAAAATATTATGAAAGTTATAGCAAAAAAACTGTTTTTTTTCCATGAATACCGCGCGAGTTTTATTTTGTTTTTCACTGGCACGCTTTGTATTCTTACAAAGCTTCTACTTACATATTTTATTTCACCTATTTTATTTGCCTTTATACGCCCTCTTAAGTATACGCAGAGTGGTTTATTTTAATAGAAATAATTTAATAGAAATAGTTTTCTACAACGCTTAAGTCGACCTACATTACTAGGTCACCTTTAGTATTTACATAGACTGTTTGATTTAGTTCCAACATTATATCGACGTTTTTATAATGGCTGTCTATCAAATAATGGTTTCTTTAGAAATTATTCATACAAAATGATCTAGTTTAGAATTCATGAAATACCTATGACCTTATCATGAAGTATTGTATACAGGTTATTAAATATTAGATTACTAAAAGAAATAGAAAAAAGCTAGTTTTAAAATGTAAAAGGTACCGACTAAATATACTCGTTAATCATATAATCAACGGCTAATTTAACCTTTAAGGATGGGTCGTAAATTATATAATATGATAGGTATATGTATGATCTGATGTAGTATGTATGATAAATGTTTCCAATTAAGATCTATCATATACATCATAGGTGCATTATTAATCATATATCATCATTAGATGGGAGGAAGACCACTATTACTTCGTTATGCGATGCATAAACCTTCAAGTAACCTAATCATTTTTCAGCTTCAGTCTGTGGGCTTAGCGATTTTCAGGAGACTACTGCATCGATTTCTATTCGAAGTAGTTGTCTCCTTTTAGGATACGAAACGGGCGGTTAATTAGACAAAAAGCAGCGAGTATTTTAAACGCCCATTACGTAATAGCATCATTTAGCCGGCATAGTGATAGCGACCAATATTGTTAAACACCAATTTATTGATCGAACTCATTCATGGACTTTGTAGATCTGCTTACCATCGGGTAGCTTCACTCAAGATATAAAACTAAACACAATTAACTATCAATTATTGGGTAAGTAATTGTGTTTTAATTTTATATCTTGTGAAATCTATTATAGTTCAAATTTATGTAATGGGGACCCCACGTTAACAAAATGTCCTTAAAATAGATCTGGACTGTCGTAATCCCAACTCGAACATTTTCCTGTATGTACGTGTCGTTGTGAGTGAATTCTAACACACATGTGACTTGAGATATAAAGAAAGAAACTGCACGAAGTAAGTTCTTTACAAAGTGTCCTGCATGAAAATCTCCGACGTGAGATTGCGGCTATCAGCCCAGATATTTTAACGACTTTTTTGCCAGCATGGCATTTTATTTTATTAAAATTCTTTATTGCACAAACATATTTTCGCAAGCTAATCATTATCACATCTCTTTCGACATCCCCTTTGTGTGTACGGACAACATTTTAATCAAAAATATGATTTTTTTTATCAAAAACAAAAAACGCGATAACTGTAATTTACCATGACAATTTATAATACATTGCTTGGTTTAATTGGTTCTAAGTAAATAATTCCAACTAAACTAAGCAATGTATTGTAAATTCTCATGGTAAATTACAATTGTCACGTTTATGAAAAAGGCCCCTGGTAACATTAAAATCATAATAGAAAATATAAACGATTTTTCTTTTTTAAAACACAGGGGCGGATGCAGAATAATGAAAGGTAGTAATGATTTTTATTGCCTTAATGTTTATGATTTCATAATAGACTCAACGAGTATTTCATAATAGCGTCCTTGGACGCCGCGGTCGTTCTTAAACTTGGGGATACCGCAAAATTACCTTCACCATGAAATATCGCATTTGCATAATTTATGTACCGGGGTTGAGGTCATGTTGTACAGACAATCCGACTGTATTGTACCAAAATACGCGAGTGACTTAATTTTGTTAATCACCAGTGTAACAACACACTTATATATATTATATTGACCGCCTCCGTCGACTAGTGGTTGCGTCTTTGGCGTTGTATCCGGAGGTCGTGGGTTCGATTTCCACCCATGGCAAAAAAAAAATAGTAGGTACGTTTTTCTGTCATGGTCTGGGTGTTTATAAAATATAATATTTATTATATGATTGCTTCCGGTACACATAGTACAAGCCTAGAGCTTAGTTTGTGACCAGAGCAATAAGTGTAAATTGTGCTACATTTTATTATTATTATATCTATATATATATATAGACATTTTGTCATTTTTCTATGGGCGATTACATTTGCAACACCTTACCGCGGTATATACGTGGGTCCGAGTTTCGTAAAAACTGTAGTGCCTTCAAATCCAAGGTTTAGCAATTTTTGATTTAAAAATACTACAGTTATTAGGTACATGGTTCCTACTAATGAGTTTTTAATTAAAAAAAATATCTAAGTTTGTTTAACAACACCACTGTACCCCGGAGAGCACGTTAAGCTTTCCGCTCCAGTTTCACTATACCAACTTATGAAACTGTTATACAGTATAGATACTGTATAGACGGGTTATTCAGTCTACCTAAACACCGAGACGTTCTGACCACTTTTTCGGTATAGTCTCAGAATACCATGGGTTGCGACAAGATCTTGAGGCTGGCTAGGCGATCTCGGTGCCGCAAAGCACCCGTGATATATTTCTCGTATAAAGCTAAGGTCACGTGAATACTTGCTACGATGCAACCTGCGGGGGTCGTAGCAAGTATTCACGTACATCATCAATCAATAATTCAGTTATACGAAACGAATTCGTTCGAAGGTTTGCGTTCTTTGTTTCGTGTAACCAACGCTTAAGCGATATAGGAGTAGCCTTATAGGAAGGCTTTACGATTAACCCCGCTGATGGTATTATGCAAACATGAAGCGAGCTCGTTGTAGTGCTATAATAATCCGATCCGAACTTGCTCTTCGAGAAAATTTACATAAGCTGTTATTTATATCTCGGGGCTACTGCCTGTAGGTAGTACTAACTCATACTACAATTTAATTACTTAAATATAAGAAAGTTTATTAAGAGTAACATTTTGCTTTTATCTTCACGCCAGGTCCCTTACGGGGTAAGCAGAGACAACCGAGCGCCACTTGTCTCTATCTCTACATCCTTCTTTTGCCTCGTCCACAGTCTTAACTCTTCACATGAAAGCCGATTTCGGAGAATTTTAATTGCACCGTATTTTAGAACCTTTTCAATCTGATCGTGGAATTTTAATTTATCTTTTATTTTATTATTAAAGAAATAAATAAATTTAAGAATAAGCTGTTCTGTCTACTTAACTGTAAATGTTACTATAATATTAATGAATTTCTTGAAGACAAAACTATAGGCTAAATTAACAGTTGCTATTATGTGTAGGTAAATGACAAATATAGTAATAATGTAATATACTAAATTGTAAACTTCCTAAACCTATGTATATATTTTGACTATTTGTGTTGATAATTCCCATTGATTTTGTAATTCTTTGTATGCTCAAGGGCAGGAAATAGCTGAACTAAAATTATGTAAAATCTTGTAAACCTATGATCCACAATAAAGAAATTTGAATTGAATTGAATTTTATCAAATTTCAATTTACAAAATCAAGGGTTTTTTTTTAATTAGTATCGTTTGATGCCCGCGATGATTCTATGCTCACTGTACACCGATATAGTAGATAAGTACTTATCTTATATCTACGCACGCAGTGATAACAAATAGTTTTATTTTGTTTAAAAATAACATACACACGAAGTTGCGGGCAATAGCTATTTTTAAATACTTTTGAAACTGACTAGTCACTATAGTTTATGGCTATTGTATTCATTTACCTATTTCTAGTTCAAAAATGCCTGCATCATTATTAATTACACATGACGACTGTTGTTACAATGTCATTCATTTGACATTTTGCTTTCACAACAATGTATAACAATTTTTACTCTACGAATAGTACAAAACGTGGGAACAGAAAATGAATTCAAACCACTCAAACGTCATTTTAATAACTAGGCTATTGTATCAAAATAATTTCCAAGCAATCTATTCCTATATTTTGTCCCAAAAATAATATATACATACTACCTAATTTCTGATCAGCAAAAATATTTACCAACTCGTGTTTAGGGGCCCGATAAATAAATATGGACTTTATAGATGGAAAAATAAAGGTCAAAGTTAAATATAGCTTTTTCGCTTTTTCAGAAGATCTCCCTTCTTTTAGCGAGAAGGGTACATTACCCAGGAAAAAGAGGGCACTGGATGATACTGTTATTGTGACCACGATTTTTAATAAAGAAATATATGTAATTGTTTACAGTAATTATGATACCTTCATATCGACGTTTTAGGGTTTAGTATTTTTTATACCTTGACTCCACACTATTTATCTCTGTCATTTGAGCACTATTATACAGCCGAGAAGATAGTACGGAATAGGAGAAAAACGAAGGGGCAGTAAATTTTTATTAAAGCAGACAACAACAATATGCGAAATCTTTTTATATCTATAAGCTTTTAAGACGGTTTTTTTCTTTAAATTCTGTCAATAACTTAAAACTTGTAAGAAAAATACCAAAATAAATATATATTAATTTTATTTCTACTACTAAAAACTGTAAAAGTTGTAATGCTATAAATAATCTGTGTTTCTGTGTAATCAGATATTATTTTTGTTGTTATCTGTACAATACGACGCACAAGTCTTCCGTATGGTTGCAACCCAAATTATTTTGCTTATCTTAAGGTTAAATGCTAACGTAAAATTATATGCCATGTCTAGATAGTGCATTAATGAATATAAACAGACTATTTATTCATATCTGTACATAACTTACTTTCGCTAGCGGCTTGGTACGCGTTAACTAGACTTATTAAATATTATTTGAAGTCTTCGGAATGTGTCTAGAACGGAAATTTTTAACTTATTCTTTATGATCGTCGCCTCCGTTCCTCTGTCAATAACCTTCTAAAAATTCCGTAACGCGTCTCTTTCAAATACTCAGATTCGTTTACGGTGTCAGCAGCTCGCTTCCTCTGACTATAAGATCAGCCCCTTCCATCGGGGTGTTTAAACGCTTGCTCACTGCTCATTATCTGAACGCTTAAACCAGATCCTCGTGACAATTTTTGTTTGGTATGGTATGTTTATGTATTACATTTATTATATTATATACAGTATTTAAGTAGTTTAAGTATTGTTATGCATCATTATTAAATATTTATGTATATCCTTCTATCGAAAGTTCCGCACCCTAAGCATATTTCACTCTCTCAAAGGTTAGCTGGTAGAAAATGCCTAAGGCATTAAGCTCGCCTATGTACAATTTTGTGCAATAAAGAATTTAAAATAAATAAATAAAAAATTATTATACGATAAATCTTAAAGTTTAAAAAGTACGTAATCTAGATCTTTGTTCAATTTACTGTAATAGTAATATTATTACTAATAATATTATGAAGGACCTTACACCCATATTGCCCTAGTCACAAACTAACCTCTAGGCTTGTATTATGTGTACCAGAAACTTATAAATACCCAAAGTGTACAGAAAAACGTACTAATATGTCATGTGTAGAAATTGAACCCACAACCGCCGGATACAACGCAAAAAGCGCAAACTATAAGCATACTTCACGGAGGCCGTCGAAATATCAAATGATCACTCGACTAGAACTGACTGCTCCATGGGAATAAACATTCCAAAGGACCACTCAATCAAATCGAATAAATACTTTGGTCTCACGAACGAAAATTCGAAAAACAATTTTAAAACTCAACTTTATAGAATAGAAGTCGTTGCAAGAAGAATTCTAATAAAGTATTTGCATAGTCTAGGTATCGAAGGATGGCTTGGCGATGCTGTCAGAATAATATAGTAATTGGTTGGGTAGAAAAAGAAAGAAAGAAAGTTTATTTAATTGCAATTCTGATTACAAGATGTTTATATAGTTACTTATACCTAATATTATATCTATTAATATAAAAGAAAACCATTTGTATTTAATAACGATATATTTCGCCTTCCGCGTTTTCAGTCTTATGACATTATTTTCTTTTTTTAATTATAGTACAATAAACATATATTTTTATTTATTATAAAATCTTGAATTAGAGGATTTAGTGCAGAATTTGTTTGTTATAGACTCGAAAAATATTAGTAGACAATCATTTTAGAAATAGAGAGGGTCTTGAACATATGAAGGTGCGTTGAAATATCGTAAACACTGTTTTGTGTAGTTACTCCCTTACTTACTCACAACCCCACGATGAACCCTGTATCCGCTCTAAGAAATCATCAATAGCTAAGAACATTTCCCATCTCTATAACGTTGAACGTACGATTTCTATCGTATACTAACGAAGTCGAAATAAAAATTTGATAAGTAAAGACGACAGAGAGCCTATTGTTGCCAACTAGCCGCCGAATGTGTCAATTCGTTGTTATTCAAGAGATATGATCTAGATAAATCTAACGATAATTCGATAGATGCCGCTGTATTCACTCATTCACCTCTTGATAATTCGTCACAAGTCTCGGTGTAAAGGATACTGTATTCACGCAATAACTAAATTTAGTTTTCTATCTTCAAAAAATATCCTACATATTAAAATAGTGTGGTTACTAAACGCGGTGGCACTAAATAATCCGGGGTTTCGCCCGGATCTGCTACCCCGACAAATGTTCAGCTTAATGTGCTTTTTGAAACTGTTTTTGGAAAAAAACACTATTAGCAAAATCTGATTACTTATATCTCACCGCGTAACTGCTATGCCAACTACTATGGGTAGTTATCTAATGACCCACATATGAAACTGTTACTTCAATGTGGTAGGTACTTTATACCTACTTAAATAATGAAGTAGGTAATACATTTATTAAAAGTAGTGTTAGTAACATCACGAGTGCTTTTCTTTACCATAAGCCGATGATAAACAACACATTTATAAATATTTTCAAATGTTCATATAGTGAAATTAGGACCGACAGCCGAACGTACTCTCCGAGGCACTATTAAATGTCTTGTTGCGTTTTTTTTATTAATAAAAAATAAACTAGAACCAAGAAGGAATTCCACTCAAACAGAAACAAAAAAATACCAAAATCGTTCCAACCGTTTAGAAGTTTACTGACATACACACGAACACAGAATAATTATATATATATGTATAAAGAAACTTAATAAGGTTACTATTTCTTCAGCTCCAAATTCATTAAGATTTGAGAACGGTGGCCATTGTTTATTGCATACCTTTACCAAAGCTTGTAGATAATGTGATTATAAATTTAATGGATAGAGCAGAAGGAGTATGCAAGTAAGATTAATGCAATTAAAATGAGATCAGTGAGGATAATGTAGAGACCGGATTATAAACCCTGAGAACGGTGGTGTTGTATTGAAGATTCAAAGAGGGATGTTAAGGTGGTTCAGCCATGTTAACGTATGGGTGATGAACACGAGTAAAAATATAGAATGCTTGTGGATTACATGGCAAAGAAACGTGCGTCTGTACAGACCAAGATCGGCATTAAAAAAGAACATGTGCGAAGAACAGACCCGCCTGTATGGATCGGTTCATGGATAGGTAAAAGAATATGTAAAGATCGTGCAAAGTGGTGTACATACATGACTCTAGCCTGCCCCTTAACAAGAGGGATACAGGCGTGATGGTGTATATATGTATGTATGATAAATTTATAATTAAGTAAATAACAATGCATGATTTCGAGTTTATTGCATTAACTCGTACCTATTTGCTAAAACCACAAAATGGTGGAGCATTTATCGGACCAAAACGAAACAAACGGGTATACCCATTAACGAAGTTAAAATTCAAATATAGCTACATACATATTATAATGCCTGTATTTTTATTAAAGGTATTGCAAAGAATGAACAAGGGTTTGAAACTTGTTAAAACCATGAAACGAAGAAAACTTCAGCAGGCTATCTGGGACACATATTGCGCTAAAGTAAATATAATTTGTTGAAGCTATCATAAAGGAAAATATCCAGCTAAGTCATCATTATTAGCATGGCAACGATTTGGATACAGTTGAGGGTATGTTTGCAAAGAATTTTTCGTACAAAAAAATACATTTGTTAAAATATCGTTTCTGCGCGTGCAATTAATGTTTCTACTAAGAAAATCTGTGCAACGGCCAAGCGTTATTTAAAGTTTTGGACCATCTGACAATATCTGCGCACTGGGAGTTGTCAGAATATTTTTTTATTAACGGAACTTTGTAGTTACTCTTATGATAGTTTCGTAAAGAAAAAAGCTCAAAAAATGTATTAAAAATAAAAGTGTTACAAAAATTTTGTAATATCAAAACTAAAACGAAAACACAAATACCTACTAAGTATTTATAAAATATTAAACATTCCAAAATATAGGCCGCTTTGAACATCTAAAATTATCGATATTAACACGAACATAATGGAATAGTTTTAGACTGTCGAAATTAGTGAATTCAACGTGCTAACAAGATAAAAGCATTATTATTCCCACAACGTAATACTAATTATTAATATTATTATCCGATTGCACATTAAATTTGATAAATAAAATAAAAAATGTGTTAAGGTGTAAAATAAAATATTCTGTAGGTAAGTTATAAGCTTCATAATGTACAATCAAGGGTACGTTTAGTATTGCCAACCGTACCATATAATAAATTTAAATTATGCTATAATTTACACATATAGCTATGGTCACAAACTAAGCTCTAGGATTTCACTATGTGTACCAGAAACAATCATATAACACATATTATATTTTATAAACACCCAGACCATGACAAACTGTAAAGAAAAACGTACTAATATTTTTGCCATGGGGTGGAGTTCAACCCACGACCTCCGGATACAACGCCAAAGGCTAGTCTACGCAGGCTGTCAGCGCATTACTCGGCGGATATATAGTACTTACTTATAGTATTGTACTTACTATATTTCGGGTCTCTGTACTATATACTGTTAAAAAAATACATAGTACGCAAAAATACTACATTTTCAACTACGAATATTATATTTCGCCATTGTGGTAACCCTATGTACAGTCGGAAAAAAAGGTTGACAAAACTTGCCGTGTCATCAAAATATTGCTTAAGTTTCTGTATCATTTTTTGCACTTCTGAGTAAAGTGCAAAATTTATAAAGTTTAGCAATGGAAAATCAACCTAATTGCAACATTTATACGCAAATAAACTTCAACAGTAGTTGAAGTTCATTTGTAGGGTGGTAGACCACATTTTTGGCCGACTCTACCTTAAGTCGCGAAACGGCTTTTTAGAATCGTCGGGCTATTTGGTATAGACTTATAAACAGTTTCACAAGTTGTTATAATAAAACTTGCACCGACGCTTAACGTGCTCTCCCGTGTCTCCCGTTTTATACAGTAAAAACACTAACATTGGTCCATATCGGGATTTTTACCCGTGATCTAAAAAAGACTATAGTGTTTTTAAATATACGTAACCATCTCGGCCACAACCTTCAGTTTCGGGCAGATATACGATGTAGGGCTAACTTCTGGGTATTTGACAAACAAAAAATATTATAAAGTCTTAAAGAAGATAAAAAATAAAACTAGGTAGTAGGAATCGTTTTTTTATTCACTTAGTCTAATATCTCATATAAGTTACGACTCTAAATACGTCGACTTATGAAAAAAAAACGCATGGCTGGGTCATTGACCGAACACCGCGGCGCACTTTTTATGGAACTAAATTTACCTAATATATTTATATAATTTTAATAATAATATAATAATAAATTTTATATTACATTATTAATTATTTATTGAACCGATTTCATCTCAGCGTATAACTACGTGATAACTTAACAGTATCACGCGCAGGGTGGTCTTTCATCTAAATATACTATATTTAATAACTATAACTACTTAACGATTAACGTGTCTGCCATTTTTTGGTTATGTGCAGTCATCAACTAATTTATCAATGTCTTAAAACTAGTTTGATAATATATTGTTCCTTATTCTTTCAGCAACCGATTCTATAGTTCAAAAGCTGTGATAGTAACAAAACCCTTAAATTTAGGTAAAGGATTATTTTTGAGAAGGTTTAGATAGTAACCAGGATTACGGACAAAGTCCAGCTAGGCAGAAGAAGATTATGAATAACGATAGGTTGTTACTACTGGCTGCTACTTCCCTTGACACAGTTATCAATGCACGTATATATATTATGATCTCATACATAACCATGCACTTAATTTTACTTATAACTGGACCCTTTTCAACATAATTAAAGTTTTTATTATTTCTTGTCGTTAGGATAAAAAATAAATCCTAAGTAATTTTTAAGCCAAAAGTTTTACGACTAGATATAGTATTATTTTCGCTTATAATTTATTTTTATTTTGTTCTATATAACAACTTACACAAATTGCTATGTGCCCCTAGTGTAAGTTTTCTAACTATTACTTTGCGTTTGAGTTAACTAAAATTTGTATGGGATGTAGTTCAGCGCTCAAAGCGGAAATTTTGAGAACTAAAAATGCGAGCGTGTGATTGGTCAAAATGTTAACGCTGTAGTAAAGTTAACGCGACATTAAATGTTAAAAAACTCACACTAGGTCACAAACTCAGCTCTAGGCATTATATATATGATGTTGTATTGTATTCTGTGTACCAGAAACCACCATATAATACATATGATATTTTACCCAGACTGTACAGAAAACGTACTAATATATTGAACTAGCGACTCGTCCTGGCTTAGATACATAGAATTTACCTAAATAATGGTGAAAAACGCATCAAAATTCGTTGCGTAGTTTAGAAGATATAAGCGTTCAGACAGATGCGGGGAGCGACCTTATTTTATACTATAGATTATTCAATAACTGTAAAATACTGATTTATACCTTGTAAAATTATTGTTAACTAACACTACTTAACTTGGCTTCTTTGGCGTTCATTTATTATTATTAATTGATATATTATTATCATCACGGCTGCCTTAGGCCCCAGGGTCTTTTTTCCACCTCGTCATTGGTGAATTTCTGAATCTATACCATATACATGAGTGGCGAACTCGCAAATGTTTATATAGACTCACATAAAAATATTACATTTTTTTTTTATTGGGTAGCGGTTTGTTTCACGTTTTAATCTCAGAGAAACCTTTAACCGGGATAAAAAGATATGTATATATTGGACCCGAACTAAATTATAAAGTGATGGAGATCTTGTTATACCTAATACTTAATTTCAGTAGTAGGTTATATGATTTGCTTATTAATTCATTATTTTTTAATATTTATGATCATGGATTTAGAAAATCATATATTTATATATTATATACATACAGGGTTACTTTGAAAGGATTTACTTTGGACTATTATGGGGGCTGCTGATCAAATCGAATAACTTTTCCCATAGAACCATGTGTCGCAAACTGAAAAACTAGTAATGTTAAAATTACCAATATGTATGGGGGAGCCAACATTTTTTTTCATTTGCGACACATGGTTCCGACAATGGAAATGTTGTTCGATTTGATCAGCAAAACCTCATATTAGCCCAAAGTACATCCCTTCAAATTCACCCTGTAAATAGTATAATATACATTAAGTACTTTTTATACACCTAAATAAAAAGAATTTGAATGAAAATTAAATTAAATTATTTAAACTAAATTAAACCTATAATTGATAGTCTATAAATATTTAGTTTGCAAATGAACAAAATTAATAACGGTGAATATATATTTATTATACAAAAGAGTAAATTTAATAAACGGTTCAATTAATGTGGCATACGAAATTGTATAAATCGAATAGTTTAATTAATTTCCATTGCGTCCGAAATACAAATAGAATCCAAAGGTAAACAACACGAAGTAAATTATTACGTAGCTACAATAACTATATTCATAACATCGGTTATTGTTTATTGAACAAACGATATTTATTTAGTTTTATATAAAAAAATGTCTTTTAATATTTAAGTACCTACTTATTTATACTTTTATAGAAAAAAAATCTTTAACAATACCACTATAGTGCCTCGGAGAGCACGTTAAGCTGTCGGTCCCAGTTTCACTATACAAACTTGTGAAACTGTTTATAGATGGAATATTGAATCTATCCAAACATCGCGGCTAGCTAGTAAGTAGTAGTACTTCATAATATTATTAGTATAATTTTTTTTTTTTTTTTTTTTTTGAAAGAATAATAAGCTTTATTTAATTTAAAATATGAACAAAATACTTAACTATTTAATAATAATTTTGATTTTGAGACGATGGGCGTAATGTGCCGAGGACGCTAGCGGCGTTACCACGCTGGATGGCAATGCTGATCCTCTGAGCAAGGAATTCCTTGTTCAGAGGATCAGCATAGTTAAGTATTTTGTTCATATTTTAAATTAAATAAAGCTTATTATTCTTTCAAAAAAAAAAAAAAAAAAAAAATCTCGTCTCGTCCATCACCAGTACCAATCTTTAGTTTTTTTCCAATTTCATGGATAAATTAATTAGTATAAATGTTTAAAAAGTACGTAATCTAGATCTTTGTTTAATATTATATAATATAATATTATTATTACCGTGTTGCGGTGTTTATGATGAAATAGTCTCGTTGTATAAAGCGGTCACTCATCCCAGGTCCAGCCTTGTTGTCGTCTGCTCAACCTTATTATCAGTGACTTAACAACTAGGCTGGGGCCGCTTTTTTGGATCTAACCCCATAATAACATACGCACGAAGCCGCGAGCTACAACTAGTAACAAATACATTTATAAGGAAAACTAATACCAACATACAACTATTGAAAGTCATAAATCATTAGTGAAGTAATAATAATTACAGTTTCAAGTCAAGGACTGTCGGTACGTCAACAAATTCACCGATACATCTTCGACAAGAGTAATAAAAATAGATGTATGACAAATCGCAGTTGCTTCCACATAGCTTCAGCGGTGATGCCAAGGCGACCTGTCACTGTGCTCTGAACACTTCTAAGTGCCGCCACACTAGAGGCCAGTGTGAGCGTCACAACCGCCCTGCTACAAACCGTAAGAAACGGGTAAACTAGGTTAAGCTAAAAATTAAACTCTTAGGAAAGAGATCAAACTCTTAGGAAAGAGATCAAGACTTTTTGTTGTTTTAACTCTCATATTAGATGCCTTAATAACATCATTTTATTTACATACGCAGTAATATTTTAAAGACTTATGGTAAGATATTAGGGGTGTCTCTATAACTTCGCTAGGCCGACCGACCGGTCTCGTTACCAAACTGTCGAACGAGGCATGTTTCGGTTTTAGTCTGTGGGTTCGCCGGTTTTCAGGAGATAACTACATGCATCTTTTATCGAGGTGGTAGTCTCCTTTCAGGGTGCGGTTACAAAATGGGTGGTTGTAATGAAGATGGCAGCGTGTATATTGAAATATACTTGTAATGTTATTCGTCTTTGTCGCCGCCCATTTCGTCATCGCATCATTTAACCGGTATAGAGGGAACGATTACCACCAGATAGATATAAAGTCACATGCTATGCTCCAATATAAATAATTTAAAAAAAAACTAATAAATTATTCTCCCTAAAATACTCTTTTTATAAGTATTGTTTAGCAAAGTTTATCACTACTACTAAAGTAAAGTAAAAAAAACATTGCTTAAATTTATTAGCCAATAGTAGACGTACGGTCCTAACGTTCATGGTATAGTATCTTTGAGGGACATTCTTACTTGACTTGTCACCTTGGGGTTAATCATTGGGTTATGTGTTGGAGCATAATTACCAAAACAAATGATAAATAACGCAATAATTACCCGATTAATTAACTACTGTTTTCCTATACCTACTCACTTTATTTATCATACAAATAATACTACACTCAAGATGCCTAGACGGTAAAGATTATTTTATGTTACAGTGTTCAGACAACTTACGGCTAACAATTAAAACAATTATTTATAAAAAAATAACAACTAAAAACCATCAATAAGTTATCACAAATAGTTGTATTCCTTATAACAAAAATTAAAAAAAAAAAACCTAAATATATAATATACATGACTAAGTTTTTATTTAAATTATGTTAGACTCCAACAAATAGTTTTCTTTACACAATTAACACTAGTATGAAATATATCAATCGTGTCTGCGCTGTCGCAAAGCTGATTGACCACTTTACTTGCTCTAATGAGGAAACTATTTTTCCTATAATTGCTATTGACATGCGGAATAAATATATATATATATATATATCATCACGGGTGCCTTACGGCGCCCAAGACCGCCTAGACGCCCCCAGGGTACCCAGCGGAGGGGTTTTAATCCCACCTCGTCGTAGCCGATGGTATGAGTTTACACCGAACAAGTGGCTAGCTCGTCGCGATGTTTTGAATATACTCAATAACCCATCTATAAACAGTTTCACAAGTTGGTATAGTGAAACCGGGACCGACAGATTAACGTGCTCTCCAAAGCACTATAGTGGTGTTGTCAAACAAATGTAAATTTTTTTTTTAATTAAAAATTCATTGGTACACACCGGGATTCGAACCAGGGACCCAAGTGTTTTTAAGTCCAAGGTCTAACCAACTCGGCCACCACGTATATAAATATCTATACATGTATATTATTTTAAAGTAATTTTATTTAAAAGTAAAATAAAAATGTCATAATGCTTTAATTAACGTAACGAGGTGTACGACTCTAAAGAAAGAGATACAATAATAAAAGAGAACATTATGGCTCGAAGAGTAAGGCTTGTAGTTGAATGCAGTGACAGCTCGCCGTCGAACGTGCCAATGCCTTGTTATACACGAGCACAATATCGTCAAGGCTTCAAACCTCAATTCTATAGCTGTCACCGTATCAGATGGCAGTATTTAATAGGGAACACAAGATGGCCGCCGCCATAGAACGCCAAAACAAAAATTATTATAACAAATGCTCAAGAAGTGAGATCAGAATATGTTAGTCATTTCGTTAAAAAAAGTTATGTTTAAATAAATAATAATAATAAATATCATCGCGGATGCAAATTAAAAACTAATTTTAATATTCATTAGCAAATTGATAATTTCTTTAGGTCCATAAATATAAATATAATTCGTTCTTTAGCGTGGATTATTTGTGATTTCATTCATAAAACTTAGTCACTAAACTTTACCAAATTAATGGTAAATTTAGCAACGCTGCCACCTGATCAACTAAATCGGTGACACTATAATTCAAAAGTATTAATTGTCAAAACGTCAGTGACTCCAAAATGTAACCAAAACATTGAGTAAGTATATAAAGATGTGACAGCGTATTGAACGCTTGCTGCAATCCTCGATGCGTAATAATAACCAGCGTCATGTGTACCGGTCACGCGCGTTCTAGCCGTGCCAACGCCAATTTAAAAAACAAAAACCACTGCGACAAGGACGCCTACATGACCACGCTCGTAGGCGAGAAAGAGACCCACTATGGGAAATAGCAGAGACCGAAATACTTTGCGGTGACAGACGTGGCGGTGACGAGCTACGAATGTTTATAATAATGGGTTTTGTTGAGATGGAAACAATTGGAAAACCTCGCGTCATTAATTAGATCCTTAAGTTCTAACAATTTTATAATAATTATAGATATTGTAATAGAATATTTATCAAGTAAAAGATAATGAGCCACAATTCTTTTATTTTTCAATCAATATCTTTAAATATATACGGGTATGAGTATGTTGTATTAATCTTTTCTAAACCAATTTAAAAAATCATACTAACTAGCAGATACAAAACTGGAGACTAGTTCTGTTTCTTATAAACGTTATATTTAGATTGTGAAAAAAAAAAACTAAAACCTATAAGAAAAAATGAAACGATCGGCAAACAACGACAATTAAAAGCCATGTACTCTATCTATTCCCTGTATACACGTTCTTTTCGCTTTAAAGATTTTAGAATTCCGTATCACCTCCATTATATACCTATTCGTTTATCTAATGTTACTTTAAAAGAAAATAAACATTATAGGTATTTATTTAAAAAAAAAATAGGACTGGTTATTCCTTCCGATGGGTACCCTGAGGCCCTTTAAACGGTTCTTGAGAGCCAAAAAGGCACCCGTGATGGTATTCATTTTATTATTTATTATTTACTTCTTATTCGAATATATGGAAGTGTCGGTAAGTCAAAATTGCCAAAATTAAACCTCAGAGTTTTGTTTGGCCCAGCGCTTTCGACTTATCGATTAGCAATAGTCGAATGAAATATTTAATAAAGCTGCATGCAAGTTGACAGCGCCAGAATTGCTAGCCAAATCTCCAGAAATGCTCACATAGACAATAGAGTAATATGGCTCAGCATCTCTGTGGTCGGACCTGATCATCATTACGGCATCTTAGGAGATAACTATATCTATTTATAAGTAGACTGCAGCAATGATACTATTTTAGTTTTTATAAAAATAACGTTGGCGGGTTTGGTCTATATTTAAATTATAACCAAGTTATACTGACAATATCAACACCAAATGAAAACTTATTTTCTGAAGTACCACCTGAGATCTACCTTTTAGTACTTATAGAACAATTTTATTTATTTTTTGATTATAATAAATGTTACAAGTAAACTTAATTTAGGTCTATGTATTAAGCTGTTCTCATTCTAACTCCCCTAGTTTTTCTTTTAAAGATTTCAATAAAGCCTTTTTATTTGAAAAGCGACATAAATATACAGGGTGACTTTGAAAAGATATACTTTGGGCTAATATGAGGTTTTGCTGATCAAATCGAACAAGTTTGCCCATGGAACCATATCTCGCAAATAAAAAAAAATGCCTTTTTCATAGAAGCTAATAATATTAAAATAACCAATTTGTATGGGGAAGCCAATTTTTTTATTTGCGACATATGGGTTCTATCATAGGAAAAGTTGTTCGATTTGATCAGCAGAATCTCATATTAGCCCAAAGTACATCCTTTCCAAGTAACCCTGTATATTAACGTTAACTCTTTTAGTTTGTGTGAAGCACTAGAGTTTTTTACTTGCTGGTTTCATTTTCTCCGGGGTGTCTCTGAGGGGATCGACTTTACAGTTAGTGTTTATGCCCTTAAAATACCGATCCTTATACCTTTACTTATATGTGATTGGTTACTTAGCTTTTATTTACAACAAATATTTAAGGCATGGATATGGTCGGTGAAGTTGGTCGCCTTGGTGGCTCTCTTGTATGGCAGATAATGATTGACAGGTCAATGGAATCAGCTAACCACCTAGTCTTACACTAGTTGGTTATGTAGTGTGTGTTCGGTTCGGTAGTAATTTTCATATTAAGATTTCCATTCCATCGTGTCTAAGTTCAATTAATATTTGTCGTTATTTTGTTAATGAATAGCTGCCTAACCAAACGCACTCTAAGACCTCATTGTTAATTATTTTTTTTCTTTTTTTTGACTATTCATAAATATCTGTAAAGATTTACATGAAATAAATGATTTTGACTTTTGACTAATTATAATTAATAAGAAGCCATGCACTCTGTTTATATTTGTTGGTGAGGCCTGAGGTGTACCTACTTCGATACCGTGAGTTCTCTCGTTAGAGTTGAAATCTATATAAATATATTTTTTTTTTTTGTAATTTATCATATACTTAAACTTACTATGCAATAGTCAATTCATACAACGCTGTTTTACTTTTTGATATACGAAAAACATTTCGCTATCTCAACTCGAATGAGATCTCACGGTATTGAAGTCGGTGCCTGCAGTTTCATATAAAAGTGTCCACGATTCTTTATAAATTCAGAACACGTCAGAGGTTTTTAACCAATTCTTTTAAACCAAATTCGTTGGTTAAACGAAGTCGTAAATAAGAAGTATTTGTAAACTATACGTATTTATTTTCCAGCTGGTCGCGCCGTCCATTAATTAGATGCCAGTGGTTTGATTGTACGGACTTGATGTTTGGTTCACTTTGTGTTTATATATTTTGAGGTTTTGGTTCGTTTATAAATCCTCGTCACGGTAGATGATTGTGAATCCAGCCGAAACTTCGTATTATAACTTCTGACTTTATAATTAAATTTATAAAAAGACACGACTATTTTAAAAATGCTATCCTGCTTCGGTGATAGCATGTTTAAAATACTCGAATTCTTAATTTAAGTAGTAGCTTACGTTGAATAACGGATTAGGTTGCTTTTAATATTTAGAACTTCTAACTGGTTTATTTTAGATACATTTTATAAAATCTACTATTTTAAACCCTAACTGAAGTTCTCCAGAAAAATAAAAATGTAACAAAAAGCTATTTATAATATTATAGCATCTTTATCGTTATTTTATATGTTGTTTATAGTCCTAAAGTTCGGTTTAAACGACACTTTAAACGCCTCGTGGCTTGTGGTTGCGTTTTTCACGTGGTATCCGGAGGTCGTGAGTTCAATTTCCACTCAAACAAAAAACAATATTAGTATAATTTTTTTGATATATAAAATATATGAATATGTATAAGTATCTTAGAAATTAATTTTAATTGTTATTTAGGTTAATTTTATTTTTTTGTCTATGTGTTTTAATATTATTGTTATTAATAAAGACAATATTTAGTATCACATTATGGTAGATAGTTCAGTTCGTTAATTCCTGATAAAGTTTCTAAAGTACCGAGAACTGAACTTTAGTATATAATATAACTTTTTTAGTATCATTATTTCTGGTGCATAGAGTACAAGCTTAGTTTGTGACTATGGCAATATGTGTGAAATGTAAAAAAAAAGTTTTTAGTAGCTATAATAGGTATAAGTTCGCGAATTAAAATAAATCTAATATAAATAGTTCATGGTGACGTGACATGTCTATTACATCCTTAAAAACTCCATACTTATCCAATTTAAGTGGTTTTTAGATTAGTTTTAATGAAAGCGGAACAAGAACAGAATACAAAAGTAGAAGCACGTGAGATGACTTCAAAGCGGCGCGCGCGGCGTCAGATCCCGCGTCGCGTTGGGTCGGGTCGTCCATGAAATTCTTTCCCAATACTACACTAGATATAAAAATAGTTACTGTGGTAATATATCAAAGTCAGTGTTATTATATGTTACTCCTAGTAAATGTTACAACTAGTGTGGTTGCTATATTCAAGGCTCCGTGGTCTGTTGGTAAAGTTGATCTAGCAGGTCGTAGGTTCAATCCTGGCTCGAGTGGACGGGTCAAATTTAGATTAAATTCAGCAATTAACATGCACCGAATATATTATACATTTATTTAATTAAGGATATGTTAATATTGTATATTTCCTCTATAATATCCTATTTTGTCATTAAAGGTTTATAAAAAAACGGTCTTGTGTATATATAAATATATGTCAATAAGTTTATAATTATTACATGATAAATTTAAAGGAATAATATTTTTAACCCAGCGTAGTTTTAAGACAACATCTCTATTTTTCCAAGTTAGTGCTAACGAAGTAAAATCTTATGAATAAAACAGCAAGGACTGAGAACTACAGAGAGTGGGCGACAACACTTGTTAAATTGTCACTTTGTTTTACACTGCCGTTGTTGAGAGGAGTACAAATGTACTGCTTGTGCAATAACAAGCTGTAGGTACCAACTTAAATAAGGTAACATATTTTAATATGACGCGCTACAAGTACCTTTGTATTGTTTTCTTTATTTCTTTGTGACAAAAAAAAAAGAAATATAATAAGTTCTTTCTTGGTGTAGTTTATAAAACATTACCCTACTAAATCCGTGATAAGTATCAGCAAATTAACTCCAATATATTTACCTGAAACAAATAAAATTACATTAGAATCCAATAAATTTAATAACAAGTACAAAAAATAAATTTCTTTAAACAAAATAATTCGATATTTCATGATATATTTTAATTGTCCCGCGACCACGATTAATGCAACTTGGTCGAAACATCGGGATATCAATTGTTTTAAGGTAAATCGCGTTTAGACGTACGATTTATATATTAAAATATTTTGATATCAGTTTATATCAAAAACGGGAGTGCTTTACCAGTGTGTATATTTTCTTCTTCCTATAATAGAAGTCTTTAAAAAGAAGCGAAATCGGCATTAAAGTTCATTTTTATTCTTGGACTCAAATCACTTACTATCAGGCGGTTAGAGAACGCGCTCTTAAAAATATAGTAACTAAATATCGGACTTATACAATGGACAACAGGGCACTACAATGTGCAAACAATGGAGTCATTTTAGAGGCAAAGGTCACATGTATCATGATGTCAACTGCACATGTGAGTACATGACTAAAGTATTATATTATACATGGTGAGTTTAAAAGGTTATACTTTGGGCTAATATGAGGCTCTTCTGATCAAATCAAACAACTTTTCCCATGGAACCATGTGTCGCAAATGAAAACAAATTATGGATTCTCCATACAAATTGGTCATATTAACATTACTAGTTACCAAAAAACTGATTTCGCTGACGCATGACTTTTAACTTACCATATAATTGACAGCTTATTTTGTATGGGGAATGCAAGCGCGATCGCAACTGGCTTTCTGCAGTAGATCTAGACCATTTTTCAAGCCTTCATGGATTATTTACCTTTCTTACTAAAAAGTCGATTCACCCATGGCAAAAAAATATTATTACGTTTTTTCTGTACATTTTTTTTTATGGTCTGGGTGTTTATAAAATATAATAAGTATTATATCGTTGTTTCTGGTACACATAGTACAGGTACAGAGCTTAGTTTGTGACCAGAGTAATATCTGTAGGTAAATGGTCCTATATATTATTATTATTTAACTATTTTTTTCTGACCAAATTACACAAATCTGACTATTGCCAATTAGATTAGTTTTGTAGTATATATTTTTAACAGCTTGGGTATCAATTCACTAATGCTTCTATGTAATGTTACTAAACCAAAATAAATTGCCGGAAGTTCAACATACGTTTGCCCTAATATAGAATTAGAGACCTCAAGAGAAGTGCAAAGTGTTAGGCAACGTGAAATCTTCGGAGAGAGTAAATAAATACACAGACGTATATATACGCTTATAAATAACTCAAGTCACGAGTAATATTCGACGTACCATCACGGATGCCTTACGACAGAAATAACTACTGTTTTATACTATGTAGAGATTATATTATTCATTCATTGATATATAAAAATAAAACATATTATAAGAGATGAGTCAAACACAGAAATATTTACTATGAAATAAAAGGCGATTTTGTTTTGAAATGCATCCAACTTTAGCAGTGAATATGACATAATTCCATTCATACATAGTCACATGGCTCGGGACAAACGAGGTGACGTTTTTAGACGTCTCGACCAACTATAATAAATAATAATTATTTTAGTACCCATTGGCATTTCCTGATATTGAAGTAAGTGCACTAAATACATGTTTTTGAATCGTTTATGTTATAATAATATTACAAAGAATTTTAATACTTTGAAATTTTAACAGAATTGAAGTCCTGATTAAATAAAGATTACATTTTAAGGGTCTGTGTGTATACTATTTTAGTGTAGTCTATTGTGTTAAAAACATATGTTTTTAACACAATAGATCGCTCCCGCTATGTCGGCTAATAATGTGGTTACGAAATAGGGGGTGACAAAGATTTTACTATTGTGTATAGTGATTAGTAGGTGATGTCCCACACTGTTTAGTATACCTTGTTTTTACAAGTGCTAAGTGTTTAGTACTTTGTTTAGTGTATAGTGTTTAGTAGGTGATGTCCCACACTGATTAGTATACCTTGTTTATTCAAGTGCCAAGTGTTTAGTGTTAAGTGCTTTGTTTATTGTATATTGTTGGTAGGTGATGTCCCACACTGTTTAGTATATGTTGTTTAGATCAGGTGTAGACTTTGTTTTGTCAAGTGCTAAATGTTTAATATATACATATTAGTAGGTGATGTCCCACACTGTTTAGTATATGTTGTTTAGTTGAGGTGTAGACTTTGTTTAGTCAATTGCTAAGTGTTTAGTGGTAAGTGCTATGTTTAGTGTATAATTATTAGTTAGTGATATCCTACACTGTTTAGTATATGTTGTTTAGTTCAGGTGTATACTTTTTTAGTCAAGTGCCAAGTGTTTAGTGTTAATGCTTTGTTTAGTGTATAGTGATTGGTAGGTGATGTCCGATACTGTTTAGTATATGTTGTTTAGTTCAGATGTAGACTATGTTTAGTCAAGTACCAAGTGTTTAGTGTTAATGCTTTGTTTAGTGTATAGTGATTGGTAGGTGATGTCCGATACTGTTTAGTATATGTTGTTTAGTTCAGATGTAGACTATGTTTAGTCAAGTACCAAGTGTTTAGTGTTAATGCTTTGTTTAGTGTATAGTCATTGGTAGATGATGTCCGATACTGTTTAGTATATGTTGTTTAGTTCAGGTGTAGACTATGTTTAGTCAAGTACCAAGTGTTTAGTGTTAATGTTTTGTTTAGTGTATAGTGATTAGTAGGTGATGTCCGATACTGTTTAGTATATGTTGTTTAGTTCAGGTGTAGACTATGTTTAGTCAAGTGCCAAGGCTTTAGTGTTAAGTGCTTTGATTAGTGTATAGTGTTAGTAGGTGAAGTCCCTCACTGTTTAGGATATGTTTTTAGTTCAGGTGTACACTTTGTTTAGTCAAGTATCAAGTGTTTAGTGCTATGTGTACTGTTGTAGTGTATAGTAATTAGTAGGAGGTGGCCCACACTGTTTAGTATATGTTGTTTAGTTTAGGTGTAGACTTTGTTAACTGTTTAGTATTAAGTACACTGTTAAATATAGTTGGTGATGTCTCCAATGTTTATTTAGAATATGTAGTTTAGTTCATTTAAAAAAATCTGGGATAGAAATAATAAATATGAATTATTGCATTCAAAATGTAATTAATAGTTTTCTTTTCATCTGCGCCTCTTGCACGCATGTGACAAATTCGAGGGTTGCGGATCCACATGGTAGACTTTATTTTATTCTTATCATTCAAACAAACAAAAGAAACGAATACGGTCATTGTTGTTATAAACTTCGTGTGAGGTGTGAAGGAGGCACACGCGAAAAAAAATATATCGACATATCTATAATTTGGAATTTTAAAAGTGACAAAATTGATTTGTAATTAGAAAAATTTAATAGTTTATATCCATACATAATATAAAAAAATGTTGTTTAATTAAAAAATAATAATAATAATTTGCACACCGCAAGGGGTAGAATATTTTGAACGCTAAACCTAAATTTGTAACATATTTTGGCAAATAAAGAATTTTAATAAAATACTTCGCTTAACACTAAACAATCACTAAACACTTAACACTAAACAGACACTGTCCGTGCGTGTATTTTACTATTCGCTAAACTCTAAACAAGGCACACGCACTGACCACTAAACAAAGTGTATACCGGCCATTACGCTGCTTTATCGTCAAATTAACTGTCCGTTTCCTAATCGCAGCCTGAAAGGAGACATCCACTTCTACAAGAAATCAATGCAATTCTCTCCCGAAACATGACTAGGTCCTGATGGTTTTGCATCTGTATAGGCGGTGGTAACAAGACCGGTTGGTCGGCTTAACGAAGTATACCTTCCTCTCACCTAAAAATAGACATATTGCCATCCCCATTCTCTATATTCTATTTCCTTTCCATACTATCCGCACTTGTACTATTAAAATATTTACAATTTTTAAAACTATGTACCGAGTTGACATAAATTACGTGCAAGGCATAGAAGCAATAACTGGTAGAAAGAAGAACTATGATAGAAACTAGTAATAATGTAACAATAAGCCCTGCATGTATACAACATAGTTTATAATGTTTAAAAGTGGCTTGCAATGTCCAGGAATTAAAGCAACCAGCAGACAGCAACTTTGGTGTCACTCTTACTGGTTTCCATCCATTATGATGCCTTAAGATTCCTATTCACGCTTCATATAAAGAACTCTAGATTTTACGAGGAAGGAAACACGCATGCTTAAAAAAGCTTAAAATAAGCTGGCTATTTTGGACTTAACCTCTTTCGTGGAAAATCTTCTTGTCTTAAGACACAAGTCCTGTGAGATGTAGCTGTCATTTCTCTTCACTTCTTTCCGGTTTGCGGTTTGTAGTCACGAATGGATATTTTAGACCACCTACATGGCAAAAAATGTAATAACTTCTTCTGATAGCGATTTTTACCAGGAAATTAAAGAAAACAAAACTTGTAAAAACAGTAAATGACAAGTAAAATTTCATGCAAAAACTATACCCGATGGGTATCTGGGTATACTTTATTACTCTAATTTACTAGCATATGTGTGTCTTTGGCATGGTAGTAGCTAGTACGTTGAAGGAGTTGGTATGCTATTGTGCTAGTTACAGGCATGCGTCGGACACAGCATATAATGTAATGCAACTATGGCTAACCTACCAACACCACCTACGTACATGCTGTCATTCTGCTGTCGCAAATGATAAGCTAACAAAGCTTCGATCCTGTTCTTGACAAGCATTTTACTGAAACAATGATATTCCGGAATAATAGCTTTAGATATTGCTAATAATGATAATAATAATAATAATAATAATATGTAGGACAATTTACACTTATTGCTCTGGTCACAAACTAAGCTCTAGACTTGTACTATGTGTACCGGAAACAATGATATAATACATATTATATTTTATAAACACCCAGACCATGACAAACTGTACAGAAAAACCATACGTAAATGAGAAAAACGTACTAATATTTTTTTGCCATGGGTGGGAATCGAACCCACGACCCCGGATACAACGCCAAAGGCGCAACCACTAGGCTGCTATATAATATAGGTCTTTGGAAAAATTTTATTCAACATACCTTAATCTATACAGGTGTCCAATAGTTGAAAAATACGCACATATACATACGGAAAGTTATTTATTAAAGAAATTGTCCTCAACAATCTACGACAAATAGGTAAGCCTAAATAATAAGACAACAAGAGAAATGGAATCCTAATGCAAAGTGATCCATTTAGACACGATTGTATAATCGATCTCTAAATCATAAAAAATGGTGATAAAGTTATGTCAAACAGACTCGATTTTTTTATGAACGTGTGACTAGAGAGAAGCAAAAAAAATGTTGATTTAATTCTTCTCTTACTAAGCGCAGAGTAATAAATAATATAATAAACACCATGACGGGTGCCTATTTGGCTCCCGAGAACCGTTTAAACGGCCTCAGGGTACCCAGCGGAGGGATTAACCCGTCCTCATTTCGCCGATGGTATTCGGAGGCAACACCTAACAAGTGGCGATCTTGTTGCGGTGTTTATATTTCATTTCATTTCATCATAAGCACAGAGTAATTGAGTAAATAATTGTTAGAATTATATGTCGAAGCGAAAAATTTGTTGAAATTAAAAAGTTATGCTTCATTAACTAGATCTGGACGCCTAAAGAAAATTTCATAACACATATCTCAGAATACCTGTATGATCATGTTTTTAGTTTTCATTCATAAAATTGTTAAGATTGTGTTAAGCTTTTAACAATTTTTCATAATATTAAAACGCGGTGTTATTATTTTATATGTATTTTTCTCAGTACTCACATAAGAAGACTAAGACATAACTTTTTAGCTTCATTTTAACAATTTAACAACATGTAGTAAAACTATATGAAAACTTCAATTATTTACTATCTGTGTTCATTTAGATCACTCCAGCCAGATTCATGAGTTTTTGTTAGAAGTATTTCAGTTGTCAAATTTAGCATTTCACTTTCATGGGTGTGTGTGCCTATCCCAATTTGTTAGCTCATGGCAGTGCATAGCGATTGAGGCGGAATACGAACATGCGACGCGAACATATTGGCTTGCTTTGTCGTAAACCCAGTTGATACTCGCTCCACTTTGACACCTGATGAAAATTTATTGGTTCGAGCTTTACCTACTACCTTATTTATTGGACTTTGATGATGAATTAATACTCGCGTAGAAGCTTTTATATTAGAAATGTACCCGTACTATTGTTTCATTAATAACAATTTTTGTACTTATTTATAAAAACGTCTAGTCATTTGAGCCGTTTCTAATAGGTTTTTTACACTAGGCACCTACTATTGAAATCTTGTACAACACGGCATTAATTTCCTAAATAAAAATAAACTACTTTACAAATAAATGTAAAACAAAATATAAAATGATTTATAAGATTTTGTTTTTATAACGCAATTTAAAGCGATTATCTCCACTAACATAAAACAATGTTTTTACAACATAATAAACTTAATAGTTTCAAAAAATATTCTTCTACAAAATATAGCTGAAACATTTTACGATACCTATTGCTGGATGCTTTGTATTATTAAATAATGTTACTATAAAAATCCAATAAAACAATATAAAAGTTTTCTCCTGCATTCTCATTGCTTTTTGCAAGATAAGCTACGGTTGGCCGCATTTAGCCAACGTTATTTTAATGTAACGGTTAAACAATTTTCAAGAATATCAAAGTAAAGAGTTTTGAGCATTGTAACAAATAAATTGTCTTGCAATTCAAGTGTAAAACGAAAAACTACCCTAAATTTTTATGATGGCAAATGTTACTGAAAGGAAACTTCTTTTATTTTCAAAAACTAGCTACCTCCGTAGACTAGTGGTTGTGCTTTTGGTGTTGTATCTGGAGGTCGTGGGTTCGATTCCCACCCACGGTATAAAATTCATTTATTATAAGATTTGACAAACATGTTACTGTCCAATGTTTGAACTGTCATTTTGTATAGGAATACTGAACCGCAGATTATAGAAATCCATTCTATAATCTACAAGTAACTCCACCTCTAAGCATTACCATGCAAATCAACCTAAAGGTAAAAGGTATTAAAGCTGAAATATTACCTACTACCTTTTAGTAGTTTCACTAAGCATTAATTCCAATATTAAATAATATGCGATATATAAAATATATGTATATAATTCGTCAACTTTCAACTGAATGACAACCTGTAAATGTTGTGAGTATTTTTTTAAATCTCACTATTTTCCGTCTCACTCCTAATAGTATGTAGTGAATTCACTTACTTTTTTTTATATGGAGATTTATTTACTCAAAATCTATACTTTTGATAACAAAAATATTTAGTCAAATTAGCCGTTCTGAAGTTTAGATTTGCGCTTACATTCATTCGGCAATTGATTTTTAGTTATATAATACATATCTTTACTTTAAGATGTCGGTACCGGTTTCACTATACCAACTTGCGAAACTGTTTATAGATGGGCTATTGAGTCTATTCAAAACATCGCGACGTAGAAAACGTCGCTGGGTACCCTGAGGCCGTCTGGGCGGTCTCGGGCGCCGTAAGGCACCCGTGATGATATGTATGTATGTACGGGGGTAGGTATGCCTTGATGTATTGCCGACGGTACAACGGCACAGGCGTTCGTGTCGTGATACATTGTGCCGCAACTTTGCGAACAAGTCCGGATGTAGGCGACCTTGTTTCGCCGATAAGCTTCTACCGTAGAGATTTTACAGGTAGAAATATGTAACATTTTCTTGAATAATGTGTAAATTATGTTTATATGATATTGTTGATGGCAATTAAGATTTCATGAAGAAAATGTTATAGAAAACGACATGTGGAAAATGTTTTTTTTAATATTTTTAAATTATCTATTCTGAGTCTACATCGAACAAGTGTCCATTGTTTGGTGCAGACTTGAACACAAATAGCTATGAAGGGGTGGAATAAAAGCCCACAGCTAGATAAATTTTATAGGCACTGTCTGATATTCTCACAGAGTTGTGACAGTTAATAAAAAAATAGTATAATATACTTATATTATACTAGTTTACTACTTTTACTTTTTTTTTTCTAAATATGGGTTTATATGGTAGCCGAGACACTGATTTAAAAATATAATTTCGAGCACACGAAACCAACACCTTGGATATCGATCACTCTTTTTCACTTCCTATATAATATTACCCTAAATCTGAATAGAACACTAAAAATCAAAGTTGTAGTGTTCGCAGTAGGGCTGGACTGGCAGCAGAGTAGAGAATGCAGATCAAATATTCACAATTATCATTCTGAAACAAGTGTCTAGATCTAATAATATTGAATAAAATAAAAACATTTTAAATAATTTAGATAAAACATAAAATAAAAAATAAGGCGACGACGTAAGTTATGAATAAAATAACGATCCGACAATTTTGTAACAAACGACTTCACCCGCAACGTCATAATAATATGCAGACGGTAAAGTGTTACGAGACTACGATCAAATTATCACCTCTTGTTTCAAGCTACGAGCTACGACGCCACTTTGTAGCAAATAAAAAGGTTTACAATGCAATAGTTGTTATCGTACATTATGTTTTGTAGTTATGCTTACTATTACACAATATTATTATAGAGTCAAATACTGAGAATAAATAATTTACGATTTTTTTTTTTTAATAGAGCATATGTGACCTGTTTTCCACCTGATGGTAATTGCCTAATGTAACGTCCAAGAATATTCTTAGCCCATAATAGAAAAGATGCTTAGATTGGTTGATTCCACTATGTCTGCTTGAGAAACTTATTCACGCCTCGCTTAAAGGACTCAAGATTAAAAGTAAGGGAAAACGTACTCAGAATTAGAGTTTATATTTTTTGAGCATTAAAGAAGTCGCCTATGTTTTTATTAATAAGAACACAGGCAAAATGTGTCTTCATGCAGATTGCACATTAGTTTTTATTTTAGTCAATCTATATTTTTCAGAATCTATACTTACTGAAGGCTGGCAAAAGCCATGCAAACTCAAACGGTTTAGCTGTTATTTTTAGTATAATTTAGTGTATATTTTTATTTATCTGATCATAATTTTATATTTTTTATTAATGATTTTGTAAACTTTATAAGTAGTACAAGACTAGAATGTTATTTTCATTTGTAAACACTAAAGTGCGATTTTTGCCTGTGTTTTTAATTTGTACTCGTATTATCAAAACACTAATTTACTTTGTTATTATATACCTACAAATATACATAATCTTTTGTAATTCATTATTTACTATTACTTACTTAATCTTAGTACAATAATAATAATAACAATAATAATCTAAGTTTGTACTATGTGTACAAGAAACAACCCTATAAAGCACATTATATTTTATAACCACCCAGACTGCTGCAAACTGTACAGAAAAACGTACTAATATTATTTTGCCTTGGATGGGAATCGAACCCACGACCTTCGATTACAACGCCAAAGGCTCGTATCCAATATAACTTGCTATAGCAAGGGAGAAATGTATGTACACTTTTATTATCTTAACGACTTTATTCACAACATTGTATGCATACTTGTAACATCCTCGGGGAAAGAGCCATATCGTCTCGACTCGTCTCAAATAACGATTTGGATCACGTTGAATATTATGTTACAAGACTACTTTTAGAATGAATAAAACTTCTAGAAGTGCCTCGCAGAAACGTGACTGCAACGACAGTATTAGATAGACTTTATATTTATGGAGTAGATGAACGGTCTAGATTACAAAAATGTATGAAAATAATTTGGTATAACTTTAACAAATTACGAATAGGTTAGACCTCAGACTTAAATCACTAGTTTTTATGTCCCCAGTTCTAATCCCAGCGTGTACCTACTAATGATTTTTTTAAATAAGAAAAATATGTACATTTCTTTTACTATAACGCTCCGCTATAGTGCCTCAGAGAGCACGATAAGCAGTCGTTCCCAGTTTTACTACACCAACTTGTGAAACTGTTTATTAATGGGTTATTGAGTCTTAAACATCGCGACGAGCTAGCCACTTGTTCTGTGTAGACTCATAGCATCGGCTACGATGAGGTGGAATTAAAACCCCTATGCTTGGTGTCATGAGGCCGTCTATGCGGTCTCAAGCGCCGTAAAGCATCCGTGATAATATATATATTTAAAAATTCAAATCATACTAATTACTTTTTACTGTGGAACATACTCCCTACATACTCCTTTTGCCTTGTCCAAAGTCATAGCTTTTAACTTTTCTCATACATGCACTTTTTTTTCTGGAGCGCGGCATTTGACTTTGTATCTCTACCTGATGGTAGACACACCTACTACGTCCATGAATGGGGTCGATCAATACATTGTTGTTTAATAAAATTGATTGCTCCCACTATGCCGACTAAATGAAGCGATTACGAAATGAGCGGCTATAAAGACGCATTTGGATTACGAGTCTATTTTAATATCCTCGCTGCTTTATCGTCAAATCAATCACTTGACGAGAAATCAATGCAGTTGGGCCGATTTCAGAGAATTTTAATTACGCTTTTAAAATCTTTGCAATTTGATCATCATCAAATGTTCAAGTGTCGGTCCCCTGTGACCACGTTACCCTTCAACAATAACATCTCAAATATTAAGACTTTATTATAACATGATTAATACTTAAATACTATTGCGTAAATTTTTACTTGGTAATTTATTTTGTTAAGCAGCTGATGAAAATCGTTAACTTAACTAAGCTGCTAAGACTTATCAATTAAAAGATAAAAAAATATCGTACAACCGCTCAAAAGTTGGTCCTATCTAGATTTTTATCTGGCTTAAACAATCTAAATAAGATTGTGATGTCTCTCTTCTCAACTCTGTTTATCTGCAAACGTATTATAATACTATGTCTATGGAGTGAGTTTGTGTAACAGCACCTTTAGTGGCACTCCGAGACTCCAATCTTGTACCAAATTACTTCATCCTACGTCATAAAAACATGCAAATGTCACCGGTTTATGGATTCTAAAGCTCCAGGGAGATGCAGAAATAAATTGAGATAAACTACTCAAGAAAATTTAAGTATAGCGTCTGTGCACAACCGACTAACTAAATTCTCCTACTTTTACTAAGTAGGAGAATTTAGTTAGTCGGTTTTTTGTATGATAATAATCACAAACTAACCTCTAGGCTTGTAATATGTATTATAAAGTTTTCCGTAAGTGGGAATCCAACCCACACTCCAACAGGTACAACGCTACTTTAGCCACTAGGCCACCTAAGCGGTATAGCTATTAATTTTCCATCAAAGAAAATAGCTACGAGTAATCACTGTACAGAATACAACGAACGATAATAGTCTGGCTACAATGGAATAAGTAACAAATCAAGGTCGTAACTTCCAGTTAGACTGTATGGTGATTATACCGTTTAACTCTGTATTGTGTTGGAACAGAAGTGCTCGTATATCCTTGAAACTGAAAGAGGGTCCGCCGTTATTCTAGTCCGTCCCCTGGATCTGACAGCATGTTATTGTTTACACATAGTTACATTCAGATTAAATCTATTTTTTTTATGTTTAAAAAAAGTAAAGTATTAACAGTGTTTGGACACTCCACTATTGGACTTTGACATTTGTTTTAAATAAACTCTACAAGCCAAGCTATCTGGGGTGAATCGATAGAAAACATCCTGATTTTCTGGCAATTGCATTTGGCTAAATGCCTTCCAGCCAGTATGTGTATCAGACAAACATATTCCCTCCGTAGTACCATGGGTTTGATTGCCACTCGTAACCACAGTAGGTTGTTTCTATATAATTTGTATTATAAAATGGGGTTTAGTGTCTTTGTTTATAAACGCTGCCAAAGAATACATAAAAATTCCTAAAGGAATAGAAAACTCCTAGACCAACTACGCAGCCCGACACTACGAGAGATATATTTGTATTAAGTATGATGTCAGTTTGACCCATATATTATTGACGTTTATAAGTGTATATAAAAAGCAGCGAAAATATTAAAGTAGACTCTTAATATAAATTCTTCTTTTTTTCACCTATTTCGTAACCGCATTATTAAGCCACCATAATGAGAGCGATCCTAGCCGTTAAATAACAATGTATTATAGACCCCATCCACATACTTTGTAGGTCTGCTTACCATCAGCTAGATACAAAGTCATATGGGCCACCGCATATTAAACCCAGGCCATGCACAGCACATGGACCCACGGATGCTTTTTCACGAGTCACCGCATACTAAACCCAATCCACGGTCAGACCACAGTCCAATCTATTAATTTTTCCATGGCATAAGACCCAAGGATCCACGAAAACTGTGCCTTGTTCATAAAGCTTCTCACGCGGCACTGGGTGGGACCAATATACCATAACTATACAATACACTGGTCACAAACCCATCCACGCGTGCTGCTACAAAAACTAAAGTGGAGATAAGCGACCTTGTTAGTAAAGAGGCAATAGAGATACTTAGTTACACCGGCAGTGGTCCATTGCGCAGTCAGACGCGTTGATTAAAGGATTGGATCTCGGATGATAGTGATGTATGATCGCTTACTCTCAACAAATTATCTTCGGGAACCGGATCCCTTTATTGGTCCTACCATTGCGGATATTACAAATTGCTGTTTCCAGTCGGTACAATTTTGTCGTCTTGGAATAAAGGTTAGAACTCGTAACTTGTATTCTTAAGCGTATTTACTTGAGTTTTAACATGTAACGTTAAATCACTACTGAATAGATTTTCATGCGGGTGGCATCTATCAACAGAGTGATGTCTGAGGATACTATAGGGGTTTTGTGTAAATTGGTTAAAAAATTATGGTGTTCGTTGAAAACGTCGGTAAAAATCAAGCCGTTTGAGAGCTTTAATTGAAAACGCTGCCTAATCCGTGAGATATAACAAAACAATGTAGGTATGGTTGAATGGTTTCTCTTTTATAGATCTACAATAAAGTCCGATGTCATATATCTATCTTTTAAGGATAGTTTGCTACACTATTACTATAAATTTTAACTTGCAACCGGCAAGCACAGCGTAGGACGTCCACCCACAAGGTTGACCGATGACCTTATTAAGACCGCAGGAATACGCTAGACCAACCAGTCCCTTTGAAACTTTATAGGAAAGGCCTATGTCCAACAGTGGACTTCTTACAGCTGATGATGATTATACATTTTAATAGGGGTAGATGGCAGAGAACAAACAAGGTACGGTTTTTTTATGTACTAATAAAATGACGGGTGAAGCCTGGTCAACGAAAGCTAGTGTTTATAAAACTCAAAAGTAGGTATTTTCCATTGTTACCATATTTCCCATCAAAATATGAGTTTGGGGCTTTAGGACACTTAGCAGGATGATAATTTTGTATACTGAGAACGAAGAAATGTCATTATAAAACGAAGCTTATGAATGGACAATAATCGAGTTTTTTGATTTGTATTTTTTAATGATTTTGTATTGTCCATGTATTAAATGTATCTGGAAAATTAAAGTATTTCGTAATTTTGACCAGATAATACTGGTGAACATTGTAGTAATTTTATGGTACGTTTTTCCAAGATATAACATGATCATATAGAATTTTCATATAGTAGAGAGAGAGGGTAGTAAACACAGTACATAGGAGAGTTAACAGACCTTTAACCATACTTCGCGGTCTGAAGTCCGGGAACGCTGCAGTTCATTCCCCTGTCTTCCAACCACGCAATGAGAATTCAATAGCTAAGAACATTGTCTCAAAGTAAAGCAAAAAGGCTGTAATAAAAAATAATATAACAGCGAAGTTAATGTTAATGTACCTATGTTTATGCAGAAAACTAATTGCTTCACTTTACGGATGAAATAAAAAAATATAATGAATAAACAAGAACTTGTTTTGTACAAAAAAACCACAACAACCGAAACCTAGCACGATTCACAATACAAGTCCATAAAATCTACTAAATCCCAAAAAATAAAGGCAAAACAAGAAACAGTCCCGAAAACGCTTACGTCATTTTATTTCCAACAAAGGGATTTGACATCAACGTGTCAGTTACAACAAAAGCCAAAAATACTGTTCCAATTTCCTAACTTGTCCGTTAAAACTTCGAGAGTCATTGTTCAAAATGTTCAATGTTTTGAATTAGAGATCGCGCCATTTAACATTTTAATTTATGTTACTACCAACGTAATATCTCTCTATAGAATATTGGATTCATCTAAAATATTTTATCTTACGTTAACTATTCCATATGTTGCCTAGTATATGATATCTATAACCCCATTAGGACGGCCGGTTTATAATTGCCACATCATATTTATGTATCAGTCTCTTTTTCAGAGATTTTCTCATTTAAGTGGTTTCGTTTGGGGTACGATTACTCTTGTACTACTAGGTTATGGGTCTACTAGATCTTATACAAATATATGTCTACAGTAACTATAATATTACGATGACAATATTCATTTGGTATACACCCCGGTTTAAAAAATGTGTACAAAAAATAAATTTAAAAATAATGTTTGACAACACCACTATAGTGCCCCGGAGAGTATGTCAAGCTATCGTTCCCAGAATCACTATATCAATTAGTGAAACTGTTCATAGATGAGCTATTGAGTCTATCCAAACATCGCGATGAGCTAGCCACTTGTTTTGGTGTAGGTAGACTTATACCGTCGACTACGACGAGGTGGGAAATAAAACCCCTCCGCTGGGTATCACTCGTGATGATATATATTTTATTTTATAAGATTGAATAAGCCATTCATATGCTTTATATAGTCTCATGCACTTGTAAAATTAAATTGAAAGTACGACAAGCTGATAGTTCGTAAAGAAGAGACGAACGAACTCTGAGTCCTAATTTATGCGTAACCCAGTATACTCACTTCTATAGGTTATTTCCATACACTTTAGGATTATTCCTGAACAAACTTTGAAAGCTGCTTCATATATCTTCAAAGTTCCGTAACTAAAACTAAGCTTAAATTACCCTTAACTTCATATCCTCTTCATTTTATTTATCATCACGGCTGCCTTAAAATACGGTTTTATTTATTATAACATGAATATTGTTAGCTGAACTAAAATTTATACCAAAACATGATTTTATTTAGTGTGTTTATCTTTACTAATATTATAATTACTAATATTATAAAGCTGAAGTTTGTTTGTTTGTTTAGTTGAACGCGCTAATCTCAGGAACTACTGGTTTAAATTGAAAAATTATTTTAGTGTTGGATAGCCCATTTATCGAGGAAGGCTACATAAATAATATTCACGCTACGACCAATAGGTGCGGAGTAACAATGAAAAATGTTGCAAAAACGGGGGAATATATTTCCTTTTAAGAGCGTAAACGGCGAAGTTTCTTAGTTTAGTCTATTTATAAATATGTCTAGCACGCAAAGAAAATAAAAGTATATTTATTTTTTAAATAACAATAATAATCTAATAAAGTCAATATGTGCATATTTGGGTTATTTTAAATGGTAGAAGGACTATCTTAACGTAGGGCTTCTACGTTAAGATAGTCCGCATATATATTGTCTTTTTCATCGTTTTGCATTTGATGATTTATTGATTTTTATCTACCTGATGATAAGTACCCCGACAAAGTTCAAGAACTGAGTTCATCAATATATTGTTGTTTAGCAACATTCATCGCTCCCACTATGCAGGAAAAATGATGCGGATATTAAATGGGTGGTGGTATAAAATTTGTATTAGGAATAGGTTTTAGTTTAATATTCTCGCTGCGTTATCGTCAAATCAACTGCCCGTTCCGCAACCGCACCCTAAAACTAGACCACCACCTAGACAAGAAATCGATGAAGTAGTTTCCTAAAAACCGGTGAACCCACAGACTATAACAGAAACATGACTATGTCACTTGACGGTTTTTGTATCAGTAACTGTAGTATGAGTTCTTTTTTACTTTTACTACCTCATTAATGTTATTTAACTCTCTACCAATAGTATAGTTTTTTTTTATTGGGGTGTTTATGCTTATCTGATTAGTGGAAAAAATATAACGCAGTTATAGTTAACTGGATAGTAAAAACTTAAAAAACTCTACTACTAAAAATAGTCTCTTCGTATGGGCTGTGGTAACGTAAATACATAGTATATATCCTCGACTTAATGAACGTGAGTAGGTAAAACTGTGCAACTTACTTTTCACATCACTAGTAAAGTTCAATTAGATGTATAATCAAAAGGCATGGCGCGCGGGCAATAATTATAGTAATAACTCCCTGGCGAGTTACAGTGTTTTTATGACAACACGCCACGTGACTGTATGTAACCTACGAAGTCAGTAAATGGAAACAATACAATGTAGTTTAACAACAGTCTATTTCAGTATGCTTATGTGGTAAATTTTTATTATGTAATAGGTATTATTTATGATTTCTTAAATAATATGTATATTATTGTGTTTAAATTATTTATTTTCGAACCAACATTTTTATAGCAATCTCTGAGCCGAGGGACAAGTGACCTTTCATGAAATGTTTTCTTAGCTTTTTATTTATTTTTACTACACCGTCTATTTGCAAACTTTTAATAACTTTGAAGTTACTTTTAAGTACTTAGAAGTCTTAGCGATTACTTGGCACCACAGGATAGCACAAAAAATATGTTTATAATTTTCTACTTTAATTGTATTCATTTTTTTTTTTTAAATCTACTTCAGGTTATTGTTATAATAGAAATAATTAAGATAATTAGGCCACAAAAAGTTACCTGGAGGTTGGGACTGAAACCTACGACCTTTGCTTTCCTGGCAAGGCACACAACCGAGCCATACAGTTTCATATTGTTCAATTCATTCTAAAAGTTTTTTTTTACAAAAAAATATTCTCTTTATTTAAATACACATTATACTATTTATTTCTTTATACACAAGATCAGTTAACTTATTGTACTATATAAATTCGATGGGACACGGTGCATATAATAGACCATTAGACAGTATCTTTTATATAACTTTTCAAAATGTCGAAAATCCTTTCACAGAACATAAAGTATTTCGCAAAGAAAGCGCCTCAAGGCCTCTCTAAGAACCGCGAATAGTTGAGAATTTCCCACAGAACCTCACAATATATTATTTGGAGTTGCTTCAAAAACATTTAAACAATGAACGTGAAAGTTTTCGCAGGCGTTTAGTTTCAGGCACAATTCAAAAAATGCCTCTATTCAGTGCACAAAATATATTTAGCTATGAATGGTTTTTGTTGGCTACAACATTGTGATGGAATGAACAATATTTTGCATTCTGTTTTCGAAAGGGTTTTAAGAATTTTATTTATTGTTGGTGGGATTTTTAACTTTTTTATTTACGTTTTTTTTTAAAGCAAAATTTTATTTTTGATAAATTCCGTACCTATTGTACCCAATTTTATATTGTAAAATAGTATCCTCGGGGTGATGTGTGCGTGCCATTCAATGGGTTTAGGGAGAGTATGATATTTGAGAATGTTACCATGTACATACGCAAGGTTTTTTTTGTCGGAAGCACGGCATATGACTTTGTATCTATCTGAGTTCTACAAAATAAATGAATAGAGTCGATCAATACATTGTTGCTAAACAGAATTGATCGCTCCCACTATTCCGGCTTAAATAATGCGTTACGAAAGGAACTGCGACAAAAACGAATTTGCATTACGTGTCTTCAAAAACCACGCGCTGTTTTATCTTCAGATTAACTGCCTGTTTCGTAACCGCACTCTGAAAGGAGACTACTACCTCGACAAGAAATAAATGCAATAGTCTCGTAAAAACCGGTAAATCCACAGACTAAAACCAAAACATGACTAGTTCACATAACGGTTTTGCATCTGTATGGTAAGCTTCTGGTGGTAGGTACAACTAGTGGCGCCACCTCTTCTACCTTTTTTTTCATTTATATCGAATCTTCATTGACTTCTATAGGAATACCCATTGGCAGTTATTCAAACCTGTTATATAATATACGTGGTGCACGAATTTGTTAGACTTTACGCTTAAAACACTGGTTTTAGTTCACGGGATCAAACCCCGGCCGGTGTGTACCAATGAGTTTTTAATTTAAAAAGTTTTTTAATGATTAAAGTTGTACATTTGTTTGACAACAAAATGTCTCGAAGAGCCCGTTAAGAATAAATCTCAGTTTCACTATAATTACTTGTGAATAATAATATATTAAAAAATGCACACTTAGACGTTACTGCTACAAAAGTAGTAATAATAAAGATTTAGGTTCAAATAAATATTTTAACTTTGACCTAAACAATTTAAATAGTATATACATATATTTTTTTTACCAATTAATGTACAATTCTAAAATAGTGCACTTTTCAGTTTCATAATTATACTGCGTCGATATAAATGGATACGAAAGGCTATGTCGATAGAAATGAAAGACTAATGTCAGGTTTGAAAACCTATAATTTGTTGATAGTCTATTGTAATCAAATAGAGTTGATGCATAGTTAGACAAAGTGTGCAATTAGATTTCTATCGCTTCTTCAATTGATTCGAATTTTTGTTTATTTTATTGCTTTTAGTAGTATTAAAACAATGATATTCGGGAATAGAAAAACCTTTTCATTTTGTGGAATAATTTAAATAAAAATATATATCTATACATAACCATTTCAAAAATGAATTGCTTACTAGTCACGGTATAAAGTTAATTGTATTGTAGTGTATTGAATTGAGTTTCATATCACGGCATCTAAAATGCCCTTTTGACTAGTATTAAATGATTTTTTTTAAGTTAACCGATTTTAATATTAAGTATTTAATATTATATATATAATAATAATCATATACGTGGTGGCCCAGTTGGTTAGACTTTGGACTTAAAAACTAAGGTCCCTGGTTCGAATCCCGGTGTGTACCAATGAGTTTTTAATTAAAAAATGTATGTACATTTGTTTGACAATACCACTATAGTGCCTGGGAGAGCACGTTAAGCTGTAGGTCCCGGTTTCACTATACCAACTTGTGAAACTGTTTATAGATGGCTTATTGAGTCTATTCAAAAAATCGCGGCGAGCTAGCCACTTGTTCGGTGTAGACTCATACCATCGGCTACGACGAGGTGGGATTAAAACCCCTCCGCTGAGTACCCTGGGGCCGTCTAGGCGGTCTCGGGCACCATAAGGCACCCGTGAAGATATATATATATATATATATATATTTAATATTAATATTGTTAAAACAAACCATAAAATAAAAAAATAAAAACTATTATTTTTAAGATTAGGGTACTGTGCGCCGGTGTGTACCTACCAATCAGTTTTTAATTTAAAAAAAATATTGACAACACCGCTATAGTGCCTGGGAGAGCACGTTAAGCTATCGCTCGGGGCAGCCTGTGAAGCTGTTTGTTGTAGATGAAGTCTATACAAACTTCGCGACAAGCTTGTAGACCATTTCACGTATATCATTTAAAACTACGACAATAAAATTAAATATTCAGAATTAGAATACTAGATTGGAAATAGGCCGTAATTATCGCAATTTATTTAATTAACTAGCTAATAACCGGAAGTCGATACCTATGATTTGAGCTTCCTTTGACAAAAGCATTGAATATAGAATTGTAATTAATGACAGCTAGACATTTTAGTAAATATGTTTTAACTTATTATCTATACATATACTATGTTATAAAGAGGTTTGTGAGGTTGTGGGGGGTAATCTCTGGATTTACTGAACCGATTTTTAAAATTATTTTAGTGTTGGATAGCCCATTTATAACATTACACTCCGACCAATAGGCGCGAAATATCAATAAAAAATGTTGGGAAAATGGGGAAAATTGGTTCCTTTTGAGAGCTTCCGTTACGTGCGCTGCGTAAACGGTTAAAGTTATGCAGACGAAGTTGCGCGTGTGAGCTAGTATATGTATATACGTGGTTGAATTGGTTGACTGTTACAAGTATATACAAACACGGCGACAAGCTTGCCAATTGTTCGGTGTAGACTCAGAGTAGTCGGCTACGACGAGGTGGAACTAACACCCCACCACTGAGTACCCCGAGGCAGTCTTAGGGGTCTTGGTACCGAGATGGTAGGCATTGTAACAGCCGTTTTCGTGACTGTTAAATTACCTATCCAACTTGGAATAAATTGAAACTACATTTATATTTTTGGACTTATTTTATTGAGTACCCATCCAATATCATTTATTATATATTATTCATTACATTTTTTTTTTAAAGCTGTCATTCGCTGCTTTTTTCAATCAAAACCGAACGCTAAACTACTTCGTTGGTCTCCCATCACATGTTCGTCGACCTCAAATTATTTAAAATAGAAAATATATATAGGAATATTATGGCCAGCCCTCTCCAGCCAGCACCATGGTTGCGTTCCAAATAGTAGGGGTTTACAGTACCCACGTTATTTATGAGGTAAAAACCGCCAGGAAAAGCTGGGTATAATATAATGTTATTTATTTATTATGTATATGTATCATCACGGGTGGCTTACGGCGCCCGGGACCGCCTAGACGGCCCCAGGGTACCCAGCGGAGGGGTAGTATGTAGTAGCCGATGGTATGAGTCTACACCGAACAAGTGGCTAGCTCGTCGCGATGTTTTGAATAGACTCAATAACCCATCTATAAACAGTTTCACAATTTGGTATAGTGAAACCGGGACCGACAGCTTAACGTGCTCTCCGAGGCACTATAGTGGTGTTGTCAAACAAATGTACATAAATTTTTAAATTAAAAACTCATTGGTACACACCGGGATTCGAACCAGGGATTATTATGTAATATTTATTATATAGTACTATGTGTTCCAGAAACAACTATATAATACATATATTTTAAAAACACCTAGGCCATGACAAACTGTACAGAAAAAACTTACTAATATTTTTTTGCCATGGGTGGAAATGGAACAAACGACCTCCGGATACAACGCCCCAAAGCGCAACTACTAGTCTACGGAGGCGTCAACAACATCCCACGTTTGTCCTTTATTACACAAATTACGAGTACAATATATATAAATATATGAATAGTATAAATTAGCTTTGCCCGCAACTGGTGCGTAAAAAGTACCGCGCCACAACATTACCGCGCCACTTAGATAACTTCGTTAGGCCGACCGTACGACCTCGTTACCCATACAGATGCATAAACCGTCAAGTGACCTACCCATGTTCCGGTTTTAGTCTGTGGGTTTACCAGTTTTCAGTAGATTACTGCATCGATTTATTGTCAAGGTGGTAGTCTCCTTTCAGGGTGCGGCTACGAAATGGGTGGTTGAATTGACGATAAGGCAGCGAATATATTAAAATCGTAATGGAATTCGTTTTTGTCGCCGCCCATTTCGTAATCGCATTTCGTAGCCGGCATAGTGAGAGCGTGTTGTTTCAGAACAAATTAGTGATTGACCACATTCATGGATTTTGTATGTCTGCTCCCCACCATATTTAGATTTTGAATTCAATGACTGGCTATTTACTTATATACACACACACAACACAACACGCACAGACTAACGAATATCACAAACAGAGAGATATTCTTACTTTTCATTACGTTTTAATACTACTACTTTTACTACTATACTACTAGATACTATTTTATTTAGATACTACTTTTTTTGTAAAAATCCTAAATTAATTAATTAAAGAAATATTACTAATGATTAAAGGTTTTGTTTTTCTATATTTTTTTTGTGAATAATTAATTATATTTAAGGTGGTGTTTATTTTAAGTAGGTATTTAAAAATTCGACCTAAAAACTAACTTCAAGCCTAGAGCTTAATTTGATGTAAAATGTCCTACATTGTTAAGATTATTTTAAACAATAGATAAAAGATTGAGAGGTAGTTGGAGCCAGCAAACCACCTACTTACACAATTGTATATCTTACCCCACCTTATTAGTAAATAGTACCTACATACATATCATCACGGGTGCCTTACGGCGCCCGAGACCGCCTAGTCGGCTCAGGGTACCCAGCGGATGGGTTTTTAATCCCACCTCGTCGTAGCCGATGGTATGAATCTACACCGAACAAGTGGCTAGCTCGTCGCGATGTTTTGAATAGACTCAATAACCCATCTATAAACAGTTTCACAAATTGGTATAGTGAAACCGACAGCGTAACGTGCTCTCCGAGGCACTATAGTGGTGTTGTCAAACAAATGTACATATTTTTTTAATTAAAAACTCATTGGTACACACCGGGATTCGAACCAGGGACCTAAGTGTTTTTAAGTCCAAGGTCTAACCAACTCGGCCACCACGTATATACGTATATAAATAGTATTTGACTTTAATTAATTACCTATATAAATTTTATAAAAAGAATTTGGAATTCGTATTTTTAATTCAGAGCAGTCCCCACAGCACAAGCCGTAAACTTGCTCTGCGATGCCACGTACAGATAGGGATTGAGGTTTATTGAAGAAGTTTGTCTATAATATTCCCGTTCCATTTACATTTACGTGATAGAATCGCTTTTTACCACCAGTTTCATTTTCTCTATATCTACTGAAATCATGAAGTTAATCAGTGTAAGGGCTAGTCAAAGTTTTACTATGTCCTGAAATCATATTTTATTTTTTTAAAAAATGTCTATTTTTTTCTGATAAATATAAATTTATCAGAAAAAAATTGATATGAAGAAATGTCTTATTTTTTTATATCTAGAAGACGAATATATTTTCTAATAATTGAAATCAATATTGTACTAACAAACCTACTGAAAATATTTTTTTATATTAGATTACTTAGCTTTATAAAAAACGGAGAAGCACGTATGACAAACTTGAATTAAAGCAACAAAGAGGCAATCCAAGTTGTAGTTTCCTTATAAAATCATCACTTTACGTCCACTTTCAAAGGAATAATGTAATAACCGAGCGTTTATCAGGACGTCGCTGAGCATAATTCAATTGCCGCTCGTTTCGTTGAGAGACATAGACCCTTATTCGTAGGCGTAACTACATTATATTAGCTATTTTGCAACCAGTTGCTTCAGAGGGTAATTTTAATTTTAAACCTGTTTTTACCTATATTTTATATAAAAAAAACTTAGTGAAAATGACGTTTCCATTGATAGGCTTCGTAGTTATGTACCTACAAAGTCCATCATTCATTAAAGAAGAAATCTACCGGTATTATCGACAAAAAGAAAAATGGACTAAAGCAGTAATATAATGGAACAATGCAGTAAATAAAGAATGGGAACCGCAAGATGGTAATCAGTAGAGACGCAACCCAAATAAACATATTTGACTTTGTAATGTTATATTAATTATACTCTACCTTTGTTATTGCACCTATATACCTACTTACTGCATAATTTGTCCCAAAGGTTTATATATATATCTTCACGGGTGCCTTACGGCGCCCGAGACCGCCTAGACGGCCCCAGGGTACCCAGCGGAGGGGTTTTAATCCCTCCTCGTCGTAGCCGATGGTATGAGTCTACACCGAACAAGTGGCTAGCTCGTCGCGATGTTTTGAATAGACTCAATAACCCATCTATAAACAGTTTTACAAGTTGGTATAGTGAAACCGGGACCGACAGCTTAACGTGCTCTCCGAAGCACTATAGTGGTGTTGTCAAACAAATGTACATAAATTTTTAAATTAAAAACTCATTGGTACACACCGGGATTCGAACCAGGGACCTTAGTGTTTTTAAGTCCGAGGTCTAACCAACTCGGCCACCACGTATATATTACGTACGTTCATATACGTGGTGGCCCAAAGGTTTAATAGGTAGAAAATTCCTATCGGCATTAAGTCCGTTTTTGTACTCATTTTTAAATAAGTTAAATAACCTCCACTAAGGCCCCTGTATCAGAGAAAGACACTGATCGTATTCAACAGAAAATAGAAAAAAAAACTTATTTCAAGTTTTCTTTTATATTTTCTGTTGAATGAACTAAACTAAAACATTTTTTTTTTCTATTTTTATTTTATTTAATCATATTATTACAAAGTTAGAATAAAGGCTATAATAAGCAGCACAATACTATAAATACAGGTATGTAGCGCTATATAAAAATATATGTAAAAACATATAGAGCTGAACGTGAAACGTTTGAAATGAGGTGTTGGAGAAGAATAAAGAAAATCAGAGAAGAAGACGAATAAAGAAGAATTAACTATGGGAAACAAGAAAAGAATATTATTATACGGAATAACACTTATCTAAAATCAATAAAAGAAGGAAATCGAGAAAGAGGAAGGTTGAGAAGAAGGTACATAGATCAAGTAAAAGAGAAATTAAGTGTCGCTTCATACCGGGAGGTCAAGACGTTGGCCGAGAATAGGCAGGGGTGGCGATTTCTTCACCGACAAGAGCCTTGCTCTTAAATTTTGAAGAAGAAAACACGATACCAGCTTGCTCGCCATTTGCTACAACTTTCTTAGTAGCAGTTTTATCAAATTTTTCACCGATACACTTTTTTCTCGTAAATACAAAAGGGACTAATATTAGCCTTCTGATTCTTAAATAGATTAGTTAAATTATAACCCTTTAGCATCCCTGAGGCCATCTAGGGGTCTCGGGCGCTACAAGAGGCCCGTGTCCGTTTTTGGTAGTAATATTTATACTCCAAATATATTTGTAAAATGTAAAACATAAAATTAAGCAGACTTTAATAAAATTAAATTCTGACCGACCATATAATTTTGTAGCTAAAAATAGGACTTAAATTTTATTGATAACATAGAACTTTATAGTACTTAAATATATGGTTCCAGTTGGTTCTAGGTCACCGATAGAACTTTGTAATCTGTAACTTTGTATTTTAGAGTTGTTTTTAATTCACCCGACTATATATAACCTATAAAATGTTTATAGATATTTATCTCCCAAACGGGGCCAGGTATTCTGACTGAAGCGACATAATATAATCTAACGTAGTCAATCATATCTTGCATACATTGTTTTATCAAACGTCAACGTATGGGCTAGCTGATACGGTACCTTAAGTAAATATGTCTAGTAGAGCGTCGACTGCTTCAGTGACATGATTTAGTGGTAAAAGATAAGAGAAATATCAAGTTTTTTAAAGATATAATTTAAACCTGTTGAAGGGTTTGAGTTTATTTTTAAGGTTCCCTTCCTTAATGGTACTTAAAACCTTATGCGAAGACTTAAATGTCTGATAGAAAAAATATATAGAAAGCAGTCGCGCGTACATTTATTTTAGACCGCACATATCAGATTCATTCTTATCGGACGTCCGCTGTCTGACACTTGGCGGATGCAGGCCGACCGGACATAAAATAAATGTTAACACGCCATACATTTATAGTGGATACTATTAGAAATTTTCATAATTATTGCACAGCCATAGTGATTCAGTCCACACCGTAGTCCGACTGAAAAAAATTTTAAGAGTGGATGCAATATCAGAATGTTTTCTATTACAAATTGTCGGACCGCCAAACTTAAGCCATCGGACAATGATGATCAAGTATTAGGAAATATCTAAAGATTCAAAAATACTTCATCACAGTAGTTTCTGAACTGTGGACGAAGATTCAGGCAGTGGACTAAGTTCAAACTTTAATTAAACAGAAATCCAATGCTCTATCATTGGCTAAGAGAGCCAAAGTTTGTGCTTCGAAGCCTTAAATAAGCCATCCCCAAAAGGACAGTACTGACCTCATTGTTAGTTCAACGATATTCTGGGACTGGCCCCTGAGGTCAGACCGGCCATTAATATCTCGTTTGCATATTGCGCACTATAATTACAATAATAAATCTATACTATTATATTAAGAGAAAAGATTTAATTGTTTGTTTATTCCAGATAAACTCAAAAACTACTGAACGGATTAAAAGAAAAAATACCAATAGAAAACTCTATCATCAGCGAGTAACATGAGCTTTATTTAATTTAATAAATTAGCTAGTATCTATTAAAAAAATATATTGTAGTACGATGAATATGCGGATTGATGACTTCAGGGAACTGGAATACTACGAGTAATAAATAAATACGTTGAGAAAAATCATTCAGTCAACATATAATGGATTTGATAGTTTTCGGTCGGAACACGTGATCTACGCTGTTAACAGTCAAAAACCATACTTTTTTGACTGAGAGCAATTTCATCTAAGAAATAGAGTGTAATTTCTCTAAGGCCCCGGAAGAGGGAGCTTCACTCATAAGCACTATTAAAGTTTTTTTTTTTCATAATTAAAAACTTATTGTTACACTCCGGGAATTGAACCTGCGATCTAAAACTGTAGTGTTAAATATTAAAATAGAAACAAACTAACTAAAATTAGTTACGAAACGTTGAAAATAAAACCTAATCGAAATGTTGAGACCAAAAATATTAAATCAGTGCTATAAATACTGTATCCAAAGTCTTTATACGACGTTTATAACACATTGAACTATTGGTAGTACTATTAAAATCTTAACTGAAAATCTTTTAGTCGGTTAAAATGAGTTAGTACAACTGTTTTCCTAACAAGTCTGTAACTAATATTATTAAATTGCTTTGCAAGTTGGCGTGAAAGGCTCTCATAGTTGGTCTTGCAACTGCAACGTGTAACCGACACTTCGTAAAACTTTACAGCTTTTATAACATAAGCCTATTTGTTTCGGACAATGTACAAAGTTTAAAGCTTACACAAAGCGAAACTTTCAGCTATTCTACTATGTAATTGAAGACGTTATTGTTGAAGAAACGTGTAATAATTTGAGTAATTTTATTTAACTTTTTAACAATTATGTAACAAAATCTATATAAGCTTGTACAGTAGGTAGACTGGTGATCTGTTAGTAGTTAGTAGAAAGGAAAGTAATTAACATATAATTATATATAATCCTCAAATACTTTCTCTCTTTAGCGATCCAATGCGAGTAGTCCTGAAACCTAGCTACCTCTCCGTATTTAAAACTATTATTTTTGATATTTACATTATAAGATAACTATAGAATGTGTTCGCTATAGTATAACGCCAAATGAGTCTGAAAAATATATATTACAAGCTCAAATAATCTTTAAATAATTATTTAAGTAATTTTAAATATTTGCTTTTAGTATATTATTTTTTTCATTTACTTATTTATAAGTAATGTGTAGAATCTGAGGTCCGATAACTTCAAATCTTGTTTTAGTTCATCTTTAAAAAATACTTAATTAATGTTCTTTGGCTTTTGGCGTTGTTTCCAGAGGTGGTGTGTTCAATTCTCACTCAAGGCAAATAAGTTCTGTTTTATTTTGGGGTTTTTTTATTGGAGCACGGCATGTGACTTTCATCTACCTGGTGGTGAGCAGACCTACAAAATCTATGAATGGGGTCAATAAATTATTCCGTAACAACATTGATCGCTCTGTAACGTCGCCCATTTCGTAATTATTCGCATCATTTATGCGATTACGAAATTCGTAACGACGAATAGGTTAATCAGATGACAACAAGGCCGGACCTGGGATGGGAGACCGCTTTATACAACGAGGCTATTTCATCATAAACATCGCAACAAGCTCCCAACTTGTTAGGTGTTGCCTCCGAATACCACAGGTGAAATGAGGACGGGTTATGGCGTCCACTGGGTACCCTAAGGCCGTTTAAACGGTTCTCGGGAGCCAAATAGGCACCCGTGATGGTATTTATTTATTATATATATTCAAATGGGCGGCGACAAAGGCGAATTGCATTACGAGTATATTTTAATATAATCGCTGTCTTATCGACAATTCAACACCCATTTAGTAACCGCGCCCTAAAAGGAGACTACCACCTCGACAAGAAATCGATGCAGTAGTCTCCTGAAAAACGGTGAACCCACAGACTAAAACCGAAACATGACTAGGTTCATTGACAGTTTTTGCATCTGTATGGGCAGTGGTGGATATAAACAATAATACCTTACACTAGTATTGTTGTTTCTGATACTTTGACCTAGTACAGGTCTAGAATTTGTAAAATGTCCTACATATAACTATTAGTGGGTTCCTTTCTTGGTATACACAAACAAAATAAATGACCAAACAGACCAAACATCAGTGTTGTGAAAGCTCGGACCGGCTCAAACCAAATTGAAAACGAATAAATAAAACGTTTAACACCACCGTAAAACCACCGTTCATCAAATAAAATCCGCAAAACTTTTCCACGTTGACATTGCTTCAAAAATATTGCGATTTCAGATTGTGAAATATACGATTACGAGGACAGGTAATTTATTAAAAGTTGTTCACATATTGGGGTAAATATTTTTAACCTAATACCTATGTAATTTTCAAATTATTTTAATTAATTTGCAAACAATAAAGTAAACTTTGCTAATAATCGGATTTAACTAGAAAATGCTATAAATTTTGCGCTTTTCTCGCAACGAGAACATTGGATTGCTGTGCTTACCACAACTCGAAAAGTTGTTCGCAGTTGGTACACTCAGGCACCATATTATTAAAACCGGGCTTAGTTTCGACATGTTCATTCTCTTTCATTTGTAAATAGTGGAAACATAAAATAGGAAAAAGGACAAACATTTATCTGACCATTGGAAAGTTTAGTAATTATTTTTAAATTGTCGACAATATAAAGTTGTTCCATTGCGCTTTATTAAAAAAATAGCTAATAGCGACGTACATTCATCATGCCAGCCTTTCTTTGCGCGTCCACTGCTGGACATAGGCCTCCCCCAAGGATCGCCACAACGACCGTACATTATTATTAACAAAATCTGACATAAATCATGTAATTATAAAGTACTTAAGAGGTACTAGTAATTAAGATAAACATATCAACGGCTATAGTTTCATGGGGGGTTAGGAAATGGAATCAATTTGGGGTATAGAAAAGTTTCATAAATTAAACCAAATCAGAAATTAAATTTAAATTAGCTGCTACAAAATATTGGGTATAACAGATATACCTTTTTTGCTGCTACATGGTGTGTCTGAAATTTTATGGAGTATCATTTTCAAGTGGTCACGATAACCCTTCTGATAATAATTTCACAAGTAGGTATAATAAAACTGGGACCGACAGCTTAACGTGCTCTCCGAGACACTACAGTTGTGTTGTCAAGCTAATTTTTTTTTTTTTAAAGACTATTAACACCGGCTTTTGAACCGAGACCAAAAAATTGTGTTTTGAAGAACAAACCAACTTGGCCACCAAATATACAAACTAAAATATTAAAGAACTTAAACTTAAATGTTAATTGGACTTTAAAGTAATACAGTTTAAAAATAATGTTTTAAAAAACTTGCAAAAAGTTTGCTGTTTCTTTAGCAGTCCTTTATAAAACGAAAACTATTACGATTTTAGAGGTAGAATTTCTCGTTCATAAACCAGCTGCAAAGAGGCGTTGGTTATTGCTTATTCAGCTGCATTCAACTACTTAAGTGTCTTCGCTTGTTACTTCCTCAGGATTTGAATAACAAAACGTTCGCGTTAGAGAAAAAAAAAATGTTACAACACTTTATTTTTAGAATAGCTTCTTCTAATTATCGTAAATATATTTTTAATGTTGTTTAAAGTAGAAGCTAAATTTTGTCACCGCTATTTTTGCTTTTATTGTGTGATTATATATTCACAAATGTGTTATTTTATTCGAGCATATGACTTTGTATCTACCTGATAGTGAACAGACCTACAAAGTTTATGAATGGGTTCAATCGCTCGCATTATGCCGCTAAACGATGCGGTTACGTCAAAGGCGTATTTGCACTACTAGTCTGCTACTATATTCTCGCCTATATCAACGTCATCGTCAAAACAACTGCTCGTTTAGTAAACGAACCTTAAAAGAAAACTATCATCTCGGCAAGAAATCAATGCAGTACCGGTGAACCCAAAGACTAAAACAGAAGTATGACTAGGTCACTATAGAAAGTTTTTTGCATCTGTATGGTTTTTAAGTTGGCAATCTACCGCCTGAATAAAGCCAAGATCAAGGCATCCCCCTATTAAATGGCTTAAATAAAGCGACCTCTCTGTGTTCAGTGAATGGCCCATTCTCTACGAACATCGTTCGGCGGTAATGGCCCGTAACGTGCCAATTTAAATCGTCAATCAACACTTGTGATTCTATATTTTGCTTAAGAATATTATAAATAGCACGTGCCGCATGCTGAACTTCTGATAACTTCTGATACCTTGTAATTTTTTTGTCATGGTCCATTAGGCAAGATTTTTTTATTGTTTTTAAAAGATTCGGTTACAAATTAATGAATAAAGTGAGAAGTTATAAAAAAGTAGTACATTAGAAATTTATGTAATTATTTTACATAAAATAAAGATAAAAACTGTTTTTGTCAACCATCGCCTGTTGTAAAGTTTATGAATATATGAGAAATGAGAATTGTTGGAATTAAATTTTTGTCGAAAATAGAAATACCATATAAATTCGGAAAATTATATAAAATAAAATTGTAGGTAGAATTATTTAATAAACTTTATTAACTTCATGTTGTATATTAGTAGTCCTTTCATAGCTCACACTGCAAAATATTATTATTATTAAAATTAAATAAAGTCAAGAAAATTCAGTTGGTACACATAGTTTCCCTGCGCTTTTCCAAAAACTTGAATGCAAAAGTTACTGGCAAATTAATGGGTTTCCATTCAATGCGTTTATTTTCCATTTATGACATTAATTGAATTTGTTCCGCAACTATCCACCTAAACACATACTTTTATTTGTTAATTGAATTAATTATTAAAATGAATATGTATATATTAGTTGCATATAGACAATATAATATTCATTTAGAAGTCTTTATAGAAGGTTATCTATACTAATATTAGACAGCGAAAAGATTTGATTGTTTCTATGTTCTAGATACAAAAACAACTGAACCGATTTGTAAAATTCTTTCATCAATAGAAAGGTCTATTACCAGAAATATGAGATGTATTTGTCCTATTTCTTTCAAATTCAACGGCGGGTGAAACCTCACTGGCACTGATGAGACTTCACAATTAGACACCTTGGTCTAAAAGAAGACTTTTTGTGAATCAAAGTTGTGGAGCCTCAAGGGCGTTATAAGTTCCCAATTGTTCCCTAAAACGCATTTATTTATTAAACAAATTTTATACGGTCTTAAAATTAAGGGATGATTAAATTTCCCGTCTTTAGACTTTTTACTGTTGGAGTAACAAACGACCTTCCAGAACAGTAATTCCAAAGAACTAACTCATTCTGACGTCTGACCAAACTAATTTTAAGATCATGTCTTTATTTACCACTTTACGATTTCATTAAATGTTTATAGTTTCTTAAGTTTAACTATATGCCCTATAAACCACGAAAACTTAAAGAAAACCACGGCGTTGAGTTTTTTTTAATAGACATAAACCTCTTGACCGCAATTCCTATCATGTATTATTGAATAAAATTAAGTAATACATTACTTTTTTTTTTAATTTACATAAAATATAACTATTACTAGTTTAATGTATTACTATCGTTGTTTTCTTGTAACCAAGGCAATATGTGTGAGAAAGTCCTTATAAAAAAACTGTTGCTAAATATTTTGATGGTTGCTAACAGTAAAAATAACTATATTTTAGGTATTACATATGAGTAAAATATAACGTTTAAAAGATATATTCTCCAAACTGTACACAGCCCTGAGATTTTTAAAGTTTGACGTGTAGTCGTAGAACGAAACGTCACGCGTAAGCAGTTAGCACCAGTGATATATGCTAACTACCACATATGTCGCAGTCGTCATAGAAAATACGACCAGGGCATATTTACTGAGCGAACATCTTTTTGGGCATTAAAAACTATGTCAAGTCAATATTAAAATTGTGTAAATCCTTAGGACTACCAAATTTAACCGTCTTTTGTTATTTCTATTTGTGTGATTATTACATGAAGGTAAAAACCGTGCCCGTCCGCGCGCCGCTCGAGCGCGCGTTTTTTTAGTTTTATGGATTATTATAATTGCATATTTTTTGGTTCATATTAAGCAAGTCCAGTAAGTTGTCGGTTTCAATTTCACTACACGAATTGAAGATTGTGAAGCTGTTTATAGAGACTATTCACATATATTCTTCATTAAACTATGTTTAAATATTTTTAATTATGCATGTTTATATTTTTTGGTTGTTATGGAAATGATCTATATACTAGTTATATTAACCTGTGCCTATTGTTTAAATATTTGTAGTCTATTTCCTGAATGTTATTATAAATAACTAAATAAATACCACGACAAGCTGGCCACTTGTCCGGTGTAAGTTTAAAATACCATCAACTACGACTAGGTGGGAATAAAACCCCATAGCTGAATACTCTGAGGCCGTTTCAGACGAAGACTAATGAAGGTAGGTGCATTATTATAAACACAAAAGAACTTCAAGTTTAAATAGCAATTAATATGCAACACTAGCAGATGTGTTAGAAATTGCTGTTGTAGAAATTTAAAGCTATTAATCATCTAAAGTTTCTTCAGAGTAGACATTTTCAAAATTTCAGTATAATTTGGCAACGTGCGGCGCGCAGATACGGAAGGACACTACTGTCTTCGGTTAATGGTACAAGTTTAATTTATTCCGCTGGATTGGACACCAATTCTGATTCATGTAATGAACAAACCTTTCTTAAAACTTAATGGTAACTAGGTTCCTTTTCAATAGCAATTAGTCTAATGGCTTTTTGTTCTAATTTAAAACGAAATTTCGCATAAAAATAGCTTTTAGGATATTAGGTTTATTTTATGATTATTGAGAGCTTTTCTTCTTACTTGTGTAAGTTTACTTGGGATAGAAGCAAACCGTTTAGTTAATTATCTTAAGTATTTATTAAACTAGATATTCTTAGAATACTTTACTAGCTGGGCCCTGCGGTTTCACCTGCAATTTAATTTAAAATAAATCAGAATTACTTTATTTCGTTTCATTCTGTGCTTTTTTATTTGCTTGGCTCCTAAGAGTTAGGTTATATACTTTTTCAAAACTTGGGCTTTATCATAATGATATGACCGGTTTTTCAAATCTGACTGGAGATTCTAGAGAATACTGCGTCGAAACAAGAAAAACTCTTCAGTTTTATTTAATTAGTATAAAAATTATATTTTAATTTTATACGTAGTACGATAAAGTTGGGAAACAATGACAAGAAGTTGCTACGTCACTTACGTTAAGTAGATTTCTTGTATTACAAATTATTTTATTGTTTAATGTATTTTTACATTTTACGTGGTTTTAATCACAATCTAATCTACCAAATTCCAATGATATATTCCCAAGAAACATTCATTGATATACTAAGAGTATTCCACGATGTTCCGTAATAGAATAGCACGGTTTCCAATACAAATACGGAGCTCGGAGGAAAACGACCGAGTAGCTAGCAATACAGTTTATTGTTGACTCAGATAAGCTCCCCTTAGCTAACTCTCAAGCATAAAATGCCTGACGAAAGCAGTGGACTCGGCGTCTGAACGATTTTATAGAGAAATGTTAGTTGAAAAATTGGATCTTTATAAAGTTTAAGATTTGTTCACGAGTTCATTTTTAGTTCTTGGATTAAAAACTTTTTATGACTTACAACTATTTTCAGCTTATTGTGCGATGTTACAAACTTTGTTATTATGTTCAAATATCTTCTAGTTAACTACATTTAAAGATTATTTTATTTTTATTGAGGCACGGCATGTATCTCTCTAAAGGTAAGCAGACCTCTCCATGAATGAGGCCTACTAATAAATTGTTAAATAGCATTGATCAGTCCCACTATGTCGGCTAAATAATGCGGTAACGAAATAGATGGTGATAGTGACGAATTTGCATTACGAGTCTATTTTAATACCCATAAGAAGACTATCCTATCCCTGATTAAGAAATCGATGCTGAAAACCGGTGAACCTATTAGATTAAAACCGCAACTTGACGAGATCACTTGGATAGACACCTGCCACGCTGCCTGTCATTTGTCGATCTCTCAAAGGCCAGCTGCTGGATATTGCCCAAGATATTAAACTCGCCTACATACAATAGTATTAATCTTTTGTAGAAAAATATTTTTCATTTATTTATGTATAAGAATGTTATTAGATAATATAAAGCCTATGTACGTATATAAACGTATATAATATTTATATACGTGGTGGCCAAGTTGGTTAGACCTTGGACTTAAAAACACTTAGGTCCCTGGTTCGATTCCCAGTGTGTACCAATGAGTTTTTAATTAAAAAAACTATGTACATTTGTTTGACAACACCTCTGTAGTGCCTCGAAGAGCACGTTAAGCTGTCGGTCCCAGTTTTACTATACCAACTTGTGAAACTGAATATAGATGGGTTATTAAGTCTATCCAAACATTGCGACGAGATAGCTACTTGTTCGGTGTAGACTCGGCATCGACGAGGTGGGATTAAAACCCCTCCGCTGGATACCCTGGGGCCTCTAGGAGGTCCCGGCGCCGTAAGGCACCCGTGATGATATGTATGTATGTAAAATATTCGTTTTTAGAGTCCTAATAGATGGATATTCTATTTTGAATAATAAAGCTGAAATCCTTTCGAATTGGGAAGGCTAAAAACGTGCTAGGTCCACTAGTAAATTTTGTATATTTTATATTTGTATTACTTGGACAATAGAAAAACAACGGAAAAATAGAAGGAAACTTGTTTCTTTTACATATTTTTGTATTTTTCCTAGTTTATTATTCGTTTTCCTTACACGATGGTGGTATACCGACAGTACTTATTTACGAAATGAAAAAAGGTTGCGTTATTATCTATATTTGGTTATCATAATCGTGAAGTTTTGGATATAAAATTATCCCTAGCTCATACATACCATCACGCCTGTCTCCCTGTTAAAGGGTAGGCAGAGAGCAATATGCACCACTTCACATGAACTCTACATACATCTCTAGCTTCCTCCACATCTCTTCATACATGTGCCTATATTACGAAGTCTAAATTTTTTCGCTTATTTTATGACTTTAATAACACGTTTAATATTTTTTATTATTTTTAATATAATTAGTTTGTAGTAATGTTATTTAAGTCAGAGTTAACTTTTCAAAACGAGATTTCAAAGTGCTGAGCTAGCTTTATTTTCAATGATGTAATTATTACTCGTATCAAAGTATAACAAAATTTGTATTTTCTTAACTGCAAATAACGACAGATGTCCTTCAATTTCAGTTCATTCGATCTATAGTTTATAATTAATAGCCGTAAGATTAATTAGACTTTTGTGTTTCTCAATTTAATTAATATTTAAAAGATATCTTAATACCATTCTCTGTGAGTTTCTTTTTGTCTGTTGGACAATCATTTTTTTTATTATTTATCTATACACTACTATTTAGGCCTCTCTCAAGTTTGTTTTAGGTTCACGCCGCCTATCTGCCATCTACTCGGCGAAGTATGTGCCGCATTTTGGGTCAGATTTCGTGAGGGAGCTGGTCGTGGTGTAATTGATCGCCCCCACTGTACGGGCGGGCTTGCCCCTAACACATTAGGGCGCGCCACTAGCTCCTCAATTTTAAAAGTAAATCTTCGGAACTTTCGAAGAAATTTGAGACGTCCAAGTTTTAACCACGAAGAAGGCGGAGACGACGAACTTGTGAAATAATATTAAGCGAACTTAAATGTAACCGTCTTGGCAACAATTCCGCGTAGATATAACTTATATCTGTTTACTGGTGTCTTATCTATAATGGCGTATAATCTCTTGTGATTTCGATGTACTTTTTGATCAAGACGTATAGTAGGTATACTCGTTCAGACGTTTTCGTCACATCGCGAAGTCTCGGCTTGAACCCTATCGTGACCCATATTGGCCTATCTTCTGGGAAACTTCCGTAAAGCGAGGAAGATAACGATGTCACCTTACTCGTCGCTCATGATAGATAACTCGTATAGGCCTATGTTCAAACAAAATCATCGAAAAAATATTTCAGACCGGTGAAACACGACGTCTCCGGGTACGAGGGGCCACAAAATATTTGGCAGTCATTCTTAAGGTCACCCTCTTATCGATCTCTTGAGGAGGAAGGAGTTGCGCGCTTCGTTTCTGAAATAGGTATCACACGCTTGGTACTCACCCTTGTTTATAAAAAAAAAAAAAAGAAAAAAAAATGTCCAAAAGTTTTTTTTTTTTGGTAGGTAATGGTTTCTTGGTGTCAACACGCACGGCTGCTTTCGGAAGGTGGGTGTACATCAGCTGGTCTGGCGGGGAGGGAGTCGCTCGTGACGCGCGCCGAACCTAAATCCGTCGCGAAGCCCGCGTACTGTGAAAACATTTGAAAACTTACCGTTCCCGTTTATAAGGGGGTAGTCGTCGTCGTGTCTACCGATATAAGTCTTGAGAGGAGTGTCATTGAGGGAGGGCGACGATCTATCCCTGTCGCTCATAATAAACACTTGGAGTAACTTAGTTTGACACAATACACGAACCGGCGTCGCGATCTATTTCTCGACGCGAACGACCTTGCGCCGTACGTCCGCGCGCGGTGGAGGCAGCCAAGAGACTCTTCGCGCGACACTCTGGCAACTCACGACCCCCCCGCCGTCAGGAAAAACTGCCGCAGCACGACATCTAGACAGCGCAAGCGCGACTCCAGCGACACCTACTGGTGATCTATGACATTATTGGATGATTATCCAAATTCATAAATATCTGAGACCCTAGATCCTAAGATTTTTTTGTAATTTTTTTTTTGATAAATTATGTCATAAAACAACGTAAGACTACTCGAAACAGTTAGGTTCATTAACAGATATTCTCTAACGGCTGAACAAACAAGGCAACATATGTTTCAATTGAAGAATTTCAGGCTATATCTTAGAATAAATTTTATTATACCATTTGTTAAAAATAGTGAAAATGTTGATAAAAAGGCCGAGTTCGCTTTGTTAGTCGTTACAAATTCTTTCCATTCATCTTCAAACCCTTCATTGACTGAATGGGGTGGGAATGAAAGGGTTTCGTTATAAGACATTCCGCTTCTTAAGTCTTTCATCTTTTGGCTCAAAATCGCTTGTATTTGTTTTTCAGCTGTCCCTGGTTCGGTCCAAATTGATGTGTTAGTGTCTCTTGAAACTGAAAAAAATATTAAAAGAAGTATTAGGAATGTCGGTTGAACGTGAAATTGGACGGCGCGCACTCTGACGCTATTATGTAACTCTGGATTTCGGATGCCGCGACAAAACTGCAGCTCGGTGACTGCAACCAAACACCGCGACTGCAACTATTAATTCGGTGACTACAACAAAATAACTTTTTTTTTTTTTGTTATATTATAAAGTATGTTTTATAATTTAATTTATTTTAACATGTTAATAATAAAATTTGTAATAAAAATATAAAATAGAAACTAAAAGATCTTTCAAATTGAGGGGTGTTTTATATTAAAAGAACAACATTATCAATAAATTCATAATTAAGTAATTGTAGTAATTAATTAAGTAGATATTGTATTATTATATGTTTTTTTTTAGGACAAATTACACATATTGCTCTGGTCACAAACTAAGCTCTAGGCTTGTACTATGTGTACCAGAAGCAACGATATAATACATATTATATTTTATAAACACCCAGACCATGACAAACTGTACAGAAAAACGTACTAATATTTTTTGCCATGGGTGGGAATCGAACCCACGACCTCCGGATACAACGCCAAAGGCGCAACCACTAGTCTACGGAGGCTGTCAGATGTATTTGTTTATGTATAGTATGTATTATTTATTAAGTATATATTGCATAATATCTATGTTTATGTATTAGTGATATGTATGCCCTAATTTATATAAGTTTAATAAAATTTAAAAGAAGCATCTGGCTTCGAACACAATTTTAAAGGTTAGCTGGTATATAATGCCCAAGGCATTAAGTTCGCCTTAGTACATAACTTTTGTTTACTGTGGAATAAAGTGTTTAAATAAATTAACTGGGCCTTGTGATTTGTAACATGTTACATCTCTCATACATCAGCATCTGGTACAATAACAATATGTAAGGCATTACACACATATAATACTGATCCTAAACTAACCCCGGGACTTATACTATGTGTACCTCATACAACGATACTAATACATATTATACCATAACAAAAGTTTAAATACAAAAGAACCTACTTACTATTTTTTGTGGGAATCGAACCCACGGCCTCCGCATACAACGTCAAAAGCGCAACCACGAGACCACGAAGGCGGTCAATGGCTAATATTAAGTTTAATAATTCAAGAACTACAACATTGGACTACAACAAAAAGTTTTTTCTCACGAAATAAGAACTTTTTAATTGGCGAGTTTGTTCGAACTATAGTATTTTTGGTCAGAAATTAACACGATTGATGTTCAGCAAACTTTTCAACCTATTTATGTACATACATACATACATACAAAACTTCACGGGTGCCTTACGGCGCCCGAGACCGCCTAGGCGGCCCCAGGGTACCCAGCGGAGGGGTTTTAATCCCACCTCGTCGTAGCCGATGGTATAAGTCTACACCGAACAAATGGCTAGCTCGTCGCGATGTTTTTGAATAGATTGAGTCTATTCAAAAACATCGCGACGAGCTAACCCATCTATAAACAGTTTCACAAGTTGGTATAGTGAAACCGGGACCGACAGCTTAACGTGCTCTCCGAGGCACTATAGTGGTGTTGTCAGACAAATGTACATAAATTTTTAAATTAAAAACTCATTGGTACACACCGGGATTCGAACCAGGGACCTAAGTGTTTTTAAGTCCAAGGTCTAACCAACTCGGCCACCACGTATATTCGGCCACCACGTATTTATGTATTTGTAAGTAAAGTAGACATTTATTTATTTAAACACTTCATTGCACAGTAAACAAACGTTATGTACAAAGGCGAACTTAATGCCTTAGGCATTATCTACCAGCTAACCTTTAAGATTATATATAGACATAATTAGAAAGCTGGAAGAACTGGATAATTCTGTGTATTATTATTTAATTATAATTATATTTATAAAGTAATCGCATCCGTGGTATAGTGGTTACTCAGAGGTCATAAGGTCGATTCCCAGTTATAGCAAAACAATATCGGTACATTACGGCGCCCGAGACCGCCTAGACGGCCCCAGGGTAACCAGCGGAGGGGTTTTTAATCCCACCTCGTCGTAGCCGATGGTTGAGTCTACACCGAACAAGTGGCTAGCTCGTTGCAATGTGTTTGAATAGACTCAATAACCCATCTATAAACAGTTTCACAAGTTGGTATAGTGAAACCGGGACCGACAGCTTAACGTGCTCTCCGAGGCACTATAGTGGTGTTGTCAAACAAATGTACATACATTTTTAAATTAAAAACTCATTGGTACACACCGGGATTCGAACCAGGGACCTAAGTGTTTTTAAGTCCAAGGTCTAACCAACTCGGCCACCACTCTGGATGTTTATAAAATATATTATCTATTAGTATTGTATATATACGTGATGGCCAAGTTGGACTTAAAAACACTTAGGTCCCTGGTTCTAACCCCGGTGTGTACCAATGAGTTTTTAATCTAAAAATGTATGTACATTTGTTTAACAACACCACTATAGTGCCTCGGCACGTTAAGTTGTCGGTCCCAGTTTACTATTCCACCTTGTGAATCTGTATATGAGCTAGCCACTTGTTCGGTGTAGGCTCATACAATCAGCTACGACGAGGTGGGATTAAAAACCCGCTGGGTACCCTGAGGCCGTCTAGGCGGTCTCGGGCACCGTAAGGCACCCGTGATGATATGTACGAGTATGTAGTATTGTTTATAGTACACATAGTATAAGCATAAATACACAACCTGTATTCACAAAGTAGTAAGACTTAAATTTAAACACCCGGGTTTATTTATATGCAGTTTATTTTTAAGTTGCCGCAACCTTTTCTGACATCTGTGTAAAATTGTGTCAGGTGTTAATAAAATAGATAGAGAAACAAGTTGTTAATGAGTTACTATTGATTATGTTTGCCTCCAAAAGTACTTCCTTTGATTTTTGAAAAATATCAGCAAAGAAATGGCATTTAATTTTACATTAAAATTGTTAATTGGTATAGTCACAGAGCACGGAATCGCCGCGCGCTGCCCAGGCCGGCGCGCGTGGATTCCGTGCTCTGTGGGTATAGTATTTTTTATTATATATAAATACAATTAAAATTAATTAAAACAAAAATAAAGTCCGTGTAAAATAACTGAAAAAGAACAAGTTGAAATTTACCTTTTATTTTTATTTGTATTTTTTTTTTGTGCTACCGTTTATTTCCGTTGGAACCTATTTTATTCATATATTTTTTATTGTGTAACTTTGTACACGTGACTTTGTATCTACCTGGTGGTGAGCAGACCTAAAAAGTCAATCAATAATTGTTCTTTAACAATATTGATGGCTCCGCTATGCCGGCTAAATCATGCGATTACGAAATGGGTGGTGACAATGACGTATATGCAATACGTCATTATCGCCACCCTACGAGTATATTTTAATACACTCGCTGCCTTATCGTCAATTATACCACCCATTTCGTAACCGCACCCTGAAAGGAAACTACCACCTCGACAAGAAATCGATGCAGTAGTCTCCTGAAAACCGGTAAACCCACAGACTGTTTCTTTTTAATTTTCTCATAGTATTTATTTTAATTCGAACAAACGCCCGAAATTTAACCCGGCGAGGATGTGGTAGGGTCAATTAGACACTGGTGTTTTTGTTGTATACAGTTTTTTGTCCGGCAGTCGTACACTGTCCAACTTTTCTGTAACTGGAGTCATTGACTTCCCCTTTTGCGCGCCACAATTCAGTCCTAAATGTTTCAAGCATATTTTGTTCCAATGTGTTATGGCAAGTGTTAGTAATCAAAGACTGATTTTTTTATAATTTTATTATGAAAAATTATTGATATCTTATATAACTACCAAAAAATTATATTTACTTATAAGAATGTTTGTTGTTGTTGATTTTTTTTTAATATATTGTAATGTTCTGCTAAAGTTGATTGTCTTTTAAAATTTTTGTATAATTGAAATACCTAATACAACATTAGTAGATTAGTACCCATAACTGCTTTATTTTAATGAAAATTATTTAAATATGAACTAACTAATTTATAAGTTTACAAATTATTCACTAGTACAAAAACACAAAAAAATTACAGGGTCATCGTGACCTCCGCATCTTCGACAAAAACGAACCACCTAGTCTTACTTACTGGTTGGTTATGTGGTGTGTGTTCGGTTTGGTTTCTATTTATTTCTATGTAGACCTAACCAATCGCACACCTAGACCTTATACTAATTATAGTTTTTTTGTTGACTATGCATAAATACCTGTAAATATTTACAGGAAATAAATTATTGTGACTTTACAGCTCACCTCAGATGGCCCGTTCCTTTGCTGTCCAGCCGTCTGATTATGACCACTTTGTTATTAGTTCTAATTAGGTTCATATTTCGTCAAGCTTTAAACTAGTTCTAAATTAGAACTTCTTAGTATAGATATTATGCCACATCTACTTATTCAACTTTGGCTAAACTTCATCAAAAATTCGGAAACTTGCGAATTGAAAAAAATACAATGTTTGAACGAATTAAATATTGAAACAAGCGTCTAATTAAACATAAATAATGTTTTTCCTTTTCATTTTATATCCTTATAACGTAAAAAAAATATAAAGGCCGACCTACCCGTCTCGTTTCGGTTTTAGTCTGTGGGTTCACCGGTTTGTTGGACTACTTATCACCAGGTACATACAAAGTGACATGCCGTGCTCCGATAAAAAATATAAAAAATATTATAAGTTTTATTTTATTGGAGCACGGCATGTGACTTTGTATCTACCTGATAATAAGTAGTACAACAAACCGGTGAACCCACAGACTAAAACCGAAACGAGACGGGTAGGTCGGCCTAGCAAATTTGTAGAGACATTAAATTCCTTCCACCTTTAAACTAAATAAGTAATAATTGAAAATAATAATACCTAAGTACTTATGCATTTATTTTGCCGCATATATTAAATTATATTTATTATTTCATTATGTGGTACTAAAATTAAAATTTGATAATTACAATGTTAAAAATTAAATACCTAAAATATAAAATGTAAAATAATTAAAAATATAGAAAATACTTACCTATAAAAATCCTAGTATACAATAATTATAAATTAAAAATATGATCCAAAATGGTGCCGTGCGGCATAGTGCCTAAGATACTGGTGGCGTTTCCACGTTGTATTATTATACTAATTTGTTGTGACAAAAACGCCGCAGCTCTAAGGTCACCCGAGACATGGACCAAACGCTTTCCAATATCTTTAACAAACGTTTTGGTATCCGATGACCACGGGCCCAAAGTCTCCACTGCAAACGCCACAAATATATAATTTTCCGATAACGAACTATATTTGCGGCTTGTGCGCTTTCGGAAGCTGCACCGGCTCTCAGCGAAGTATTTCGTAAGTGAGACGTGTGGTACTTCGTGAAATTGATAGTTGGAGTTAAGTGTTGCTATAAAAAAGTTAAAGGAATATTTTTTTATTTTATTTTTTTACGTTATAAGGATATAAAATGAAAAGGAAAAACATTATTTATGTTTAATTAGACGATTGTTTCAATATTTAATTCGTTCAAACATTGTATTTTTTTCAATTCGCAATTTTCCGAATTTTTGATGAAGTTTAGCTAAAGTTGAATAAGTATATGTGGCATAATATCTATACTAAGAAGTTCTAATTTAGAACTAGTTTAAAGCTTGACGAAATATGAACCTAATTAGAACTAATAACAAAGTGGTCATAATCCGACTGCTAGACCGGGCCATCTGAGGTGAGCTGTAAAGTCAAAGTCAAAAGTCAATCATTTATTCCATGTAAATATTTACAGATATTTATGAAAAGTTTAAAAAAAAGTATAACAATGAGGCCTTAGAGTGCGTTTGGTTAGGCAGCTATTCATTAACAAAAGAACGACAAATATTTATTAAACCTCGATATCAGATTTAGAACTTAAACGCGATTGAATAGAAATCACAATATGAAAAATACTACCGAACCAAACACACACAATATAACCAACTAGTGTAAACTAGGTCAGTGGTTAGCTGATTTCATTGACCTGTCAATCATTATCTGCCATACAAGGGAGCCACCAAGGCGACCAACATCACCGACCATATCCACGCCTTAAATATTTATTCTAAATAAAAAGTAAGGTGGCTTGAGCTGATTTCTAAGGATTATTGACTGAAAAAAGTAGCAAAAATACACGCGTCTTAGCAAACGTGAAAAAAAACAAAAGAAATGATAAGAAATATCCGACTCTCTATGGAAGAAGAGAAAGCTAAGCGCGAACTCTAGTCATTAACAGAGCAATTCGTTAGCATTTTCTTTATTACAATGTGAGTTGACGGCACTTTAATTAAATAAATATAGTCATTTTAATTGTCATGAAACGCACTTTATATATGTATAACTTTGATAGTTGTAGGTTTTATACTTTTTGCGAGAATCGGATGAGATCAAAGGTTTTAGGTGGCCCGACTTTTTTGCTGTCCAGTGTAGATAAAAATCTCAGATCCGTAATACTTTACTGATGTAAATCTTTCAAACAGATCACAGTATTTCAATATTAGTTAGTAAACTGGATTTTCTGTATATGATAAATAAATAAAAATAAATAATAGTTTTGCAATAACATGGTACATATAAGGGTCTTACATAAAAAAAAATCAGCATGTCCTGTGGTATGCAAAATATTTAAATTATTAAAGATTGGAATATACAACAAATAATTTACAAAACACACAAACACTACGAAAACCAAAAAAATTAACACAAAATATTCAAAACCTAACATGACAAATTTCAATTGGGATATTCCATTGAGAGACCCTCTAAAATCATATATTTCTGGTATAAAAAGAGCACCTAGTTTTCAGCGTTTTTTTATTTACTTTCTCGTTGAAAATTTTGTTTACAAATAATAAATCCACAGATTATTTTTTATTTAAATTTTTCTTTCGTTACAGGGTTATGTGATACATGGTGACTTTAAAAAGATGTACTTTAACCATAGAACCATGTGTCGCAAATAAAATAAAAATTGCCTTCTCCATACAAACTATTATGTAGGTATTGGGAATTTTTATTTGTATGGGGAAGCCATTTATTTTTGTCATTTGCGATATATGGTTCCATAAAAAAAATCGATTCCATCAATAGAATCTCATATTAGCCCAAGTACAACCTTACAGCCTCATATTAGCCCAGAGTTAAATCTTTCATATTCAACCTGTATAGTTTTTTATGTATTGTCACGTTACACCCGCTCCATATTATATTTAGGTATGTATTTTATTTTATTTGTCTTCATATCATTTCATAATTTTTTTTTAAATGACCACCAAATGTATCATCATACACCGTTTTCTGGGAAAATTGCAGGTAGTAAAAACATGGTTAAATTGGTTAATATTTGTATGTAATACTCCAGAATTTTGACGGCTAGAAATTTCCCTTCTGTGAACGTTCCAAATTTTTAATTTACTTTTCACGAAAAGTTAGGCTTTGGTTATCAAATCAGATTCCTAACATTTTAAATTTTAATTATATAAACTATGTATTAATACTGTAAATTAAAACATATTCTTTAGGTATTTTCACATTTTTAGACACTTAAAACACTAAATCTTATCGTCTCCTCTGACCGCTAGGTAGCTTCAAAAGTTCCCATACTAACCCAAAAAATACTGGCACTCTATAAATTAAAACTAAATATGAATTTTAATCGTAAAACTCTAAAATCGTCTATAAATCAGACTGACGAAAAATCTCGGACCGGCGATTTTTCGTCAGTCTCGAGGAAGCTTAAGAAAGAACAAGAAGTCTAGCTACAGTAACAGTGATCGGCTGGTTCTCATCCTTGAAACCTTGAACCTGCTACGTCGAGAACCAGGCGCGATCCTGTCACACTTCCTTGAAGACTCCGGGTCCTGGAGTTGCAGCCTCCGGGATTTGCCTAGACTCCACTTCACTCGGGCGTCTGCTTTGAGTGTTGGAGAACCTCCTTGTGCTGCAGGACCTCGCCTCGGGCTTCGAGCCTTGAGTAACGAGGCCATCTGACTTCTCGTCTCAGGCATTGGCCTGAGAGACGGGAATTCACCTCTTCGTGTACGGGTGCCTCTTCAGCCGTGCCGCCCGCTGTCTGCGTTCTGACGTCGTGCCGACGCCTTCCCCTTGCTGCCATCATCGTGCCGCAAGCCACTGCTTCACGGACCTCATCTCAGGCCTAGAGCCTTGAGAGTCGAGGCCATCTGAGTCCTCGTCTCAGGCATTAGCCTGAGAGACGAGGCCTCGCCTCATCGTGTGCAGCTGCTACAGTCGTCCGTGCTTGCTGCTGCTGCCATCGTGCCGCCGCCTTCCTGCTTGCCTGCCTACATCTGCTGCCGTCGCCTGCCTACGTGCCAGTCTGCGTGCCAGTCGACGTGCCAGTCCTCGAGCCTGTCACTCGTCAGTCCCTCCAATCTTCCCATACTATACGGTCAGAGTTTTAGTTTATAATAGGCATATCCATTGTAGGCAGGGCCAAAATTTATTAGGTAGGTCTCTTATATAGTTACTGTACTCAAAACCAACTATAAATATATCTATTTTAAATAAACTTGTTTTAACCTAACCCATTTAATCTTTTATTTTAAAATTCTTTAAAACCCCCCCGCTACAGTATTCATTTATTTACAACTCACTTGAGTGTCTTACTATTCCCAAAATATATTTTTCCCCTTAAGAGTTTATGAAGCACTTGACTATTTAAATACAGAGAATAAAGCTTCAAATTATATTTTCGTATTACATGAAATAATTTTAGATTCCCAAAATATAACTTTTTCATTAAGAATTTCCGAAGCACTTGACTTAGGTATTTAAATACTCAAGAAATATCAAAAATAAACCTTTAATTTAGATTTTGGTGTTCCATGGAATAATTTAAGAAATAGGTATATAAAATACACCAGTTTGCGCACCCCCTTTAACTCTGTGCTTGCGCTAGTATTATGTTTCTTAATAAGAGCCTATACATATAAACCGCTCAAAGCACGTAGATAACCAGTATTCAAACAGGAAAATAATTCTTGTTTGATAACCCGGTTACTAAGAAAAATAATTCATTATTTTTCGATAACTGGGTTATTTTCGAAGAATTTGAATTCCTGTTTCGAACCGCAAGGAAGTCATTTGATAACCAGTCATCCATTTAACTTAACTTATTTATTTATTCGAAGTTTCAGAAACACATGACAAAAATTTCGTGTTAAAATATACATAGTTATATAAGTATTAGTTTTGTTGATATAGAACCCTAGTCACCACACTAGGATTCCCTGTGTTGTGGTGATCTAGAAAGAATAATCATTATTTTTACAGAACCGCTGCTTTCATGAAAAAAAAACATGGTTACATAACCATTTTATAACATTATGATAATAATAATAGAATGGCAATCGCTAGGACGTCATTTGTTATCCAGCCATCAAATGAAAAATAGTTCTTATTACATAACCATCCTATGATATTGTCATAAGAATATCATAGAATGTTTATTGAAAAAAGAAATCTATAATGACAATGTCATAGAATGGTTATGTAATAAGAATGTTTTTTTTTCTTTGATGACTGAATATTAAATGACATCCTAGCGGCTACATACTTAACGAATCCAAGACATTATCATTTGAAAGTCATAGAATGGTTAATACATAGGCTGGCCATAAATACTGTTACAATTTAAATATATAAATATATATTACATTTAAATTTGGAATCTGTCATTTTTTAACGATTGTTAATTGTGTTTTCTCTTTTTGGCGCCAATACATTGTAAAATATTTTGCGATATTAAAATGTAGTGGAGTGATAAAGAGAAACGCTGTGATTGCATTACACAAAGTAGGTATGGAGCCAAATGCAATTTTTTAAACTCTCCATACACTTGGTAATAGTCAAATATTTGTGTACCGGGCTATTAATATGTACCGGTATAATAAGACCTCCTCTGTTTGTGACAGAAAAAGATCTGGCCGTCCACGTAGTGTTCGTACGAAAAAGGTGGTCAAAGCAGTAAGGGTAATAATTCGAAGAAATCCTGTCCGAAAGCAAAAGATTTTATCTCGAGAGGTGAAGATAGCACCTAGAACCATGTTGCGTATTTTAAAAGATGACTTAGAACTTGCAACCTATAAGAGAAGAACTGCTCATTTCTTAACTGATAATTTAAGAAAGAATAGGGTGGTAAAATCGAAACAACTACTGAAGCGGTACGCAAAGGGAGATCGCAGAAAAATTTTGTTTACGCATGAGATTTTTTTTTACAATTGAACAACATTTTAACAAACAAAATGACCATATTAATGCTTAAAGCTCTAAGGAAGGTTCCCAATTAGTCGACAGAGTGCAACGGGGGCATTATCCGACTTCAGTGATGGTTTGGTGGGGTGTTAGCTATGAAGGAGTGACTGAGCCATATTTTTGTGAAAAAGGTATCAAAACATCGGCACAAGTGTATAAAAATTATTCAAGATACCATTCTTTAGAAGGTAGTTAAGCCCCTTAACAATACCATATTGAATAACTAAGTATGGTCCTTCCAGCAAGACTCGGCGCCGGGTCATAAAGCTCGGTCCACGCAGTCTTGGTTGGAAGCGAACGTTTCGGACTTCTATCTAGCTGAAGACTGGCCGTCGTCTAGTCCCGATCTTAATATGCTGGATTATGATTTATGGTCAGTTTTAGAGAGTACGGCTTGCTCTAAACACTATGATAATTTGGAGTCCCTAAAACAATCCATACGATTGGCAGTGAAGAATTTTCCCATGGAAAGAGTGCGTGCTTCTATTGATAACTGGCCTCAACGTTTAAAGGAATGTATTGCAGCCAATGGAGACCACTTCGAATAAGCTTTTTATATTTTAAATTTATATTTATGTATTAAACTAACACACTGTAAAAGTAATAAGTATTATTTGCAATAGAAACTTTTTTTTTCTTTATTACAATATTTATAGCAAGACTAGGTATAACTAGTATCGTTTTTTGTTTGATGAAGAAGAATAATTTAAAGTATCAAGAAAGTTTTTTTTATTGAAAACTTTTTATGCACAGATATTTTTATAATTACATAGTATTTTTTTCTGTACAATTTTTCTTGGTCTGGGTGTTTATCTATCTATGAGTCAAGTGTTTATCTATCAAATGTACTTTTTTTTTTAATAAAATAATAGTTATGTTTTAAATTAAAATAATAGTTTCGGAAATTAAATTAGGACGCCCTTACAAGGTCACTCCGTATCACTCTTAAGCGAAGGTTCAACTTCTTACCACTAGTGGCGCTAGTTGACACTAATATTTTTTACTTAAGTGTGGTTGTGATTTTTGAATAGAAAGGCCTATCTTGATATTTATATCTATGTTTGGTTTGTATAGCAGGCGGCTTTACATCAAGTTTGGAAAGGCAATTTAGGCCCTATATTAACATACTTATATATATCATCATCACGGGTGCCTTACGGCGCCCGAGACCGCCTAGACGGCCCCAGGGTACCCAGCAGAGGGGTTTTAATCCCACCTCGTCGTAGCCGATGGTATGAGTCTACACCGAACAAGTGGCTAGCTCGTCGCGATGTTTTGAATAGACTCAATAACCCATCTATAAACAGTTTCACAAGTTGGTATAGTGAAACCGGGACCGACAGCTAAACGTGCTCTCCGAGGCACTATAGTGGTGTTGTCAAACAAATGTACATAATTTTTTTAATTAAAAACTCATTGGTACACACCGGGATTCGAACCAGGGACCTAAGTGTTTTTAAGTCCAAGGTCTAACCAACTCGGCCACCACGTATGTTACATACTTCAAATATGATAATTTGAAACAAACATTACAATGATTTTTTTTATCTATTATAATTAATAATATAAACTATTATGTATATAACTATTCTAATTAATATCGTTGTTTCTCGTACACATAGTACAAGCTTTTCTTAGCTTTTGACCAGGTCAATATGTGTAAAAAATGTCCTACATATTATTATTATAGGTATATTTACACCTGAGATTACAAAACATGGTGTTTTTAAGAATGAAAAAAAAAATACGTTCACAAAGCTTTCTGTAGAGAGCGAAAATGTTACCTGTAAAGTATATAAATTTGTAAATATTATATAAGCTAACCCGCGCAATTCCGTCTGCGTAACTGTAACCGTTTACGCAACGGAAGCTCTCAAAATGAATAAATTATCGCCGTTTTTGCAACATTTTTTATTGATGCTCCGCGTCTATTAATCGTAATGTAATGTTATATATAGTCTATAGCCTCGATAAATCGGCTATCCAACACTAAAACATTTTTTAATTGTGAATGTCACAATTGAAAATTGTTTTAGTGTTGTCTCCGTAGACAGATTCCCAATCATGGCAAAAAAATATTTGTACGTTTTTCTGTACAGGTTGTCATGGTCTGGGTGTTTATGAAATATAATATGTATTATATCGTTGTTTCTGGTACACATAGTACAAGCCTAGAGTCTAAAATAATAAAAAATAACCGGTAGTTCCTGAGATTAGCGCGTTCAATAAAACAAACTCATCGGCTTTATTTATTAGTATAGATATTTTAGTTTTATTCTTGGACTGACAATTTGCCGTGATTTTTTTTTTATCGATTTTCTTGTATAATACTTTTATTTATCATATTATTATTTTTCCGACATCGTAAAATATAACTTTAAAATTTTGTCGTTTTGTCGAACAACTATTAAGCGGCGGTTTTTTTGTCGGACAAAAGGATTACTGTTTTTATTCCTATTAATCAATCATCATTGCAAAAAATAGACTTGCATGATGCTTTGATTTAGTTTAATATTATTACTATTTTAATAAAATCATGCATGCTGTGTCTAAACTTATTTTTATTATGCATTTATTATACATTTTATTTGTATTTATATTAAATCGAAATGTTTAAAAATTTAACTTGATCGAGATGGCAGAAGCCATTGCCTTTAAAAAGACAGTTCCTTCTTTTTTGTAGGAAAAAAAGAATATTCATGATATTTTTTAACAAAATACTTAATAAATTACGTATTTTATCAAATTGCATAAAATCAACTGAATGACCATTTATTTACTTTTTATTTGAAAGCGTTTAAGTGTTTATTTTTTTCTTTCAGAGTTTATTTTTTTCTTTCAAAGGTTGCTTTTTAAACTAACTAGGGTTGGGCAAATAACTAAATTTCGATTTTTCATTTTTATCGTTACAATATATAGGTAGATAGAAAATAATTAAAAAATAATAAATTCTTATATTGTAAATATAGTTTAATTACCTTACACAAGTACAATATTGCAGTAATTATTATATAAACTATTTTATTCACTTAATACTGCACGACAGTTAATGTCGGGGGACCTCGCGCACATCGCGACAATATATACGCGTTTGGGATATCCTATCCCAGGCGCACTGAACTCGTCTGCAGCGCGCCAATTCCTACTCTAAACCTTATCCCAACCCCACCTCTCTGAGGAGATATAAGACACACGGCCGTCGCAAAGCGAGGGCCAGCGCCAGAGGCGCATGAGTTACCAGCGGCATGTCGCCCGTCGTGATCCTGCTCCTAGCAGCGAGGTATTGAGACCGACTGACCGCGTCAAGTAGCCAGAAGGTAACAGGATCAACTCTAGCCGGCTCTCGGCCTCACCGAACAACCGGGTCTTTACTACACTTGTCGGTCACAAGAGTAGTAGAAGTCAATGTCATAACACTATCGCTGGAAGAATCACCTATATTAAATATCAATTCATTGACTCGAAAATTGTCAAAGTTAATAGATCAATCTTTTACTATACGATCTTTGGTATATATTTTAATCGATTAACTGGATTACGTATGACCTACCAGTTTCAAATCGCTTAAATGTATTGTGATTAGCAATAGTATCACATCACTAGCAATATACGTCATAATAGCTGTCATCGATCAAGCTAAATTTTACGGAGTATAACTATGTATACTTTTATATTGAATAAATGATTTATGAATTATATATCAGTAAACATAACCTTATTATTTTGATATTTTGGGTGCATTAGACTCAACCAAACGATTTTACTCGAAAAAATATTTTTTCGTACAATTTATAAAAAAAAAATTATAATTAAAGTCCAAAGAAAATTGCATGTATTGTTAAATAGCATCAGTACGTTAATTTCAAGCTTGAAAACGCCGCAGCCTCGAAAATTTTCCCATACTCCATCATACCGACTTTGCTATGGGAAAATTTGTCAATCAGCAGGCTCTCACAAAATTTGTCACTAGCATGTATCAGTGAAAATTTACACCGACTTTGATAAAAGTTTAAAGTAGAGGAGAAGCGTTTTTTTTTTCACAAGAATGGTGCCTCATTTTTTTAAAACATCCTATCATTAGTAAAGATCTCTATAATTTGTTAGGCCGATCGACCGGTCTCGTTACCACCGCCCATACACATGCAAAAACCGTCAAGTGACCTATCATGTTTCGTTTTTAGTCTGTGGGTTCACCGGTTTTCCGGAGACTGCTGCATCGATTTCTTGTCGAGGTGGTAGTCTCCTTTCAGGGTGCGTTTACGAAAGGGGTGGTTGAATTGACGATAAGGCGGCTTAATGCAATTCATCATTGTCGCCCATTTCATAATCGCATCATTTAGCCTGCATAGTGGGAGCGATTAAAGTTATTTACGAACAATTATTGATTGACCCCATTCTGCTCATCAACAGGTAGATACAAAGTCACAAGCCGTGCCCCAATAAAAAATAATTAAAAAACACTTTTTTAAATAAAAATAGTGCTTGTTTTTTAATGAAACAAATATAACTTTATGAATAGTTAATGGTATTGTGGATGACAAGGTTTGCTGTCCAGTTCCATCCCACGAGACCCGGTTACTGCAAACCTAATCTAACTTAACAACATATAATAAAAGTTTTGAGCATTGTAATAATATAAAATTAAACTTCATCTATACATATAATAATATCGTAAAGTTTCCATGTATGTACGACAATTGAAGATTCTTACAAAAAAAAAAGAAATGGAAGACTCAAAAAAATAAGTAATAGTAGATTAATAGTAGATTTTACAACAAGTGCACAAAACGAACCACTTTTATCCGGCTGATAGTAATGTCGAGGATAAAATGGTTTTGTGGACGAGTTATAAACTCTGCTTTTCACTCTGCATTTTTCGATTGCGAGGAAATAAAACAGTAGTATAACGATGTTATACTACTGTTTTATTTCCTTCTTTAGTTAAAATTCAAAGTAAAATTAGTACAGTTTTGAATACTGAAGGAAATTGTTTTTATGTCTTAAAAAATACACAAGGCAAATAAATTTAAATAAATATTATAAAATAACAAATTCTATCTATGAACTTCTTATTGTGTTTGGCTGAATGGCTCATTTTCTTTGCCTTAATATAGATATATTTATGAGTAGATTTGTTAATGCACTTGTGCACAAAATTTGATTTTGTGTCACTTTCAGAGCATGAGAAGTGTTTTTTTTGTAATCATGTCTGTTTCCCACTTCTTGGATTAAAAATCGAATTACTAAAAGAATCTTTATAGGGAGTAACATTTAGTGTGCATTTTATTTCATCAAAATCGGATCCAATATAAAACGAAAATAAAGCTATATTTACTCTCTGATAATGTAGCATTCTATTAAGGTGACTAAAAAAAAAAATGTTATAGAGTTTATATATATATATATATATATTATATCATCACGGGTGCCTAGACGGCCCCAGGGTACCCAGCGGAGGGGTTTTTAATCCCACCTCGTCGTAGCCGATGGTATGAGTCTAAAGCGAACAAGTGGGTAGCTCGACGCGATGTTTTGAATAGACTCAATAACCCATCTATAAACAGTTTCACATGTTGGTATAGTGAAACCGGGATCGACAGCTTAACGTGCTCTCCGAGGCACTATAGTTGTGTTGTCAAACAAATGTACATTTTTTTTAAATTAGGTAATTAAACTCATTGGGATTCGAACCAGGGACCTTAAGTTTTTAAGTCCAAGGTCTTACCAACTAGGCCACCACGTATATTAGTTTATCAGAAAAAAATGGCTAATTTTTAAAACAATGTTTTTTTTTTTAATCGTATAGGAATTGATTTTAGATCTGTGTTTAAGATATATGGTAAATGCTGGAATGAGTTTCCATATTTAGATTTCTTGTCGCGGGACTCCCGGCGGAGAAGTACGACCGTGTTTTTTTTTTTAATCAGTTGGATTTTAGATTTCAATGCGAAAGCGCTATATAGCTGATTTAATTATTTTCGTTACTCATGGACGACGGACGTGCGAGAGTGGGGCCATCTAGTGATAAACTTGTGAACAATAATAACGAAATTGAAGAAGTTGAGCTTAAAGTTTACATACACCCCATAATAGAGGGCGCTATATGAAGTAAAAAATATCAAAATAAATTATATATATACCTACCATTGATTTGACTACACCGCAGAAAATATAAATAATTATAATAAAAAAAAATGCTTTTACAGTCTGATAATTTTCTCAAGAACTATTCTTTGAAATATATTATAGTGTGGAAAAAAGGAACGAGCTTATAGGGAAAATAGCATAAAAATAAAATATTTTAGTTTTAGAGATTCAGTGAGTTTATTTAATTTTGTAATCGGTCTCATCAAAAAGAAAGAGACAATTAAAACATATATTTTATATCAATTGGTCTAAATAAAAAAATAATGCATTGGATTCCCGACACAGGAAATTGAATGTTCAATATACCATTCGAAATAATAGTCAATTTGCTTAAATATGTAGGTTCTTTGCCTTCGCACCCTGTTTGTTTTTTTTACCTTCCCTTAAATCTATGTTGCCCCGCAGGTTTAACTACACAAAATAATTATTACACTAAATAAAACCATATTGCCTTTACAATAGTTAATAAAAGATATACTTGTAAATAGTGGTGATAAATAAATACATAAAATCTTTTATTTTATTTAAAACGCATTACAATGTTTTATTAAAAATATCAATTTAATTCCTAAACATAAGGATATTATAACAGAATTTGCTTGTAAAGTGTGACCATTATTTTTCAACAGACTAACATCGATATAATCACAAATCATCTCGTCCCAATTATCGATTAAATCGTTCATACTTCTAGAGTTCTTAACAAGTTTGTCCCGCATTAATTTTTTGACCATTTTTAAAGTTTCTTCAGAATCGTTAGAAACTTCACGAGCTCTCAAAACGCGTTCAGGATCAATACTCGTCGACTCCGATGGCTCAAGCATAACAATCGTGTTTAATTTTGAAGTCTGTAGAGAAGTTTGTAGCTGTAATAGCACTGGAGGTTTCTTCGTACGGCTTCCCTTTAAACGGTCTTTCTTTTGAATTTTTCTTGATATAGATAACCGAGATTTCTCAGCTAATGACATTTCTTTAGTAACCAATTGCATTAACTTATTAGGTGTCAGTGTAGTCGAATCAACATATTCATCGTCTTCTGTGCGTCCAGTGGTAGAGTTTGGCATCCATTCGGTTGACAATATTTCGTAAGTGGTGTCTGTTGATTTATTTTCTACGTCGGTTTCTGTTGTAGTTGAATGTGTTGAACGGGAATCCCTCACTGAGCACAAAAACATTAATTAGACTTGCAGAACTTCGACGCAAAAATATCGTATCACACAAAAAGTGACGTAATATAAAAAAGATCAAGCAGGTACTTAATAAATAAAATTAATACTATATTATAAATATTGATAAATAATTAGACATATATTACCTTTAGCTTTTTTCAAAAGTGTTGGAAGTTTATCCTTGATATTAATGACCCTTCTCATATCCTCATAGTCCGCATAATTTCCATATTCTTTAGGATATGTTTTTCTTATAGGAGATTGATGTTTATCGTTGCCTATCCTCTTACTATCTTTTCCTTTTCTTCTTCTTTGAGCTCTATTTATATCATCTTTATTTTTATTTGTCCTTCTAGTTGAAACATATTCCTGATAACCATTATCATTTGTTACAGTCATTTGTCGATCTCTAGGTTTTCGTTTATTAAATTTTGTTTTACGTTCATATTCATTATCCGTATTGTCATAATCTATATTTTCATCGTTAACTTCACGACTTTTATAACTTGTTTTTTTACGTCTATTGTATATATCTTTGTCTCTATCATATTCGTTATTATAATCACTATCCCTATAAAAATTATTTTGACGGGGAGTATAGTATCTTTTCCCTGCAGTTAGTTTCTGTTCTGTACTAAATATATCGAAATCAATATTTTCTGTTATTTCTAAAAATTTGGTAGTTTTTGTTGTATATTCGTATAATGGATTTTCTTCTGTATGATCGGTCGAAAAGTATTTGTTGTCTAAAAATAAGCATACATGTGTTATTATAAACCAACACTCATTCGTCTATTTAACTGACATATTAATTATACTAACCTGAAATATCGTCTTCAAACTTATAGTGTAACGAATGAGATGATTCGGTATCTTTATAATCCCTATCTTTTGATTCGTCGTCGAACGATTCTGCATACTGTGGCATTTTCATACTATAGTCAGCGTAACTGTAAGAAATATATTTTGTATAGTAATGAGTTTTTTTTCTTTATTCTCTACTCTCTCGACGGTCCAACTTTCTGTGTAAATAATGATTAATATATATATAACGACCGTAATCTGAATCAAAATGGTCAAAAACAAATAATAACTTGAATAAAATATTATTTAGGAAGATTACCTGGCATCAATAGAAAATACTAAGCCCATATATAGTAAAGCCTGTATTGTTAACCCCCCCAGGGAAGGCATGGGGAGGGATTCCACACCCTCAAGCGTAACGGCTACTGTACGTCGTAAAATTAATCTAGCGAAAAATTACATATAAAATTTATTACAAAATACAAATCACTGACAGATAGGCTGCAATTTTGGCATTAAACGAGTTTTGACTTTGATTTTTTTTTATGAAAATCCTTATGATTAGTACTTTTTATGGGTTACATTTGTGCAACTGTCAATATGTAAAAATAAAATAAAAATTTCGGAATGGTTTCGGCAATATAAAACAAAATATTTTAACTAAATTATAGTGCAAAAAAACATGGAAATCAAATCATAAAAATTGTCGGTAACTACATCTTTATTAACATGGCTCCAGACCCAAAATTTGAAACAATCAAAATTGGAGATTGTGAATGTTATTCCCACGTCCACACCAAGAGTTCTTGTCCACCAGTGAAAAACGTCACTCATCCTCTGGTAAGAGCTACACAACAGGGTAGCAATAATCTTCCATAGCGTGTTTTACACATGCTATTCCGTAGGGTGCCTTTTGAATATGCTACGATATATATGCTATATAAACATAAGAAAGGCTATGCTCTTCTGTTGGTTTATGTGAAGCACCAATGCTATTTACTTGCTGGTACCTTTTTCTCCGGGATGTCTGGGGGATCGACTTTGTCAGTTGGTGTCTACGCCCCTAAAAATACCATTTACCTTTATAAATGCGATTGGTTACTTACCTTATTTTTATAATAAATATTTAAGGCGTAGATATGGTCGGTAAAGTTGGTCACCTAGGTCAATGAAATCAGCTAACCACCTAGTCTAACACTAGTTGATAATATAACTTGCATTCGGTTCGGTAGTAATTCTCATATTAAGATTTGCATTCCACTGCGCGTTTAATTTCTAAATCTGATAAAGATGTAATAAAAATTCGTCGTTCTTTTGGAAATGAATAGCAGCTAACCCTCTAAGATCTCATTTATAAATCTAAAGAAATAAATAAATTTGAATTTTGGGTCACCGGAATACTCTTATTAGGTATGTTATTGTATGGTTATGTTATGTATAGGTAATACGACACAGGCTCTTGGCATAACGGCTCAATCTTATATCCTAGTGCTCCAAGAACATGTCTATCAAGCATAAGATCATTATTGCTCATATTCCTGTCCTTAACCTATATATCAGTAGCACTATTCCGGTAGAATTCTATATTTTAATACTGCTTGAAGAAAAACGTAATCCCGGATTACGTTTTTCTTTCTTATAACCAACTAGCTTTTGCCCCTGGCTTTGTACGCATTAATAAGTTTAAGAAAAAATGTTGCTTTATTATACCAATTTATATAAAATTTTTGGTATGGAAATATTTTGAGAGCCTGAGAAGCACTTGGATATCTGCGTGAATGCAGATATATAGGGTGTTTATGTTTTACAAGTCTTGAAACTCGGAACTATGTAAAATGTTCCAAGAAAAAAGGTGGGTAATATTTTTGAGTTTCAATTTACTTTTTTTTTATAATAATCTAAAATTACTTATTTTCTTAAATATAGCGGTCATTGCGAATCCTGGTTTATAGTTTCTATCTAAAATGATTTTAGATAGAAACTATAAATTTGGACTAAATTAGTTCTGTAATAAGACTTTCACATATAATTTCTCTTCTCCCCCTTTTTTCTTATGTTATACAGAATCCTAAATACGCAAACAGAATTCGCAATGACCGCTATATTTAAGAAAATAAGTAATTTTAGATTATTATAAAAAAAAGTAAATTAAAAATCACACCTTTTTTCTTGGAACATTTTACATAGTTCCGAGTCTTTTAAAACATAAACACCCTATATATCTGCATTCACACAGATATCCAAGTGCTTCTCAGGTTCTCAAAATATTTCCATACCAAAAAATGATCTAAATTGGTAAACGGTTTAGGCATGGAAATGTTACATTCGCATTTATAATATTAGTATGAATAACACGCGTAGGAAATTGCGGGCACAGATAATTCGATAATATTATGATTGGAGAAGCAAAAATAATATGAGCCTATGTTTAGTCGCTTCAGTTTTTGAATTAGTTACTTATTAAAATAATTAATATTTTAGAGATATTACGAATTTACCAAAGACGAAATAAATGCATTAGAAGAATGTGACAAGGAAAGTTTTTATCGGCGATGTCTTCCTTTCAGCGCGTTGTTTGGAACTGGGACCTATCTTGCCGTTAAAAAAGGTAAAGTAAACAATAGGATAAAAGCGGTGCTTTCAATAACATTCAGGTAATTCTGTAGATTAAATTTGCAATATATAAAATTTCACTAAAACCATTTTTTAAAGGAAAGGTTAAAAAAAGACAGAAAAAAAGAGCTTTGTGCTATCCGAATTTATGAATAAACACAATATATATAAGTACGAAGAAAACTTTTGTCACAAACAGAGACTACGCTGTATTTCTTGCATTATTTTCTCTTTTTTAGTCGTTTTGAGTGTCCGCGATCACTTGGGCGTTTGTGTACCATATTATTATTTTAGCGAACGGTGAATTTAATCGTCTTCTCGTCAATACAGGTTTTTGATCAACGCTAATTGCATTTTTTATGTCTTTATTATATTTAATATTAAATACTTAGTAGTATAATATTTACTTTACGTTTTACAATTCCACCAAGTCGGTAGTTAGTTAAGAAAACTCTTCATAGAAGTATGATGTTGTTTTGTTTCCCGATGAATAATTATTATATTATACATATTTGAATTCTAGGATAGTAGGTACTATATGTACCAAAAATATGATTATATACTATATTTAATAATATATTCTGTATTTTATAAACACCCAGCGGTTGGCAAATTTAATATGATTTTTTTATTGAGAGAGGAGGACCGGCCCCTCCGCTCAGAAATCGTCTTTAGTCACGATTTTTAGAACTAGGTATTACCGAATATGTCGATTTTAATTTCGACGCGCAACCGATCGAACTCTTCTAAATAGCCTTATAAAATTGTTATTAATAATAATAAAATCGCCTTAGATAACAGGGTTATCAAATAAGATTTTTTCCTGTTTGAATACTGGTTATCAAACTTTGGTTATCTACGCGGCTGCAGCGGAACCCCCCTGCGAAACCATAAAAATATACTATAATATTTTTGTGGTTTCGCAGGGGGGTCAACACCTGCCCCTATCTCCATGATTCGCTACTGATAGAAGTTGTACAGAAAAAAATACTAAACTAAAATATTAGATGGTAATCCAAAAGGACTATCCGTCCATAGTTGGACTTTTATCCCGATGCAATGAAACGACAGGTCATGGTAGCCAATGAGCAATTTTAAAAGCTTACCTACCATAAATTTTTGAATAAAATAAATATAACAGTCAGTATCCAGACATTAAACAACCTTATTGTCAGCGGATTTAAGTAACGAAAAACATGTTATTTTAAATACAATAATGATAAGAAATGTTAACAGTACCTAATACATTTTCCATACAAAATATGTAAAAATTTTTTGTATCCAATTCAGAATAAGAAAGGTAACCATCAAATTCGATACGTAGAGTTCTCGCTCGAGTTGAGGTCGAAAATGACGTATTTTATAAATATTGTTTATCTAAAATTCGAACCGGTGGAAGTCGGCGATTACCGAGTATTTTTAAACAGTTACTTTCTTTCAGTGCCACTCATTTGCGATTTCCGTCATTGCAATGACATAAATCTTGCGATTCCTAGATAAGATTCGTTTTTTTTTATTTAAAATACTTAAAAATATAGGGGGATATAAAAAAATATTATTTACTGAAAATAGGTTGTTAGGACTTTGTCTTGCTATATATATACAGGGTGACTTTGAAAGGATGTACTTTGGGCTAATATGAGGTTCTACTCATCAATACGAACAAGTTTTCCCATGGAACCAGGTGCCGCAAATGAAAAAAAAAATTGACTTCTCCATACAAACTAGTAATGTTAAAATGACCAATTTAATAGGGGAAAGCAAATTTTTTTTTCATTTGCGACACATGGTTCCATGGGAAAAGTTGTTCGTTTTGATCAGCAGAACCTCATATTAGCCCAAAGTACCTGTATATATATATATACATGGTGACTTTGAAAGGGTGTACTTTGGGCTAATATGAGGTTCTGCTGATCAAAACGAACAACTTTTCCCATGGAACCATGTGCCGCAAATGAAAAAAAATATTGCCTTCTCCATACAAACTAGTAATGTTGAAATGACCAATTTGTATGGGGAAGCTAATTTTTTTTTTCATTTGCGACACATGGTTCCATGGGAAAAGTTGTTCGATTTGATCAGCAGAAGCTCATATTAGCACAAAGTACATCCTTTCAAATTCACCCTGTATATATATATTACTTTACTTACAAAAAGTGTTAAATTCAGTTGCTTATCTATCTAGGCTAACCTATTGGGTAAATTATAATAATAACAATATTTAGACAACATATTCCAATTCATACTTCTATGAAAGTTTTCTTATTTTAGGACTTATGGGCGCACATCCGGTTTACGGTGTATTTCCTAAGCTCGGAGTAGCGATAGTGCTCGGCCATCTACTGGGAAGAGTAATCTATATTCCTAATTGTGAGGACAAGTTAAAAGAATTACATCCAGATAGTTATCTTGGACAAGTAATGAGGCAGCATGAGACCAATAGAAACCTACCAATAGAAAACGTTAAGAAGAAATAAAATTTGTGAAGTAAGTATTGCGTTTTATTACTTTAACAAATTTGGTTTACGTTTATCGAATTAATGGACAGAAGCCTACATCAAGGCTTAACTTTCTGACAAGGAGGTACTAACTATTAGATGATAGCGATAATTTGGGTACAGCATGCTTGGTAACATTTTGTCATAGACCACGATGGATTAAATAACAAATGTATTTATTAGTTGTGTTTTAGCACACAGTTTTTCAGTAGTTTACTGCGTCGATTTCTTGTCGAGATGATAGTCTCCTTTCAGGGCGGGGTTACGAAACGGGCAATAGATTTGACGATAAAGCAGAAGATATATATGATGATATGGCCTCTTAGGCCAGTAAAAGGTTTCGCGATCTCGAACGTCCAATAACGTCTAAACGTTGTTTTCAGTGATATCAAAGTTTATTTTTAATGAAAAAGAACGTAGAGGTGTAAATATTACTTACTCGATCCTAATTAGATAGTATTTTTATAAAAAATATAAGTATTAACTTTTGAAAATACATCCAAAGTTTGATTTAGGTTTCTAAAAATATTACTTTAGTTCTCATTTTAAAACTAAACAGATTTTTTATAAAGAAATTATGTAATTGGGATTGAGTAAATAAAATCTACACCTCCATATTATTTTTTTCCAAAAAAAAAAACTTTATTATAACTGAAAACAACATTTAGATGTTTTTTGACGCTCGAGTTCGCGAATCCTTTTCCTGCCCACTTAAATTAGACGCATAATGCAAATTCGTATTTGTTGCCGCCCATTTTGACCGCATTATTCAGCCGGCATAGTAGGAATGATCAATGTTCAATGACAAAATTATTCCCTTACTGTTCGCTGTTTTTACACAGTTAATATTTTGACAGTTGCAGCAACTTAACTATGCTTTGTAACAACGTTACAATGCAAACAATAATTCTAATTATGTTATCAAGAAATATAGTTGTTTCTACTAATATAACAGTATAGAGTTAATTTAAAACCACAGTTACATGAACGTTCTTATCGAAAATATAAATAAATAGATAATTAAAATGTTTCAACCTATTATTTGAAATAGCCTAGCGAATCAGCGTGTTAAAATGGCAATGGGTATTGGGCAGGCAGAACTGATGGCCGATGGGGCCAAAAAGTTCTCGAATGGAGACCACGCACCGGCAAGCACAGCGTGTCCACTCACAAGGTGCACCAACGACCTTATTAAGACCGCAGGAACTCGCTGGATGCAAGCCGCTTCCAACCGGTCTTTTTGGAAATCTATAGGAGAGACTTATGTCCAACATTGGACGTCCTACGGCTGATTATGATGATGATGAACCTGTTATTTTAATTGTTACATCATTGAACTAAAATGCATATTTTACTGAAGGGCAAGATATCTGAAAAGGCAACTGTTGAGAAACTGTTGTAGCTACTGATAATTGACTACCTACTTACTGAAAATCACAGTTACACATACCTACGTTTATTCGTCGACCACGGAAAGTTCGGAAAAAGATTATAAAATCTCGAAAAAAAAGAGAGTGACGAAAAGATTTAGACACTTTTCTATGTTTGTCTGTCTTTGATGTCGTAGCTTTAAAACTCATGAACCCTTTGCAATGCGGTTTTTTTGTTACATTGTATATCTACTTACCATCTGATACATACCGAAACAATAAATATATAAATATATAGGTATATAAATATATATAGGTATATAAAAGTAAAAATAAACATGCAATGAAAAAGTCCTTGTGGCGGGACTCGAACCCACGAACCTCGCTATCGCGGCAAGGCGCTCAACCGCTGAGCCAACCAGGTTCCAGTCAGCTCTCACGAATTTTGTCATTGTTTGTTATCTATTTATACACAGACGCCCTCTATTAGCTTTCTTCTAATAACTCTTATACGATTGAAGTTAGAAGTCCTAGTTTCTAATACTAGATAGCAAAGGAGTCTGTTTTTTGTTTTTACTTATTTCAGTATTTTATATTTATGCATTTTTTATAAATTCCTTTATAGAATAATCTTTTATTAAATGTTTAAAGATTAAAATGCAATGAAAAAATTCCTGGGGCCTTATTCCGAGTTATCAACCGCTAATCACGACAAGACGTTGCGCAAACTATAAATATGAAATATAAGCTCTATTCCAATGGTTATATAGTATGTATTAGGTTGGCTATTATAATGCAGCCATCTTGAAATACATGAATTCTCCAGTTTGAACATGTATGGAGCATTAGAATTTCAACTTTATAATTAACAGGATAGAACTTATATTTCAATACCCGTACTTTACGCAAAATGCGCGACGGTGAACGTGTCAAAACTCAGAATAAACCCCCTGGTGGCGGGACTCACCCACGAACCTCGCTATCGCGGCAAGGCGCTCAACCAGTCAGCCCTCACACCGGTGTGAACTTAGCAGCCAAAATATAGCAGCAATTATAACTCGACTAATTTAAAAAGTCAATATTTCTAAGCTTATTAATTGCAATACAAACAATGGAAATCCTATGAATTATGAAAATTCTTTCAGGAAAATTAAAAATTAACCAGATGGCAATATTATTTCTGATAAAAATAACATTTATCAAATATTTTCTCTGATATTAAAATATAACTTTACAGGTGGCCCACTTCAACGAATTAGACAAAAATGATTTCCCACCCCCCTTACAGTGGAACCTTGATTATGAAAATTGAGTGAAAACAATCTCGTAGCAAAATAATTTTGACTTAACTTAGCATAAGGTTTATTGTTTTTGAACATCATTATAACTTGTTAGACAAAAAATAACTTAGGCAATGAAAAGCAACTGAAATTGTATGAAAAATACTGATTTTCTTGTTGCTACGACAAAATAAAGTTTTTTAATGTAATAATTAAGCGTCTTAGAAATCTTTCTTCACCTTACAACATATTCAGTAAATAAAGCTTTGCCTCATCTATCGAAAAATATGTTCCAAAATTCCTTACAATGGGGCCTTGACTGAAAAAATTTAGTGAAACTACAATTTCGTAGTAAACATTTTCATATCCTAATTAAGTATCTTAGAAATCTATCTTCACTTTATAACTTATATAGTGAATAAAGCTTTGCCTTATCTATCAAAAAATATGTTCCAAAATTCCTTACACTGGGGCCTTGACTGAAAAAATTAAGTGCGACTACAATTTCGTAGTAAAAAAAATCATGTCATCAAAATTAAGCATCTTAGAAATCTTTCTTCACCTTACAACTTATACAGTTAATAAAGCTTTGCCTTATCTATCGAAAAATGTATTTCAAAATTCCTTACAGAGGGGACTTGACTGAAAAAATTGAGTGCGACTACAATTTCGTAGTAAAAATTTTTATGTCATAATCAAGTATCTTAGAAATGATCCTTTACCTTAAAACTTATATAGTGAATAAAGCTTTGCCTTATCTATCGAAAAATATGTTCCAAAATTCCTTACAGTGGGGCCTTAACTGAAAAAAAAAAGTGCGACTACAATTTCGTAGTAAAAAAAATCATGTCATCAAAATTAAGCATCTTAGAAATCTCTCTTCACCTTACAACTTATATAGTGAATATAGCTTTGCCTCATCTATCAAAACATATGTTTCAAAATTCCTTACAGTGGGGCCTTGACTGAAAAAAATGAAGGAAACTACAATTTTATAGTAAAAAAAACTAATTATGACATGAATTTTTTTACTATGAAACTGTAGTTTCCTTCATTTTTTTCAGTCAAGGCCCCACTGTATGAAATTTTGGAACATATTTTTCAAAAGATAAGGCAAAGCTTTATTCACTATAAAAGTTTTAAGGTGAAGGATCATTTCTAAGATACTTGATTATGACATAAATTTTTTTACGACGAAATTGTGTCGCATTTAATTTTTTCAGTCAAGTCCCCTCTGTAAGGAATTTTGAAACACATTTTTCGATAGATAAGGCAAAGCTTTATTTACTGTATAAGTTGTAAGGCGAAGAAAGATTTCTAAGATGCTTAATTATTATATGATATTTTTTACTTCGAAATTGTAGTTTCACTAAATTATTTCAGTCAAGGCCCCACTGTAAGGAATTTTGGAACATATTTTTCGATAGATGAGGCAAAGCTTTATTTACTATATAAGTTGTAAGGTAAAGAAAGATTTCTAAGATGCTTAATTTTGACATGAAAGTTTTAACTACAAAATTGTAGTTCCACTCAATTTTTTCAGTCAAGGCCCCACTGTAAGGAATTTTGGAACATATGTATCGATAGATAAGGTAAAGCTTTATTTACTGTATAAGTTGTAAGGTGAAGAAAGATTTCTAAGATGCTTAATTATGATATGATATTTTTTACTACGAAATTGTAGTTTCACTAAATTATTTCAGTCAAGGCCCCACTGTAAGGAATTTTGGAACATATTTTTCGATAGATGAGGCAAAGCTTTATTTACTATATAAGTTGTAAGGTGAAGAAAGATTTCTAAGATGCTTAATTTTGACATGAAAGTTTTAACTACAAAATTGTAGTTTCACTCAATTTTTTCAGTCAAGGCCCCACTGTAAGGAATTTTGGAACATATTTTTTTCGAAAGACGAGGCAAAGCTTTATTTACTATATAAGTTGTAAGGTGAAGAAAGATTTCTAAGATGCTTAATTATGATATGATATTTTTTACTACGAAATTGTAGTTTCACTAAATTTTTTCAGTCAAGGCCCCACTGTAAGGAATTTTGAAACATATTTTTCGATAGATGAGGCAAAGCTTTATTTACTGTATAAGTTGTAAGGTGAAGAAAGATTTCTAAGATGCTTAATTATTATATGATATTTTTTACTTCGAAATTGTAGTTTCACTAAATTATTTCAGTCAAGGCCCCACTGTAAGGAATTTTGGAACATATTTTTTTCGATAGACGAGGCAAAGCTTTATTTACTATATAAGTTGTAAGGTGAAGAAAGATTTCTAAGATGCTTAATTATGATATGATATTTTTTACTACGAAATTGTAGTTTCACTAAATTATTTCAGTCAAGGCCCCACTGTAAGGAATTTTGGAACATATTTTTCGATAGATGAGGCAAAGCTTTATTTACTATATAAGTTGTAAGGTGAAGAAAGATTTCTAAGATGCTTAATTTTGACAAGAAAGTTTTAACTACAAAATTGTAGTTTCACTCAATTTTTTCAGTCAAGGCCCCACTGTAAGGAATTTTGGAACATATTTTTTTCGATAGACGAGGCAAAGCTTTATTTACTATATAAGTTGTAAGGTGAAGAAAGATTTCTAAGATGCTTAATTATGATATGATATTTTTTACTACGAAATTGTAGTTTCACTAAATTTTTTCAGTCAAGGCCCCACTGTAAGGAATTTTGAAACATATTTTTCGATAGATGAGGCAAAGCTTTATTTACTGTATAAGTTGTAAGGTGAAGAAAGATTTCTAAGATGCTTAATTATTATATGATATTTTTTACTTCGAAATTGTAGTTTCACTAAATTATTTCAGTCAAGGCCCCACTGTAAGGAATTTTGGAACATATTTTTTTCGATAGACGAGGCAAAGCTTTATTTACTATATAAGTTGTAAGGTGAAGAAAGATTTCTAAGATGCTTAATTTTGACATGAAAGTTTTAACCACAAAATTGTAGTTTCACTCAATTTTTTCAGTCAAGGCCCCACTGTAAGGAATTTTGGAACATATGTATCGATAGATAAGACAAAGCTTTATTTACTGTATAACTTGTAAGGTGAAGAAAGATTTTTAAGATACTTAATTATGATATGAATTTTTTTACTACGAAATTGTAGTTTCACTATTTTTTTCAATCAAGGCCCCACTGTAAGGAACTTTGGAACATATTTTTCGATAGATAAGGCAAAGCTTTATTTACTGTATAACTTGTAAGGTGAAGAAAGATTTCTAAGATACTTAATTATGATATGTAAATTTTTACTACGAAATTGTAGTTTCACTATTTTTTTTCAGTCAAGGCACCACTGTAAGGAATTTTGGAGAATATATTTCGATAGATAAGGCAAAGCTTTATTTATTATATAAGTTGTAAGTTGAAGAAAGATTTCTAAGATACTTAATTATGATATGAAATTTTTACTACGAAATTGTAGTTTCACTATTTTTTTTCAGTCAAGGCCCCACTGTAAGGAATTTTGAAACATATGTTTCGATAGATAAGGCCAAGCTATATTTACTGTATAAGTTGTAAGGTGAAGATAGATTTCTAAGATGCTTAATTATGACATGAAATTTTTTACTATAAAATTGTAGTTTCCTTCATTTTTTTCAGTCAAGGCCCCACTGTAAGAAATTTTGGAACATATTTTTCAAAAGATAAGGCAAAGCTTTATTTACTGTATAACTTGTAAGGTGAAGAAAGATTTTTAAGATACTTAATTATGATATGAATTTTTTTACTACGAAATTGTAGTTTCACTAAATTTTTTTAGTCAAGTCCCCTCTGTAAGGAATTTTGAAACACATTTTTCGATAGATAAGGCAAAGCTTTATTAACTGTTTAAGTTGTAAGGTGAAGAAAGATTTCTAAGATGCTTAATTATTATATGATATTTTTTACTTCGAAATTGTAGTTTCACTAAATTATTTCAGTCAAGGCGTGGGGCCTTGTAAGGGATTTTGGAACATATTTTTCGATAGACGAGGCAAAGCTTTATTTACTATATAAGTTGTAAGGTGAAGAAAGATTTCTAAGATGCTTAATTTTGACATGAAAGTTTTAACTACAAAATTGTAGTTTCACTCAATTTTTTCAGTCAAGGCCCCACTGTAAGGAATTTTGGAACATATTTTTCGATAGATGAGGCAAAGCTTTATTTACTGTATAAGTTGTAAGGTGAAGAAAGATTTCTAAGATGCTTAATTTTGACATGAATTTTTTTACTACAAAATTGTAGTTTCACTTAATTTTTTCAGTCAAGGCCCCACTGTAAGGAGTTTTGTAACATATGTTTCAATAGATAAGGCAAAGCTTTATTTACTGTATAAGTTGTAAGGTGAAGAAAGATTTCTAAGATGCTTAATTATGATATGATATTTTTTACTACGAAGTTGTAGTTTCACTAAATTTTTTTAGTCAAGGCCCCACTGTAAGGAATTTTGGAACATATTTTTCTATAGATAAGGCAAAGCTTTATTCACTATATAAGTTTTAAGGTAAAGGATCATTTCTAAGAACTTGATTATGACATAAAAAAATTTACTACGAAATTGTAGTCGCACTCAATTTTTTCAGTCAAGTCCCCTCTGTAAGGAATTTTGAAACACATTTTTCGATAGATAAGGCAAAGCTTTATTTACTGTATAACTTGTAAGGTGAAGAAAGATTTCTAAGATGACTAATTATGACATGAAATTTTTTACTATGAAACTGTAGTTTCCTTCATTTTTTTCAGTCAAGTCCCCTCTGTAAGGAATTTTGAAACATATTTTTCGATAGATAAGGTAAAGCTTTATTTACTGTATAAGTTGTAAGATGAAGAAAGATTTCTAAGATGCTTAATTATGATATGATATTTTTTACTACGAAATTGTAGTTTCACTAAATTTTTTCAGTCAAGGCCCCACTGTAAGGAATTTTGGAACATATTTTTCGATAGATGAGGCAAAGCTTTATTTACTGTATAAGTTGTAAGGTGAAGAAAGATTTCTAAGATGCTTAATTTTGACATGAATTTTTTTACTACAAAATTGTAGTTTCACTTAATTTTTTCAGTCAAGGCCCCACTGTAAGGAATTTTGTAACATATGTTTCAATAGATAAGGCAAAGCTTTATTTACTGTATAAGTTGTAAGGTGAAGAAAGATTTCTAAGATACTTAATTATGATATGTAAATTTTTACTACGAAATTGTAGTTTCACTATTTTTTTTCTGTCAAGGCACCACTGTAAGGAATTTTGGAACATATTTTTCGATAGATAAGGCAAAGCTTTATTTACTATATAAGTTGTAAGGTGAAGAAAGATTTCTAAGATGCTTAATTATAATATGATATTTTTTACTACGAAATTGTAGTTTCACTATTTTTTTTCAGTCAAGGCCCCACTGTAAGAAATTTTAGAAGCTATTTTTTAAAAGATAAGGCAAAGCTTTATTCACTATAAAAGTTTTAAGGTGAAGGATCATTTCTAAGATACTTGAATATGACTTGAATTTTTTTACTACGAAATTGTAGTTTCAATAATTTTTTTCAGTCAAGGCCCCACTGTATAAAATTTTGGAACATATTTTTCGATAGATAAGGCAAAGCTTTATTTACTGTATAACTTGTAAGTTGAAGAAAGATTTCTAAGATACTTAATTATGATATGTAAATTTTTACTACGAAATTGTAGTTTCACTATTTTTTTTCTGTCAAGGCACCACTGTAAGGAATTTTGGAACATATTTTTCGATAGATAAGGCAAAGCTTTATTTACTGTATAACTTGTAAGTTGAAGAAAGATTTCTAAGATGCTTAATTATAATATGATATTTTTTACTACGAAATTGTAGTTTCCTTCATTTTTTTCAGTCAAGGCCCCACTGTAAGAAATTTTAGAAGCTATTTTTTAAAAGATAAGGCAAAGCTTTATTCACTATAAAAGTTTTAAGGTGAAGGATCATTTCTAAGATACTTGAATATGACTTGAATTTTTTTACTACGAAATTGTAGTTTCAATAATTTTTTTCAGTCAAGGCCCCACTGTATAAAATTTTGGAACATATTTTTCGATAGATAAGGCAAAGCTTTATTTACTGTATAACTTGTAAGTTGAAGAAAGATTTCTAAGATACTTAATTATGATATGTAAATTTTTACTACGAAATTGTAGTTTCACTATTTTTTTTCTGTCAAGGCACCACTGTAAGGAATTTTGGAACATATTTTTCGATAGATAAGGCAAAGCTTTATTTACTATATAAGTTGTAAGGTGAAGGAAGATTTCTAAGATACTTAATTATGATATGAAATTTTTTACTACGAAATTGTAGTTTCACTATTTTTTTTCAGTCAAGGCCGCACTGTAAGGAAATTTGAAACATATGTTTCGATAGATGAGGCATAGCTTTATTTACTGTATAAGTTGTAAGGTGAAGATAGATTTCTAAGATGCTTAATTATGACATGAAATTGTTTACTATAAAATTGTAGTTTCCTTCATTTTTTTCAGTCAAGGCCCCACTGTAAGAAATTTTGGAACATATTTTTCGATAGATGAGGCAAAGCTTTATTTACTGTATAAGTTGTAAGGTGAAGAAAGATTTCTAAGATGCTTAATTATTATATGATATTTTTTACTTCGAAATTGTAGTTTCACTAAATTATTTCAGTCAAGGCCCCACTGTAAGGAATTTTGGAACATATTTTTTTCGATAGACGAGGCAAAGCTTTATTTACTATATAAGTTGTAAGGTGAAGAAAGATTTCTAAGATGCTTAATTTTGACATGAAAGTTTTAACCACAAAATTGTAGTTTCACTCAATTTTTTCAGTCAAGGCCCCACTGTAAGGAATTTTGGAACATATGTATCGATAGATAAGACAAAGCTTTATTTACTGTATAACTTGTAAGGTGAAGAAAGATTTTTAAGATACTTAATTATGATATGAATTTTTTTACTACGAAATTGTAGTTTCACTATTTTTTTTCAATCAAGGCCCCACTGTAAGGAACTTTGGAACATATTTTTCGATAGATAAGGCAAAGCTTTATTTACTGTATAACTTGTAACGTGAAGAAAGATTTCTAAGATACTTAATTATGATATGTAAATTTTTACTACGAAATTGTAGTTTCACTATTTTTTTTCAGTCAAGGCACCACTGTAAGGAATTTTGGAGAATATATTTCGATAGATAAGGCAAAGCTTTATTTATTATATAAGTTGTAAGTTGAAGAAAGATTTCTAAGATACTTAATTATGATATGAAATTTTTACTACGAAATTGTAGTTTCACTATTTTTTTTCAGTCAAGGCCCCACTGTAAGGAATTTTGAAACATATGTTTCGATAGATAAGGCAAAGCTATATTTACTGTATAAGTTGTAAGGTGAAGATAGATTTCTAAGATGCTTAATTATGACATGAATTTTTTTACTATAAAATTGTAGTTTCCTTCATTTTTTTCAGTCAAGGCCCCACTGTAAGAAATTTTGGAACATATTTTTCAAAAGATAAGGCAAAGCTTTATTTACTGTATAACTTGTAAGGTGAAGAAAGATTTTTAAGATACTTAATTATGATATGAATTTTTTTACTACGAAATTGTAGTTTCACTAAATTTTTTTAGTCAAGTCCCCTCTGTAAGGAATTTTGAAACACATTTTTCGATAGATAAGGCAAAGCTTTATTAACTGTTTAAGTTGTAAGGTGAAGAAAGATTTCTAAGATGCTTAATTATTATATGATATTTTTTACTTCGAAATTGTAGTTTCACTAAATTATTTCAGTCAAGGCGTGGGGCCTTGTAAGGGATTTTGGAACATATTTTTCGATAGACGAGGCAAAGCTTTATTTACTATATAAGTTGTAAGGTGAAGAAAGATTTCTAAGATGCTTAATTTTGACATGAAAGTTTTAACTACAAAATTGTAGTTTCACTCAATTTTTTCAGTCAAGGCCCCACTGTAAGGAATTTTGGAACATATTTTTCGATAGATTAGGCAAAGCTTTATTTACTGTATAAGTTGTAAGGTGAAGAAAGATTTCTAAGATGCTTAATTTTGACATGAATTTTTTTACTACAAAATTGTAGTTTCACTTAATTTTTTCAGTCAAGGCCCCACTGTAAGGAATTTTGTAACATATGTTTCAATAGATAAGGCAAAGCTTTATTTACTGTATAAGTTGTAAGGTGAAGAAAGATTTCTAAGATGCTTAATTATGATATGATATTTTTTACTACGAAGTTGTAGTTTCACTAATTTTTTTTAGTCAAGGCCCCACTGTAAGGAATTTTGGAACATATTTTTCTATAGATAAGGCAAAGCTTTATTTACTGTATAACTTGTAAGGTGAAGAAAGATTTTTAAGATACTTAATTATGATATGAATTTTTTTACTACAAAATTGTAGTTTCACTATTTTTTTTCAATCACTGTAAGGAACTTTGGAACATATTTTTCGATAGATAAGGCAAAGCTTTATTTACTGTATAACTTGTAAGGTGAAGAAAGATTATTTACTGTATAACTTGTAAGGTGAAAAAAGATTTCTAAGATGCTTAATTATGATATGTAAATTTTTACTACGAAATTGTAGTTTCCTTCATTTTTTTCAGTCAAGGCCCCACTGTAAGAAATTTTGGAACATATTTTTCAAAAGATAAGGCAAAGCTTTATTCACTATATAAGTTTTAAGGTAAAGGATCATTTCTAAGAACTTGATTATGACATAAAAAAATTTACTACGAAATTGTAGTCGCACTCAATTTTTTCAGTCAAGTCCCCTCTGTAAGGAATTTTGAAACACATTTTTCGATAGATAAGGCAAAGCTTTATTAACTGTATAAGTTGTAAGGTGAAGAAAGATTTCTAAGATGACTAATTATGACATGAAATTTTTTACTATGAAACTGTAGTTTCCTTCATTTTTTTCAGTCAAGTCCCCTCTGTAAGGAATTTTGAAACACATTTTTCGATAGATAAGGTAAAGCTTTATTTACTGTATAAGTTGTAAGGTGAAGAAAGATTTCTAAGATGCTTAATTATGATATGATATTTTTTACTACGAAATTGTAGTTTCACTAAATTTTTTCAGTCAAGGCCCCACTGTAAGGAATTTTGGAACATATTTTTCGATAGATGAGGCAAAGCTTTATTTACTGTATAAGTTGTAAGGTGAAGAAAGATTTCTAAGATGCTTAATTTTGACATGAATTTTTTTACTACAAAATTGTAGTTTCACTTAATTTTTTCAGTCAAGGCCCCACTGTAAGGAATTTTGTAACATATGTTTCAATAGATAAGGCAAAGCTTTATTTACTGTATAAGTTGTAAGGTGAAGAAAGATTTCTAAGATACTCAATTATGATATGTAAATTTTTACTACGAAATTGTAGTTTCACTATTTTTTTTCTGTCAAGGCACCACTGTAAGGAATTTTGGAACATATTTTTCGATAGATAAGGCAAAGCTTTATTTACTATATAAGTTGTAAGGTGAAGAAAGATTTCTAAGATGCTTAATTATAATATGATATTTTTTACTACGAAATTGTAGTTTCACTATTTTTTTTCAGTCAAGGCCCCACTGTAAGAAATTTTAGAAGCTATTTTTTAAAAGATAAGGCAAAGCTTTATTCACTATAAAAGTTTTAAGGTGAAGGATCATTTCTAAGATACTTGAATATGACTTGAATTTTTTTACTACGAAATTGTAGTTTCAATAATTTTTTTCAGTCAAGGCCCCACTGTATAAAATTTTGGAACATATTTTTCGATAGATAAGGCAAAGCTTTATTTACTGTATAACTTGTAAGTTGAAGAAAGATTTCTAAGATACTTAATTATGATATGTAAATTTTTACTACGAAATTGTAGTTTCACTATTTTTTTTCTGTCAAGGCACCACTGTAAGGAATTTTGGAACATATTTTTCGATAGATAAGGCAAAGCTTTATTTACTGTATAACTTGTAAGTTGAAGAAAGATTTCTAAGATGCTTAATTATAATATGATATTTTTTACTACGAAATTGTAGTTTCCTTCATTTTTTTCAGTCAAGGCCCCACTGTAAGAAATTTTAGAAGCTATTTTTTAAAAGATAAGGCAAAGCTTTATTCACTATAAAAGTTTTAAGGTGAAGGATCATTTCTAAGATACTTGAATATGACTTGAATTTTTTTACTACGAAATTGTAGTTTCAATAATTTTTTTCAGTCAAGGCCCCACTGTATAAAATTTTGGAACATATTTTTTGATAGATAAGGCAAAGCTTTATTTACTGTATAACTTGTAAGTTGAAGAAAGATTTCTAAGATACTTAATTATGATATGTAAATTTTTACTACGAAATTGTAGTTTCACTATTTTTTTTCTGTCAAGGCACCACTGTAAGGAATTTTGGAACATATTTTTCGATAGATAAGGCAAAGCTTTATTTACTATATAAGTTGTAAGGTGAAGGAAGATTTCTAAGATACTTAATTATGATATGAAATTTTTTACTACGAAATTGTAGTTTCACTATTTTTTTTCAGTCAAGGCCCCACTGTAAGGAAATTTGAAACATATGTTTCGATAGATGAGGCATAGCTTTATTTACTGTATAAGTTGTAAGGTGAAGATAGATTTCTAAGATGCTTAATTATGACATGAAATTGTTTACTATAAAATTGTAGTTTCCTTCATTTTTTTCAGTCAAGGCCCCACTGTAAGAAATTTTGGAACATATTTTTCAAAAGATAAGGCGAAGCTTTATTCACTATAAAAGTTTTAAGGTGAAGGATCATTTCTAAGATACTTGATTATGACATAAATTTTTTTACTACGAAATTGTAGTCGCACTCAATTTTTTCAGTCAAGTCCCCTCTGTAAGGAATTTTGAAACACATTTTTCGATAGATAAGGCAAAGCTTTATTAACTGTTTAAGTTGTAAGGTGAAAAAAGATTTCTAAGATGCTTAATTATTATATGATATTTTTTACTTCGAAATTGTAGTTTCACTAAATTATTTCAGTCAAGGCCCCACTGTAAGGAATTTTGGAAAATATTTTTCGATAGACGAGGCAAAGCTTTATTTACTATATAAGTTGTAAGGTGAAGAAAGATTTCTAAGATGCTTAATTTTGACATGAAAGTTTTGACTACAAAATTGTAGTTTCACTAAATTTTTTCAGTCAAGGCCCCACTGTAAGGAATTTTGGAACATATTTTTCGATAGATGAGACAAAGCTTTATTTACTGTATAAGTTGTAAGGTGAAGAAAGATTTCTAAGATGCTTAATTTTGACATGAATTTTTTTACTACAAAATTGTAGTTTCACTCAATTTTTTCAGTCAAGGCCCCACTGTAAGGAATTTTGTAACATATGTTTCAATAGATAAGGCAAAGCTTTATTTACTGTATAAGTTGTAAGGTGAAGAAAGATTTCTAAGATACTTAATTATGATATGTAAATTTTTACTACGAAATTGTAGTTTCACTATTTTTTTTCTGTCAAGGCACCACTGTAAGGAATTTTGGAACATATTTTTCGATAGATAAGGCAAAGCTTTATTTACTATATAAGTTGTAAGGTGAAGAAAGATTTCTAAGATGCTTAATTATAATATGATATTTTTTACTACGAAATTGTAGTTTCACTATTTTGTTTCAGTCAAGGCCCCACTGTAAGAAATTTTAGAAGCTATTTTTTAAAAGATAAGGCAAAGCTTTATTCACTATAAAAGTTTTAAGTTGAAGGATCATTTCTAAGATACTTGAATATGACTTGAATTTTTTTACTACGAAATTGTAGTTTCAATAATTTTTTTCAGTCAAGGCCCCACTGTATAAAATTTTGGAACATATTTTTCGATAGATAAGGCAAAGCTTTATTTACTGTATAACTTGTAAGTTGAAGAAAGATTTCTAAGATACTTAATTATGATATGTAAATTTTTACTACGAAATTGTAGTTTCACTATTTTTTTTCTGTCAAGGCACCACTGTAAGGAATTTTGGAACATATTTTTCGATAGATAAGGCAAAGCTTTATTTACTATATAAGTTGTAAGGTGAAGGAAGATTTCTAAGATACTTAATTATGATATGAAATTTTTTACTACGAAATTGTAGTTTCACTATTTTTTTTCAGTCAAGGCCCCACTGTAAGGAATTTTGAAACATATGTTTCGATAGATGAGGCAAAGCTTTATTTACTGTATAAGTTGTAAGGTGAAGATAGATTTCTAAGATGCTTAATTATGACATGAAATTGTTTACTATAAAATTGTAGTTTCCTTCATTTTTTTCAGTCAAGGCCCCACTGTAAGAAATTTTGGAACATATTTTTCAAAAGATAAGGCGAAGCTTTATTCACTATAAAAGTTTTAAGGTGAAGGATCATTTCTAAGATACTTGATTATGACATAAATTTTTTTACTACGAAATTGTAGTCGCACTCAATTTTTTCAGTCAAGTCCCCTCTGTAAGGAATTTTGAAACACATTTTTCGATAGATAAGGCAAAGCTTTATTAACTGTTTAAGTTGTAAGGTGAAGAAAGATTTCTAAGATGCTTAATTTTGACATGAATTTTTTTACTACAAAATTGTAGTTTCACTCAATTTTTTCAGTCAAGGCCCCACTGTAAGGAATTTTGTAACATATGTTTCAATAGATAAGGCAAAGCTTTATTTACTGTATAAGTTGTAAGGTGAAGAAAGATTTCTAAGATACTTAATTATGATATGTAAATTTTTACTACGAAATTGTAGTTTCACTATTTTTTTTCTGTCAAGGCACCACTGTAAGGAATTTTGGAACATATTTTTCGATAGATAAGGCAAAGCTTTATTTACTATATAAGTTGTAAGGTGAAGAAAGATTTCTAAGATGCTTAATTATAATATGATATTTTTTACTACGAAATTGTAGTTTCACTATTTTGTTTCAGTCAAGGCCCCACTGTAAGAAATTTTAGAAGCTATTTTTTAAAAGATAAGGCAAAGCTTTATTCACTATAAAAGTTTTAAGGTGAAGGATCATTTCTAAGATACTTGAATATGACTTGAATTTTTTTACTACGAAATTGTAGTTTCAATAATTTTTTTCAGTCAAGGCCCCACTGTAAGGAATTTTGTAACATATGTTTCAATAGATAAGGCAAAGCTTTATTTACTGTATAATTTGTAAGGTGAAGAAAGATTTCTAAGATACTTAATTATGATATGTAAATTTTTACTACGAAATTGTAGTTTCACTAAATTTTTTTAGTCAAGGCCCCACTGTAAGGAATTTTGGAACATATTTTTCTATAGATAAGGCAAAGCTTTATTTACTGTATAACTTGTAAGGTGAAGAAAGATTTTTAAGATACTTAATTATGATATGAATTTTTTTACTACGAAATTGTAGTTTCACTATTTTTTTTCAATCAAGGCCCCACTGTAAGGAACTTTGGAACATATTTTTCGATAGATAAGGCAAAGCTTTATTTACTGTATAACTTGTAAGGTGAAGAAAGATTTCTAAGATACTTAATTATGATATGTAAATTTTTACTACGAAATTGTAGTTTCACTATTTTTTTTCTGTCAAGGCACCACTGTAAGGAATTTTGAAACATATGTTTCGATAGATGAGGCAAAGCTTTATTTACTGTATAAGTTGTAAGGTGAAGATAGATTTCTAAGATGCTTAATTATGATATGCAATTGTTTACTATAAAATTGTAGTTTCCTTCATTTTTTTCAGTCAAGGCCCCACTGTAAGAAATTTTGGAACATATTTTTTAAAAGATAAGGCAAAGCTTTATTCACTATAAAAGTTTTAAGGTGAAGGATCATTTCTAAGATACTTGAATATGACTTGAATTTTTTTACTACGAAATTGTAGTTTCAATAATTTTTTTCAGTCAAGGCCCCACTGTATAAAATTTTGGAACATATTTTTCGATAGATAAGGCAAAGCTTTATTTACTGTATAACTTGTAAGTTGAAGAAAGATTTCTAAGATACTTAATTATGATATTTAAATTTTTACTACGAAATTGTAGTTTCACTATTTTTTTTCTGTCAAGGCACCACTGTAAGGAATTTTGGAACATATTTTTCGATAGATAAGGCAAAGCTTTATTTACTATATAAGTTGTAAGGTGAAGAAAGATTTCTAAGATACTTAATTATGATATGAAATTTTTTACTACGATATTGTAGTTTCACTATTTTTTTTCAGTCAAGGCCCCACTGTAAGGAATTTTGAAACATATGTTTCGATAGATGAGGCAAAGCTTTATTTACTGTATAAGTTGTAAGTTGAAGAAAGATTTCTAAGATACTTAATTATGATATGTAAATTTTTACTACGAAATTGTAGTTTCACTATTTTTTTTCTGTCAAGGCACCACTGTAAGGAATTTTGGAACATATTTTTCGATAGATAAGGCAAAGCTTTATTTACTATATAAGTTGTAAGGTGAAGGAAGATTTCTAAGATACTTAATTATGATATGAAATTTTTTACTACGAAATTGTAGTTGCACTATTTTTTTTCAGTCAAGGCCCCACTGTAAGGAATTTTGAAACATATGTTTCGATAGATGAGGCAAAGCTTTATTTACTGTATAAGTTATAAGGTGAAGATAGATTTCTAAGATGCTTAATTATGACATGAAATTGTTTACTATAAAATTGTAGTTTCCTTCATTTTTTTCATTCAAGGCCCCACTGTAAGGAATTTTGGAACATATTTTTTTCGATAGACGAGGCAAAGCTTTATTTACTATATAAGTTGTAAGGTGAAGAAAGATTTCTAAGATGCTTAATTTTGACATGAAAGTTTTAACCACAAAATTGTAGTTTCACTCAATTTTTTCAGTCAAGGCCCCACTGTAAGGAATTTTGGAACATATGTATCGATAGATAAGGTAAAGCTTTATTTACTGTATAAGTTGTAAGGTGAAGAAAGATTTCTAAGATGCTTAATTATGATATGATATTTTTTACTACGAAATTGTAGTTTCACTAAATTATTTCAGTCAAGGCCCCACTGTAAGGAATTTTGTAACATATGTTTCAATAGATAAGGCAAAGCTTTATTTACTGTATAAGTTGTAAGGTGAAGAAAGATTTCTAAGATACTTAATTATGATATGTAAATTTTTACTACGAAATTGTAGTTTCACTATTTTTTTTCTGTCAAGGCACCACTTTAAGGAATTTTGGAACATATTTTTCGATAGATAAGGCAAAGCTTTATTTACTATATAAGTTGTAAGGTGAAGAAAGATATCTAAGATGCTTAATTATAATATGATATTTTTTACTACGAAATTGTAGTTTCACTATTTTGTTTCAGTCAAGGCCCCACTGTAAGAAATTTTAGAAGCTATTTTTTAAAAGATAAGGCAAAGCTTTATTCACTATAAAAGTTTTAAGGTGAAGGATCATTTCTAAGATACTTGAATATGACTTGAATTTTTTTACTACGAAATTGTAGTTTCAATAATTTTTTTCAGTCAAGGCCCCACTGTAAGGAATTTTGTAACATATGTTTCAATAGATAAGGCAAAGCTTTATTTACTGTATAAGTTGTAAGGTGAAGAAAGATTTCTAAGATACTTAATTATGATATGTAAATTTTTACTACGAAATTGTAGTTTCACTAAATTTTTTTAGTCAAGGCCCCACTGTAAGGAATTTTGGAACATATTTTTCTATAGATAAGGCAAAGCTTTATTTACTGTATAACTTGTAAGGTGAAGAAAGATTTTTAAGATACTTAATTATGATATGAATTTTTTTACTACGAAATTGTAGTTTCACTATTTTTTTTCAATCAAGGCCCCACTGTAAGGAACTTTGGAACATATTTTTCGATAGATAAGGCAAAGCTTTATTTACTGTATAACTTGTAAGGTGAAGAAAGATTTCTAAGATACTTAATTATGATATGTAAATTTTTACTACGAAATTGTAGTTTCACTATTTTTTTTCTGTCAAGGCACCACTGTAAGGAATTTTGAAACATATGTTTCGATAGATGAGGCAAAGCTTTATTTACTGTATAAGTTGTAAGGTGAAGATAGATTTCTAAGATGCTTAATTATGATATGCAATTGTTTACTATAAAATTGTAGTTTCCTTCATTTTTTTCAGTCAAGGCCCCACTGTAAGAAATTTTGGAACATATTTTTTAAAAGATAAGGCAAAGCTTTATTCACTATAAAAGTTTTAAGGTGAAGGATCATTTCTAAGATACTTGAATATGACTTGAATTTTTTTACTACGAAATTGTAGTTTCAATAATTTTTTTCAGTCAAGGCCCCACTGTATAAAATTTTGGAACATATTTTTCGATAGATAAGGCAAAGCTTTATTTACTGTATAACTTGTAAGTTGAAGAAAGATTTCTAAGATACTTAATTATGATATTTAAATTTTTACTACGAAATTGTAGTTTCACTATTTTTTTTCTGTCAAGGCACCACTGTAAGGAATTTTGGAACATATTTTTCGATAGATAAGGCAAAGCTTTATTTACTATATAAGTTGTAAGGTGAAGAAAGATTTCTAAGATACTTAATTATGATATGAAATTTTTTACTACGATATTGTAGTTTCACTATTTTTTTTCAGTCAAGGCCCCACTGTAAGGAATTTTGAAACATATGTTTCGATAGATGAGGCAAAGCTTTATTTACTGTATAAGTTGTAAGTTGAAGAAAGATTTCTAAGATACTTAATTATGATATGTAAATTTTTACTACGAAATTGTAGTTTCACTATTTTTTTTCTGTCAAGGCACCACTGTAAGGAATTTTGGAACATATTTTTCGATAGATAAGGCAAAGCTTTATTTACTATATAAGTTGTAAGGTGAAGGAAGATTTCTAAGATACTTAATTATGATATGAAATTTTTTACTACGAAATTGTAGTTGCACTATTTTTTTTCAGTCAAGGCCCCACTGTAAGGAATTTTGAAACATATGTTTCGATAGATGAGGCAAAGCTTTATTTACTGTATAAGTTATAAGGTGAAGATAGATTTCTAAGATGCTTAATTATGACATGAAATTGTTTACTATAAAATTGTAGTTTCCTTCATTTTTTTCATTCAAGGCCCCACTGTAAGGAATTTTGGAACATATTTTTTTCGATAGACGAGGCAAAGCTTTATTTACTATATAAGTTGTAAGGTGAAGAAAGATTTCTAAGATGCTTAATTTTGACATGAAAGTTTTAACCACAAAATTGTAGTTTCACTCAATTTTTTCAGTCAAGGCCCCACTGTAAGGAATTTTGGAACATATGTATCGATAGATAAGGTAAAGCTTTATTTACTGTATAAGTTGTAAGGTGAAGAAAGATTTCTAAGATGCTTAATTATGATATGATATTTTTTACTACGAAATTGTAGTTTCACTAAATTATTTCAGTCAAGGCCCCACTGTAAGGAATTTTGGAACATATTTTTCGATAGATGAGGCAAAGCTTTATTTACTATATAAGTTGTAAGGTGAAGAAAGATTTCTAAGATGCTTAATTTTGACATGAAAGTTTTAACTACAAAATTGTAGTTTCACTCAATTTTTTCAGTCAAGGCCCCACTGTAAGGAATTTTGGAACATATGTATCGATAGATAAGGTAAAGCTTTATTTACTGTATAAGTTGTAAGGTGAAGAAAGATTTCTAAGATGACTAATTATGACATGAAATTTTTTACTTTGAAACTGTAGTTTCCTTCATTTTTTTCAGTAAAGGCCCCACTGTAAGAAATTTTGGAACATATTTTTCAAAAGATAAGGCAAAGCTTTATTCACTTTAAAAGTTTTAAGGTGAAGGATCATTTCTAAGATACTTGATTATGACATAAATTTTTTTACGACGAAATTGTAGTCGCATTCAATTTTTTCAGTCAAGTCCCCACTGTAAGGAATTTTGAAACACATTTTTCGATAGATAAGGCAAAGCTTTATTTACTGTATAAGTTGTAAGGTGAAGAAAGATTTCTAAGATGCTTAATTATTATATGATATTTTTTACTTCGAAATTGTAGTTTCACTAAATTATTTCAGTCAAGGCCCCACTGTAAGGAATTTTGGAACATATTTTTCGATAGACGAGGCAAAGCTTTATTTACTATATAAGTTGTAAGGTGAAGAAAGATTTCTAAGATGCTTAATTTTGACATGAAAGTTTTTACTACAAAATTGTAGTTTCACTCAATTTTTTCAGTCAAGGCCCCACTGTAAGGAATTTTGGAACATATGTATCGATAGATAAGGTAAAGCTTTATTTACTGTATAAGTTGTAAGGTGAAGAAAGATTTCTAAGATGCTTAATTATGATATGATATTTTTTACTACGAAATTGTAGTTTCACTAATTTTTTTCAGTCAAGGCCCCACTGTAAGGAATTTTGGAACATATTTTTCGATAGATGAGGCAAAGCTTTATATACTGTATAAGTTGTAAGGTGAAGAAAGATTTCTAAGATGCTTAATTTTGACATGAATTTTTTTACTACAAAATTGTAGTTTCACTCAATTTTTTCAGTCAAGGCCCCACTGTAAGGAATTTTGTAACATATCTTTCGATAGATACGGCAAAGCTTTATTTACTGTATAAGTTGTAAGGTGAAGAAAGATTTCTAAGATGCTTAATTATGATATGATATTTTTTACTACGAAATTGTAGTTTCACTATTTTTTTTCAGTCAAGGCCCCACTGTAAGGAATTTTGAAACATATGTTTCGATAGATGAGGCAAAGCTTTATTTACTGTATAAGTTGTAAGGTGAAGATAGATTTCTAAGATGCTTAATTATGACATGAAATTGTTTACTATAAAATTGTAGTTTCCTTCATTTTTTTCAGTCAAGGCCCCACTGTAAGAAATTTTGGAACATATTTTTCAAAAGATAAGGCGAAGCTTTATTCACTATAAAAGTTTTAAGGTGAAGGATCATTTCTAAGATACTTGATTATGACATAATTTTTTTTACTACGAAATTGTAGTCGCACTCAATTTTTTCAGTCAAGTCCCCTCTGTAAGGAATTTTGAAACACATTTTTCGATAGATAAGGCAAAGCTTTATTAACTGTTTAAGTTGTAAGGTGAAGAAAGATTTCTAAGATGCTTAATTTTGACATGAATTTTTTTACTACAAAATTGTAGTTTCACTCAATTTTTTCAGTCAAGGCCCCACTGTAAGGAATTTTGTAACATATGTTTCAATAGATAAGGCAAAGCTTTATTTACTGTATAAGTTGTAAGGTGAAGAAAGATTTCTAAGATACTTAATTATGATATGTAAATTTTTACTACGAAATTGTAGTTTCACTATTTTTTTTCTGTCAAGGCACCACTGTAAGGAATTTTGGAACATATTTTTCGATAGATAAGGCAAAGCTTTATTTACTATATAAGTTGTAAGGTGAAGAAAGATTTCTAAGATGCTTAATTATAATATGATATTTTTTACTACGAAATTGTAGTTTCACTATTTTGTTTCAGTCAAGGCCCCACTGTAAGAAATTTTAGAAGCTATTTTTTAAAAGATAAGGCAAAGCTTTATTCACTATAAAAGTTTTAAGGTGAAGGATCATTTCTAAGATACTTGAATATGACTTGAATTTTTTTACTACGAAATTGTAGTTTCAATAATTTTTTTCAGTCAAGGCCCCACTGTAAGGAATTTTGTAACATATGTTTCAATAGATAAGGCAAAGCTTTATTTACTGTATAATTTGTAAGGTGAAGAAAGATTTCTAAGATACTTAATTATGATATGTAAATTTTTACTACGAAATTGTAGTTTCACTAAATTTTTTTAGTCAAGGCCCCACTGTAAGGAATTTTGGAACATATTTTTCTATAGATAAGGCAAAGCTTTATTTACTGTATAACTTGTAAGGTGAAGAAAGATTTTTAAGATACTTAATTATGATATGAATTTTTTTACTACGAAATTGTAGTTTCACTATTTTTTTTCAATCAAGGCCCCACTGTAAGGAACTTTGGAACATATTTTTCGATAGATAAGGCAAAGCTTTATTTACTGTATAACTTGTAAGGTGAAGAAAGATTTCTAAGATACTTAATTATGATATGTAAATTTTTACTACGAAATTGTAGTTTCACTATTTTTTTTCTGTCAAGGCACCACTGTAAGGAATTTTGAAACATATGTTTCGATAGATGAGGCAAAGCTTTATTTACTGTATAAGTTGTAAGGTGAAGATAGATTTCTAAGATGCTTAATTATGATATGCAATTGTTTACTATAAAATTGTAGTTTCCTTCATTTTTTTCAGTCAAGGCCCCACTGTAAGAAATTTTGGAACATATTTTTTAAAAGATAAGGCAAAGCTTTATTCACTATAAAAGTTTTAAGGTGAAGGATCATTTCTAAGATACTTGAATATGACTTGAATTTTTTTACTACGAAATTGTAGTTTCAATAATTTTTTTCAGTCAAGGCCCCACTGTATAAAATTTTGGAACATATTTTTCGATAGATAAGGCAAAGCTTTATTTACTGTATAACTTGTAAGTTGAAGAAAGATTTCTAAGATACTTAATTATGATATTTAAATTTTTACTACGAAATTGTAGTTTCACTATTTTTTTTCTGTCAAGGCACCACTGTAAGGAATTTTGGAACATATTTTTCGATAGATAAGGCAAAGCTTTATTTACTATATAAGTTGTAAGGTGAAGAAAGATTTCTAAGATACTTAATTATGATATGAAATTTTTTACTACGATATTGTAGTTTCACTATTTTTTTTCAGTCAAGGCCCCACTGTAAGGAATTTTGAAACATATGTTTCGATAGATGAGGCAAAGCTTTATTTACTGTATAAGTTGTAAGTTGAAGAAAGATTTCTAAGATACTTAATTATGATATGTAAATTTTTACTACGAAATTGTAGTTTCACTATTTTTTTTCTGTCAAGGCACCACTGTAAGGAATTTTGGAACATATTTTTCGATAGATAAGGCAAAGCTTTATTTACTATATAAGTTGTAAGGTGAAGGAAGATTTCTAAGATACTTAATTATGATATGAAATTTTTTACTACGAAATTGTAGTTGCACTATTTTTTTTCAGTCAAGGCCCCACTGTAAGGAATTTTGAAACATATGTTTCGATAGATGAGGCAAAGCTTTATTTACTGTATAAGTTATAAGGTGAAGATAGATTTCTAAGATGCTTAATTATGACATGAAATTGTTTACTATAAAATTGTAGTTTCCTTCATTTTTTTCATTCAAGGCCCCACTGTAAGGAATTTTGGAACATATTTTTTTCGATAGACGAGGCAAAGCTTTATTTACTATATAAGTTGTAAGGTGAAGAAAGATTTCTAAGATGCTTAATTTTGACATGAAAGTTTTAACCACAAAATTGTAGTTTCACTCAATTTTTTCAGTCAAGGCCCCACTGTAAGGAATTTTGGAACATATGTATCGATAGATAAGGTAAAGCTTTATTTACTGTATAAGTTGTAAGGTGAAGAAAGATTTCTAAGATGCTTAATTATGATATGATATTTTTTACTACGAAATTGTAGTTTCACTAAATTATTTCAGTCAAGGCCCCACTGTAAGGAATTTTGTAACATATGTTTCAATAGATAAGGCAAAGCTTTATTTACTGTATAAGTTGTAAGGTGAAGAAAGATTTCTAAGATACTTAATTATGATATGTAAATTTTTACTACGAAATTGTAGTTTCACTATTTTTTTTCTGTCAAGGCACCACTTTAAGGAATTTTGGAACATATTTTTCGATAGATAAGGCAAAGCTTTATTTACTATATAAGTTGTAAGGTGAAGAAAGATATCTAAGATGCTTAATTATAATATGATATTTTTTACTACGAAATTGTAGTTTCACTATTTTGTTTCAGTCAAGGCCCCACTGTAAGAAATTTTAGAAGCTATTTTTTAAAAGATAAGGCAAAGCTTTATTCACTATAAAAGTTTTAAGGTGAAGGATCATTTCTAAGATACTTGAATATGACTTGAATTTTTTTACTACGAAATTGTAGTTTCAATAATTTTTTTCAGTCAAGGCCCCACTGTAAGGAATTTTGTAACATATGTTTCAATAGATAAGGCAAAGCTTTATTTACTGTATAAGTTGTAAGGTGAAGAAAGATTTCTAAGATACTTAATTATGATATGTAAATTTTTACTACGAAATTGTAGTTTCACTAAATTTTTTTAGTCAAGGCCCCACTGTAAGGAATTTTGGAACATATTTTTCTATAGATAAGGCAAAGCTTTATTTACTGTATAACTTGTAAGGTGAAGAAAGATTTTTAAGATACTTAATTATGATATGAATTTTTTTACTACGAAATTGTAGTTTCACTATTTTTTTTCAATCAAGGCCCCACTGTAAGGAACTTTGGAACATATTTTTCGATAGATAAGGCAAAGCTTTATTTACTGTATAACTTGTAAGGTGAAGAAAGATTTCTAAGATACTTAATTATGATATGTAAATTTTTACTACGAAATTGTAGTTTCACTATTTTTTTTCTGTCAAGGCACCACTGTAAGGAATTTTGAAACATATGTTTCGATAGATGAGGCAAAGCTTTATTTACTGTATAAGTTGTAAGGTGAAGATAGATTTCTAAGATGCTTAATTATGATATGCAATTGTTTACTATAAAATTGTAGTTTCCTTCATTTTTTTCAGTCAAGGCCCCACTGTAAGAAATTTTGGAACATATTTTTTAAAAGATAAGGCAAAGCTTTATTCACTATAAAAGTTTTAAGGTGAAGGATCATTTCTAAGATACTTGAATATGACTTGAATTTTTTTACTACGAAATTGTAGTTTCAATAATTTTTTTCAGTCAAGGCCCCACTGTATAAAATTTTGGAACATATTTTTCGATAGATAAGGCAAAGCTTTATTTACTGTATAACTTGTAAGTTGAAGAAAGATTTCTAAGATACTTAATTATGATATTTAAATTTTTACTACGAAATTGTAGTTTCACTATTTTTTTTCTGTCAAGGCACCACTGTAAGGAATTTTGGAACATATTTTTCGATAGATAAGGCAAAGCTTTATTTACTATATAAGTTGTAAGGTGAAGAAAGATTTCTAAGATACTTAATTATGATATGAAATTTTTTACTACGATATTGTAGTTTCACTATTTTTTTTCAGTCAAGGCCCCACTGTAAGGAATTTTGAAACATATGTTTCGATAGATGAGGCAAAGCTTTATTTACTGTATAAGTTGTAAGTTGAAGAAAGATTTCTAAGATACTTAATTATGATATGTAAATTTTTACTACGAAATTGTAGTTTCACTATTTTTTTTCTGTCAAGGCACCACTGTAAGGAATTTTGGAACATATTTTTCGATAGATAAGGCAAAGCTTTATTTACTATATAAGTTGTAAGGTGAAGGAAGATTTCTAAGATACTTAATTATGATATGAAATTTTTTACTACGAAATTGTAGTTGCACTATTTTTTTTCAGTCAAGGCCCCACTGTAAGGAATTTTGAAACATATGTTTCGATAGATGAGGCAAAGCTTTATTTACTGTATAAGTTATAAGGTGAAGATAGATTTCTAAGATGCTTAATTATGACATGAAATTGTTTACTATAAAATTGTAGTTTCCTTCATTTTTTTCATTCAAGGCCCCACTGTAAGGAATTTTGGAACATATTTTTTTCGATAGACGAGGCAAAGCTTTATTTACTATATAAGTTGTAAGGTGAAGAAAGATTTCTAAGATGCTTAATTTTGACATGAAAGTTTTAACCACAAAATTGTAGTTTCACTCAATTTTTTCAGTCAAGGCCCCACTGTAAGGAATTTTGGAACATATGTATCGATAGATAAGGTAAAGCTTTATTTACTGTATAAGTTGTAAGGTGAAGAAAGATTTCTAAGATGCTTAATTATGATATGATATTTTTTACTACGAAATTGTAGTTTCACTAAATTATTTCAGTCAAGGCCCCACTGTAAGGAATTTTGGAACATATTTTTCGATAGATGAGGCAAAGCTTTATTTACTATATAAGTTGTAAGGTGAAGAAAGATTTCTAAGATGCTTAATTTTGACATGAAAGTTTTAACTACAAAATTGTAGTTTCACTCAATTTTTTCAGTCAAGGCCCCACTGTAAGGAATTTTGGAACATATGTATCGATAGATAAGGTAAAGCTTTATTTACTGTATAAGTTGTAAGGTGAAGAAAGATTTCTAAGATGACTAATTATGACATGAAATTTTTTACTTTGAAACTGTAGTTTCCTTCATTTTTTTCAGTAAAGGCCCCACTGTAAGAAATTTTGGAACATATTTTTCAAAAGATAAGGCAAAGCTTTATTCACTTTAAAAGTTTTAAGGTGAAGGATCATTTCTAAGATACTTGATTATGACATAAATTTTTTTACGACGAAATTGTAGTCGCATTCAATTTTTTCAGTCAAGTCCCCACTGTAAGGAATTTTGAAACACATTTTTCGATAGATAAGGCAAAGCTTTATTTACTGTATAAGTTGTAAGGTGAAGAAAGATTTCTAAGATGCTTAATTATTATATGATATTTTTTACTTCGAAATTGTAGTTTCACTAAATTATTTCAGTCAAGGCCCCACTGTAAGGAATTTTGGAACATATTTTTCGATAGACGAGGCAAAGCTTTATTTACTATATAAGTTGTAAGGTGAAGAAAGATTTCTAAGATGCTTAATTTTGACATGAAAGTTTTTACTACAAAATTGTAGTTTCACTCAATTTTTTCAGTCAAGGCCCCACTGTAAGGAATTTTGGAACATATGTATCGATAGATAAGGTAAAGCTTTATTTACTGTATAAGTTGTAAGGTGAAGAAAGATTTCTAAGATGCTTAATTATGATATGATATTTTTTACTACGAAATTGTAGTTTCACTAATTTTTTTCAGTCAAGGCCCCACTGTAAGGAATTTTGGAACATATTTTTCGATAGATGAGGCAAAGCTTTATATACTGTATAAGTTGTAAGGTGAAGAAAGATTTCTAAGATGCTTAATTTTGACATGAATTTTTTTACTACAAAATTGTAGTTTCACTCAATTTTTTCAGTCAAGGCCCCACTGTAAGGAATTTTGTAACATATCTTTCGATAGATACGGCAAAGCTTTATTTACTGTATAAGTTGTAAGGTGAAGAAAGATTTCTAAGATGCTTAATTATGATATGATATTTTTTACTACGAAATTGTAGTTTCACTATTTTTTTTCAGTCAAGGCCCCACTGTAAGGAATTTTGAAACATATGTTTCGATAGATGAGGCAAAGCTTTATTTACTGTATAAGTTGTAAGGTGAAGATAGATTTCTAAGATGCTTAATTATGACATGAAATTGTTTACTATAAAATTGTAGTTTCCTTCATTTTTTTCAGTCAAGGCCCCACTGTAAGAAATTTTGGAACATATTTTTCAAAAGATAAGGCGAAGCTTTATTCACTATAAAAGTTTTAAGGTGAAGGATCATTTCTAAGATACTTGATTATGACATAATTTTTTTTACTACGAAATTGTAGTCGCACTCAATTTTTTCAGTCAAGTCCCCTCTGTAAGGAATTTTGAAACACATTTTTCGATAGATAAGGCAAAGCTTTATTAACTGTTTAAGTTGTAAGGTGAAGAAAGATTTCTAAGATGCTTAATTTTGACATGAATTTTTTTACTACAAAATTGTAGTTTCACTCAATTTTTTCAGTCAAGGCCCCACTGTAAGGAATTTTGTAACATATGTTTCAATAGATAAGGCAAAGCTTTATTTACTGTATAAGTTGTAAGGTGAAGAAAGATTTCTAAGATACTTAATTATGATATGTAAATTTTTACTACGAAATTGTAGTTTCACTATTTTTTTTCTGTCAAGGCACCACTGTAAGGAATTTTGGAACATATTTTTCGATAGATAAGGCAAAGCTTTATTTACTATATAAGTTGTAAGGTGAAGAAAGATTTCTAAGATGCTTAATTATAATATGATATTTTTTACTACGAAATTGTAGTTTCACTATTTTGTTTCAGTCAAGGCCCCACTGTAAGAAATTTTAGAAGCTATTTTTTAAAAGATAAGGCAAAGCTTTATTCACTATAAAAGTTTTAAGGTGAAGGATCATTTCTAAGATACTTGAATATGACTTGAATTTTTTTACTACGAAATTGTAGTTTCAATAATTTTTTTCAGTCAAGGCCCCACTGTAAGGAATTTTGTAACATATGTTTCAATAGATAAGGCAAAGCTTTATTTACTGTATAAGTTGTAAGGTGAAGAAAGATTTCTAAGATACTTAATTATGATATGTAAATTTTTACTACGAAATTGTAGTTTCACTAAATTTTTTTAGTCAAGGCCCCACTGTAAGGAATTTTGGAACATATTTTTCTATAGATAAGGCAAAGCTTTATTTACTGTATAACTTGTAAGGTGAAGAAAGATTTTTAAGATACTTAATTATGATATGAATTTTTTTACTACGAAATTGTAGTTTCACTATTTTTTTTCAATCAAGGCCCCACTGTAAGGAACTTTGGAACATATTTTTCGATAGATAAGGCAAAGCTTTATTTACTGTATAACTTGTAAGGTGAAGAAAGATTTCTAAGATACTTAATTATGATATGTAAATTTTTACTACGAAATTGTAGTTTCACTATTTTTTTTCTGTCAAGGCACCACTGTAAGGAATTTTGAAACATATGTTTCGATAGATGAGGCAAAGCTTTATTTACTGTATAAGTTGTAAGGTGAAGATAGATTTCTAAGATGCTTAATTATGATATGCAATTGTTTACTATAAAATTGTAGTTTCCTTCATTTTTTTCAGTCAAGGCCCCACTGTAAGAAATTTTGGAACATATTTTTTAAAAGATAAGGCAAAGCTTTATTCACTATAAAAGTTTTAAGGTGAAGGATCATTTCTAAGATACTTGAATATGACTTGAATTTTTTTACTACGAAATTGTAGTTTCAATAATTTTTTTCAGTCAAGGCCCCACTGTATAAAATTTTGGAACATATTTTTCGATAGATAAGGCAAAGCTTTATTTACTGTATAACTTGTAAGTTGAAGAAAGATTTCTAAGATACTTAATTATGATATTTAAATTTTTACTACGAAATTGTAGTTTCACTATTTTTTTTCTGTCAAGGCACCACTGTAAGGAATTTTGGAACATATTTTTCGATAGATAAGGCAAAGCTTTATTTACTATATAAGTTGTAAGGTGAAGAAAGATTTCTAAGATACTTAATTATGATATGAAATTTTTTACTACGATATTGTAGTTTCACTATTTTTTTTCAGTCAAGGCCCCACTGTAAGGAATTTTGAAACATATGTTTCGATAGATGAGGCAAAGCTTTATTTACTGTATAAGTTGTAAGTTGAAGAAAGATTTCTAAGATACTTAATTATGATATGTAAATTTTTACTACGAAATTGTAGTTTCACTATTTTTTTTCTGTCAAGGCACCACTGTAAGGAATTTTGGAACATATTTTTCGATAGATAAGGCAAAGCTTTATTTACTATATAAGTTGTAAGGTGAAGGAAGATTTCTAAGATACTTAATTATGATATGAAATTTTTTACTACGAAATTGTAGTTGCACTATTTTTTTTCAGTCAAGGCCCCACTGTAAGGAATTTTGAAACATATGTTTCGATAGATGAGGCAAAGCTTTATTTACTGTATAAGTTATAAGGTGAAGATAGATTTCTAAGATGCTTAATTATGACATGAAATTGTTTACTATAAAATTGTAGTTTCCTTCATTTTTTTCATTCAAGGCCCCACTGTAAGGAATTTTGGAACATATTTTTTTCGATAGACGAGGCAAAGCTTTATTTACTATATAAGTTGTAAGGTGAAGAAAGATTTCTAAGATGCTTAATTTTGACATGAAAGTTTTAACCACAAAATTGTAGTTTCACTCAATTTTTTCAGTCAAGGCCCCACTGTAAGGAATTTTGGAACATATGTATCGATAGATAAGGTAAAGCTTTATTTACTGTATAAGTTGTAAGGTGAAGAAAGATTTCTAAGATGCTTAATTATGATATGATATTTTTTACTACGAAATTGTAGTTTCACTAAATTATTTCAGTCAAGGCCCCACTGTAAGGAATTTTGGAACATATTTTTCGATAGATGAGGCAAAGCTTTATTTACTATATAAGTTGTAAGGTGAAGAAAGATTTCTAAGATGCTTAATTTTGACATGAAAGTTTTAACTACAAAATTGTAGTTTCACTCAATTTTTTCAGTCAAGGCCCCACTGTAAGGAATTTTGGAACATATGTATCGATAGATAAGGTAAAGCTTTATTTACTGTATAAGTTGTAAGGTGAAGAAAGATTTCTAAGATGACTAATTATGACATGAAATTTTTTACTTTGAAACTGTAGTTTCCTTCATTTTTTTCAGTAAAGGCCCCACTGTAAGAAATTTTGGAACATATTTTTCAAAAGATAAGGCAAAGCTTTATTCACTTTAAAAGTTTTAAGGTGAAGGATCATTTCTAAGATACTTGATTATGACATAAATTTTTTTACGACGAAATTGTAGTCGCATTCAATTTTTTCAGTCAAGTCCCCACTGTAAGGAATTTTGAAACACATTTTTCGATAGATAAGGCAAAGCTTTATTTACTGTATAAGTTGTAAGGTGAAGAAAGATTTCTAAGATGCTTAATTATTATATGATATTTTTTACTTCGAAATTGTAGTTTCACTAAATTATTTCAGTCAAGGCCCCACTGTAAGGAATTTTGGAACATATTTTTCGATAGACGAGGCAAAGCTTTATTTACTATATAAGTTGTAAGGTGAAGAAAGATTTCTAAGATGCTTAATTTTGACATGAAAGTTTTTACTACAAAATTGTAGTTTCACTCAATTTTTTCAGTCAAGGCCCCACTGTAAGGAATTTTGGAACATATGTATCGATAGATAAGGTAAAGCTTTATTTACTGTATAAGTTGTAAGGTGAAGAAAGATTTCTAAGATGCTTAATTATGATATGATATTTTTTACTACGAAATTGTAGTTTCACTAATTTTTTTCAGTCAAGGCCCCACTGTAAGGAATTTTGGAACATATTTTTCGATAGATGAGGCAAAGCTTTATATACTGTATAAGTTGTAAGGTGAAGAAAGATTTCTAAGATGCTTAATTTTGACATGAATTTTTTTACTACAAAATTGTAGTTTCACTCAATTTTTTCAGTCAAGGCCCCACTGTAAGGAATTTTGTAACATATCTTTCGATAGATACGGCAAAGCTTTATTTACTGTATAAGTTGTAAGGTGAAGAAAGATTTCTAAGATGCTTAATTATGATATGATATTTTTTACTACGAAATTGTAGTTTCACTATTTTTTTTCAGTCAAGGCCCCACTGTAAGGAATTTTGGAGCATATTTTTCGATAGATGAGGCAAAGCTTTATTTACTGAATAAGTTGTAAGGTGAAGAAAGATTTCTAAGACGCTTAATTATTACATTAAAAAACTTTATTTTGTCGTAGCAACAAGAAAATCAGTATTTTTCATACAATTTCAGTTGCTTTTCATTGCCTAAGTTATTTTTTGTCTAACAAGTTATAATGATGTTCAAAAACAATAAACCTTATGCTGAGTTAAAATGTCAAAATTATTTTGCTACGATATTGTTTTCACTCAATTTTCATAATCAAGGTTCCACTGTAAGGGGGGTGGGAAATCATTTTTGTATATTTCGTTGAAGTGGGCCACCTGTAAAGTTATATTTTAATATCAGAGAAAATATTTGATAAATGTTATTTTTCATCAGAAATAATATTGCCATCTGGTTAATTTTTAATTTTCCTGTAAGAATTTTCATAATTCATAGGATTTCCATTGTTTGTATTGCAATTAATAAGCTTAGAAATATTGACTTTTTAAATTAGTCGAGTTATAATAGCTGCTATATTTTGGCTGCTAAGTTCACACAGGTAGCCCTCACGAATTTAGTCATTGCTTGTTATCTATTTATACACAGACACCCTCTATTAGCTTTCTTCTAATAACTTTTATACGAGTCATGTTAGAAATCCTAGTTTCTAATACTAGAGAATATTCATTCTCCATACAAGTAATGTAACTTTATCTTAACAATTGATAAAACAGTCCTAAACGATATTAAATAAATATATATTTAATATTAAGAAAGTCTTTTTTTTTTCTTGAAAACTGCGGTTCTGAAAAATTATTGAACCGCAAGGACGTCATTTAGGAAGAATAATCATGATTTTTTTCAGAACCTAAGTTTTCAATAAAATAAAAATATTCTTGTTACATTTTACATAACCATTCTATGACATTTAGTTATTAATGATATCTAATAACATGATCATTGAATTAATTTCTACACTTTTTTGACGGACTGTATTGTTCCGACTTCAGCATCGCTGCCACGGATCGCTGTTTTTTTTCGCCCAAGTCGTTCCAGCGCCTGGCATGTTAGCAATTCAAGTTACCACCAATCGTTCCGCGAACAGAAATTTTAACACGAAAAGTTCGATTAAACCTAAAAAATAAGTATGGTGTAACTAAATTCAGCTTTGGTATGTTTAGTTTGAGGTTGTTATTTAAATTAATATTGCGATATTATAAAATTATTGTATTTAAATAATAGTTAATTAAAAAATATTGATTTTATATATTATGATAAGGTATAATACTTGTAATTTCAAATATTTAATTCAAAATAGTGCTTCTTGTCAAAAAGTGGCATAAAAAATCAACACCGATCGTTTCAGATATGCATTTTAGCATCGCTAAAAAAAATGACATGGCTTGTTGAAACGCGCGGTCGCGCTGGTTTTTGTTGGCAACATGAAAAATTGCCGCGCTAGCGGTCTGAACGCAAAGTATATTTTATATTTATAAGGTTAAAATTTACGAATATTTTTAAAGTACCTATCAAATTAGATTTTTCCATAGAGCACCGTACAGTCTGGAGGAAAGTAGCCATACACGCGATTTCCCCTCTGTCAAATCACAGGCTCAAATGTGCCTGTGCGTTATCAAACTAGTTTTAGACGTATTTTTTGCCAGGCCGTATTTTTCTATATTATGAAAAAATATATATCAAAAGCGATATTTAATATTTATATAACCTAAAAACCAAAATAAAACAATCCATATTTATTACAGAATTATAATTGTTTAACCAAAACCCTATTTTAAGGAATATTTAAATTTTATATTTACATATTACCTATTTTATATAGTTGACATCCCAGCACTTTCCTATTTATATAAAGATGAAAGTTCGTGATTTATATTATTATTGTATACCAACTTTATTTATTCGTTATACCTATTTTCATTTGTAGTTTTATTTAAATACTACTTCTAGCTTAATTTATTATTAACAAATTAAATATTATATATTTTTATATACGTGGTGGCCGAGTTGGTTAGACCTTGGACTTAAAAACGCTTAAGTCCCTGGTTCGATTCCCGGTATGTACCAATGAGTTTTTAATTAAAAATGTATGTACATTTGTTTGACAACACCACTATAGTGCCTCGGAGAGCAACTTAAGCTGTCGGTTTCGGTTTCACTATACCAACTTGAGAAACTGTTATTGAGTCTATTCAAAACATCGCGACGAGCTAGCCACTTGTCCGGTGTAGACTCATACCATCGGCTACGACGAGGTGGGATTAAAACCCCTCCGCTGGGTACCCTGGGGCCGTCTAGGCGGTCACGGGCGCCGTAAGGCACCCGTGATGATATGTATATATGTATGTAAATTAAATATTATACCGACAACGACAATAAGTTACAAGCTTGAGAAATGTTTGTGAATTTCACAATGTGAAACGGAACATTTAATTATACCAGCAATGCCCAAGTATTGCTATTGTAAATATTTTGTAATTTGTCATTTCCTGGCTTAAAAAAATACAAATACCTTTAAATGAGCATCTCAAAATTATTATCTTCAACCCTACATACCAAATGATTCGGTACAATAATATATCTCCTTTGACATTGGGCCGCCTCGCTAAAAATTAGTGTTGTTCGCATCGCAAGAGTAGTATGTCATATCGATAAAGAGTTACTCTGTGGCCAGGACCAATAAGCACAATGGCCATAGAATTTTATATAAGTGTGTCCGTTTCTTGTTGGTGTGCGTTTTAGAATCTGCATAAGGGTGCGTAACTAGTAACGCGTTCGTTTTAGGATAGAAACATGTTCACAACGATCTCGATGTATATTTATGCGTTTTTTTTTAGATTTCGGCGGCAAAAGTGGCATTGTGATCTGCCACAATGGCCTTTTTTTTGGCCCAGAATGCTACCGTGAACTGATCACAATGACCCCAGTCGATAGGTGAAGCGTTGTGAACATATTTTGACATTTGTGGTTGTGACAGTTGTTGTTGTTTTAAACGTCGCAGCCGTCTTATATTTTTAGGATCAAATTTATTGTATTTTAAATCGAAATGATTTTAGAAAGATTTCGCAAATAAAATTAGTGGATTGTACGATTAACCTATATTTTATTTGACTAGTGACAGTTGACAGATCCGTGATAACAATTGCGTTCGATTTGGATAGTGGTAATTGTGGCATTGTGATTGAAACTAACCAAAAAAAACGCAAGTTCGCATAACGTCATTATGATCTTTGTGAACATATTTCATTCCCAAAACGAACGGGCCCTAGGTAAGATATAGTATTAAACAAATCGATATTATTATTTACAGTGCGTAAAAAACGTCTAGAAATTAATTTCTGGTATTATTAATATTTTTTTTATTGAGGTAAAGCATATATTGTCAAAGACAGTTTACGATTTGTTGTTTTTCTGTATATGTTATTTTAAATTGATTAGTAGTACGTTTTATAAAGATGTTTTTCATAAAACATATCTTAAAAAAGATGACTATAAAAAGTGGTGCAAATAAAATGACATATTATAATGTTCAACATTGTTTAAGAGAGTTTAAAGTTGAAAACATATTTTACATTTATTACAGAAATACTGGTAAGTATGTCGGAATATTTTATTTTATTTGTTTATCGCAATGGTTTTAAAATAAAATACGCAATATACATGTTTTGAAAGTTATATTTTTTTAATAAGTTTTGATCTTTTTTTTACAATGTATTTATATTATGTTTTTTATACCTGCTGTTAGGTACCTAAGTACCTAACTGCCTAGTTGAATCGTAATCATTTATATATTTTTTTATTTTCAGGGGTACTTGAATTAATCACTGTGACTGAAATTTTACATATATGGAAAGCACATAACTGGCTGATCTGGAATATTTGGACGAGGATAATGATATAAAATACTAGTGGATTATTTGGAGTCTGACTTCTCCGAATTATTTATTTATTTTATAATGACAAAAAACTTTAATTGATTATTAATTAGAGAAAATATATACCTATCTATATATTTTTTCATTACATAAAATATGTTACTAAAGGCCTGATTAGACATATGCATTTTCCATTATACAATGCGGTAGCGGAAAACGCATATTTGACTTGTTTCTATTGTCTTCACAAGCAAAAAATCTATAACATCCTTAAATTTCGACGCTAGTTTAAGAAATTACAAGTACTTATTTGTCAATAACTTGGTGGTAGACTGCTATCTTAAAATTTAATCGTTATGTCGCCACAGGTGGCTGGTCCTTATTTACTGATATAACTGTTTAGAAAAATATTTGAACGCAAATTGACAGCACCTTAAAGGTACGGCCAAACCAACGCGGTGGCGGTGGCGGTGGCGGCCGCGGTGGCGATCAGTTACTGCAGTAGTACTTGTATCGACGGGTTCAAACCAAACGCGATCTGCGGCCGCCCGCGCGATCCGTACAGAGTCTGCACGCGCGATCACTTGCGGCCGCCAGTGTTGCCAACTTAGTGGATTTTCCACTAAAACTGGTTGATTAGACCAGTCTTTCAACGGGGAATTTTTTTTTTAGTGGCTGGTGGTTTTTCTTGATGGTTATGTATCCTAATAAGGAATTTATAAAAATGCATAAATATAAAATACTAAAAAAAGTAAAAATAAAAACACTCCCATCTAGTATTAGAAACTAGGACTTCTAACTTCACTCGTATAGAGTGTGTAGTTCGTGGGTTCGAGTCCCACCCACCAGAATTTTTTTCTATGTTTTATTATCTTTAAAAAAATAATAGAAAGTAAGATTAAAATTGTTTTATTGAAATTGCAATGCGTACTATTTTTTTTTGTAGATTTATACCCAAAATACAACTTTTTCTAGTATATGGTACGATCCCTTAAAAAATAAAGTTGTTGGCAACTCCGCCCGAACGCATATATCCTGAACGCGTTGGTGTGAACGGCTGAGATCGCCACCGCGGCCGCCACCGCCACCGCGGCCGCAGATTGATCGCGTTGGTCTGTGCGTACCTTAACACGCTGTCCATTGTGAACTCTGGGACTCTAGAGAAAAAGCAGGCGAGGCGACATGTCGCGTCGCCTCAGTCAAAACGTATGTATTTTGACAGTGACAGTAGGCGTGAGGTACGGTGTCACCTGCCAAAGTCTATACAGTTTTGATTGAAGGCGTCACTACACGTCGCCTCGCCTGATTTTTCTCTAGAGCCCCTGTGGTCCTAGCTTCATGCCGCATTTGGCAGGTTTGGCCTGACATTCACTATTTAAATGGCCTTTGCTTACATAGAATAAAAATTAATTAAAAAAAAACAACGGTGGCTGTATAGACTTAGTACATTGCCTTTCCAATATTTGGAAAAATTGGAAAAAAAACTAATAAGCTTAGAAGTTTGTCTTAGACATGTGACAATCACTAATATTTCAGGATATGATCCCAATTGTTTCAATCGCGGTGGCGATTGGATTCCCAGTATTCTATCAAAAAAGATACATTATTTTTCCATAAGGAGCAAAAAAAAAAAAAAAAGGTGAAATAAAAAGGGGGGGGGGGTTGGGAATATATTTGTGCTAACTAACAATATTTAGTCAATACTAACCACAAAAATACCCTATCATGACAAGCGCGAGAACGAGCAAAAAAAAAATTTTTTTATTTAAAAAAAAAAAAACATTTCAAAAAAAAAAAATATTAAAAAAAAAAAATTTTATTTAAAAAAAAAAAAAAATTAACAAAAAAAAAAGGGGGGGGGGGGTCGTCATATATTTGTACTAATCAACGGCTCTAGCATTATTGAGTCAATACTAACCACGAAAATACCCCACAATGACAGGCCACAAGAACAAAAAAAAAAAATTGTTTTTTTCTTAATTAAAATAAATGTAAAAAAAAAAATGGGGGGGGGTCCATCATAAAAAATAAAATAAATATAGTAAAAAAAAATTACAAAAAAAAGGGGGTAGGTAGTATGGTAATATATTTGTACTAACGGCTCTCATATTATTGAGTCAATACTGACCACAAAAATAACCCCTAATGGCAAGCCACCATCACCCACGCACGTACAATACACAAAATGTACGTAATTTCTATCGGTAGATAGGTAATCGTTATCGATTGCGGATTCCGTTCGGTCTGCTATTGAAACATATTGCGTTTATATCAGTGTGTCTTTTGTTTCCTTTCGGTCCCATATGTATCTTTATCCTTCTATTATATCTTTATCCTTCGATCATATCTGTATCAGTTTGCTTTCGTTCGGTCGCGGAGTTCAATCGGTCCCATGTCAATCTATATCAGTTTGCTTTCGTTCGGTCGGCATATTGTGTCTCAATCAAAAGTACCGAATGTTTTTTATCTTGGTGAATCTTTATCTTGGTCAGTTGACAATACCATTTCTAAATGATTGAATCATTCGCGATTGTCACAAGTCTAGTTTGTCTCTATATTATTAATCTATGGTTTGTCTGATTGTCTGTGGACTTGAATGAACCTGTGAAAAAATTATCACCCGTTTTTATCTTTTTGTCTACGATTTTTTTATAAATTTCGTATTTGTTTTGTAAGTAAAATTTGTTAAGCAATATGAGTGAATTCAACGCCTACGATCCACCAAGCCCTCCACGGAATAACAGATCAGCTGTAAGTAAATTTCAGGTTAATATTGATATATTTTCTTTATTCATATATTAAAGATGTATGTATATTTTTTTTAGCTTTCGTATAAGTTTACTCCCGAAGAATTGAGAGTCCTCAACGACTGCAACAAAGAGAGCTTTTATGGTCGTTCTTTACCAATCGCCACATTCCTAGGATTGGGGGCTTATGCTGCTGTGAATAAAGGTATTAATATTTTTTTATCTTATCCTACCTAACGACTCTCTGGAAACTACATTGTTGTTGCTCATGTTAATATTTCTAAAGATACCCTTACATTACTCGCTCTATATCTGGCTTAAAAAATTTGGTTTATGTAATAATCATTAGTCCGAATCATGGCTCTATTTTAGTGTTGCTATATTTTCTTGAAACCCCATTGATTAGGGATACTTTTGGGCAAAGAGACCAAATATAATAGACATTTTGGTAAATAAATATTGATAAGTGAGCATAGAATACAATTATTCTTATTATATATATATTTCTTGAATAAATAATAATAATATAAGATCATTTAACTTGGAATTATAAGTTTCATTTGCCTTTTACGAACATCACCCTTGCCTACATACATTGTGTACACAATTTGGTGGTGTGACGGGTTTCAAAATCATGTTTGTCAGGACATTTAAAACTCATTGAGCCATCATTCTTAATAATGGTAAAATGTTTTGATACATTGGGAAAAATGGCAACCCTAGTGTCCTTGCAAAAAAGATAAAATTTTATCATAACATTGACATAGCTTTATAATATACATAATATGTTATTAAAAAACATTAATTAATTACCTTCTAAAAGATAAGTTTGATCTTATTATTAGTCAGATTCAATATTAAGTGAGGAAAATACCAAGAGCAATATACCAAGTAGGTATCGCAAGATTGATTCTATGCTACTTGGTATAGTTACAAAAGTATTAAGTAATAACTAGTATTTACTTATAACGAAACATTCCAAGCTAGAATTACACTAGAACATCAAAAACCATTTGTTGCCATAAGTAAGCATTGAAAATAGTTGTAAGTAGGTTGAAAGGTGAATTTAACCTTTCAACCTCTCTTTTTCAATGCCTAAAGATATACAAGAAAGATAACAACTTTAACTTAGTCCATAGTTACTTTTTTGTCCTTCTAACATCTATTTCAATTCCCTTTGGAGAAAGAGACAATATCAATCTATAGATTCTTCATGCAGATGCCAGGTCCACTGTAGGGTTGGGGTGAGGAGGTGTGTACAGTAGGGTCCTGGATTTCTTACAGTAAAATGGGGTATAAATGGAAAATAATAAAAAAAACATCACAGATATAATTTGGTGCCCAAGATATAGTATATAATATTATATTTACTTTTACATACTATGTTCAGAGCAATTAAAACATCAGACCTATAAAAATCATATGCATATGTGAGGTTTTATACCCACCTTGTCATAGCAGGTGAGTCTACACCTAACAAGGCAACTTGTTAGGTGTAGACTCACTATTAGCGTTGTTTGGATAGAGCCAGTAACCTAAAGACAGATTCACAAGTTGTTGTAGTGATATTTGGACCAATGGCTTACCTGCTCACTAAGTCACTACTGTGGTGTGGTCAAACAAATGGAATTGTTACACGTAGATGTTTGTACAACAACACAGATGAACAGAAAATTCTTAGCTATCCATGGATTATCCACACAATGTATGATATGGCTTATCTATTGCTTTCCCCAGATTACTTTGGTCAGGTAGGGACATTTGAAAGGCATTAAAATTGAACTTAATAAGTGCTGAATACCAATCATATATTCATGGCTGAAGCAATACAAATTTTGCATTCTTTGAGGATAGCCTGAAAACTGTAGACACATGTTTCTGTTACAGTTATATTTAATTTTATTGAATATTATTATGCAAAAGTGTACTAATTTTGTAGAAGAAGCACTTGTATAGTATTATTAAGTATGAGAAGTGTAGCATTTACACAGTGATCTCAGTGTTTGTGTTATCTCAAATAATCACACAATCAGTTAAATGGCAGTACCCATTTTACTGTTGATTCTTTTTCCTTTTTCACTTGATATTGGAAAGACTATGCCGTATGACATATGGTCATATCGCCATTCTATACTAGTTCTTTCCCAATTCCTTTCCATCCTATCATTCCACTTTTACTTTATACCCGCTTTTTAAATGTACCCGCAACCACCCACACTTCACTTGCATATTGGCAAAATACGCCTATACTGGCGTAGAGGCCCCAAACAAAAGAAGAAGAATACAAATTTCGCCCATAGTTAGCTATTTCTATATTTCCAGGATCTTACAACATCTTTCACATTCCTTTTTCTTCCAGCCCAATCTTCTGCTACTGGTCTGTGCACCACTCATAAACTATTTATGGAATTGAAGTCTTGTGTCTGTCTCAGAAACATATGAGTGTCTTTTGGGAGATATGTTATCAGATTATCCAGAGGTTGCTCAGTATTTGTTGCTTGGTTGTATGACTTTTTAAAATGCATCTAAAAATGCTGCTGCCCCTGAAAACCTTAGAGGAGTCAGCACCCTGTGCTAAACCAATCTAAGACTTAAGTTTTTTTACGACAGTTACAACCCAATTTACCAAAAGAATTTTGATGAAGTTAATGAAAAGGTGATGTTAGACATGATATTAAGAAGTCATAAATCCAAGCTTTCTTTACATTGCTAATTGACTGTTGGTCTACCTTGATCATAATAAAGTGTTCTACAACTAGACATTGTTCTTAACTATCCATGGATTGTCTGTGTGGGTCCCAGGTTCATGGGGTAGTTTGGGAGCCAGAGGAGTGAACTGCTGTTCCCGGACTAGAGACTGCAAAGCATGGTTAAAGGCGCTTAGAAGTCAGGTTTTAACTTCATTGTGTTCACTCAGTATATCAGTGTGAACATATATCGTAACTGTTTAGATTACTACAAATGACCAGCCCATGCCGGTATTTGGTAGAGCTGAAAATTTTTCTTGTTCACAGATTGATTTATTTGTGAACAAATTGAATCTTTGTACTTTTACATAACCAGTTGAGTGTGCTATAGTGAACATTTACACGTGAGTAACGTACCAAACGTTACTCACGTGTAAATGTAGACTGTGGGTTGAATGACATATTTTATAACTACCTACAACTTATTAATCTACCCCTTACTTTATTCTAACTATCTATATCTAAATACACCACAGAACTTTAAGTATTTTATACAGATCTGAAATTAATGTGGTTGCTAGATCCATGGAGATGAAATAGGGAGGTGCCAAATGGGCCTTAGGTCGCCTTTCCAGTTTTGAGAAGAGAAGATACACCGCTGCCATACAAATTTACAAAAAAAGTAGAACTAAAGCAATCACTGAGCGTTGATTGGTTGAAATGAGAACAAAGGCAATGAACTCAAGCCATTTAAAACACTATGGCGGTTCTATATATCATTATTAGTTTCATGGCTAGATCCCACAGTTTCACTATACCAACTTACATATTTATATTTGAATGTGGATTGGTCTGTTGTTGGTTGCATTGGTCTTGGAGGGCAGATAGTGCTTGACAGTTCAATGGAACTAGCTAACTAGTTATCTTACACTGGTTAGATTTGTGGTGTGTGTTCGGTTTAGTTGAATTTTATTTTAGTCATATGATGGGGTCAATGAGTGAGAAGTGGACCAAGGAAATAACCGCTTGGTACCCAAGAGACGGAACGCGTATAAATAAATGTTCATATCTGTGGCAGCATTGTGTAGATGTTTATGAGATTTTTTAATATTATTTCACTAAAACTTTGAGTCGCTAATTTAAGTTGAATGGTTTATGGGTCACAAGGTCAGAACACCAGTGTGTGTTACACCATAACTGCCTTGCAACAAAGTGATGAACCCTAGCCTGTATGGATAATGTATTGATAGCTAAGAACCATAAAGTTATAAGCACAGAGCTTTATTTTTGCATATATAATGTGTAACCAATTTGGTTAGACCTTAAGACTTAATAACACCATTTTTTGGGTCCTCGGTTAGACACTGGTCTATACCTCATTGGTATTAATAAAAAAATATAAATACATTTTTTTGACAACACCAATATAATGCCTTAAAGTACATGTTAAAAAACTTTATTAAGTCCAAGCAAGCACTGTGACAAGCAAACCATTTGTTTGGTGAAGATGAGGTGGGAATATATGTCTGCCACTGGGTACTCAGAGGCAATCAGGCCGTCTTGAATGCTTTAATGCACCTGCTTTTTCATTAATAAAGTGACTACTGATAGTAGGAATAATGTTCTGTATTAACAAAATAAAAAACATGTTTCTTAATCTTAATTTATAAAGAAACACTAAACACAACTGCTTGTTAGGAACCAGTGCCACCACCATATATCATTAATAATATTTTTTAACAAAAACATTTTTGTTATCTTTTACAGATGAAAATAGAAGATATAAGCTCTTTTACATGACTGTGTCAACATAAGAAAAAAATGTATAGACATATTTCAATAGTTTCTGCCTGTCATGTGTTAATATTGTTTAAAAAATATGTCAGATTTTTTATAATGCATAATTTTCCAAAATTGATTGTTTTATTTATGTACATTGGAAGGCAATGTGAAGTTAACACCCACTTTATTCTCTTGTATTAAGGTTAAAAGCTATTACTAACATTGCCATTCACTGAACTTTTGTGACCAAGATATTACTAATTCATTAGGATCACTTTAATCTATTATTTTAGTAAGTAGTTGAAAATAAATTAGTATTTTATACCTAGAAGTTTTTTTGTGTAGATAAATAATATTATTCTACATTCACTCTCTTCCAGCCATATGATAGACTTGGCAACTTTTAACATTGCTCAAAACAGTAGTCTAAATAAATAATTAGCCTAATTATTATCTAATATTTTCAGGATATTGGAAAGGAAGTCCCAGGTTTGGTGCAATTCCCAAGGTGTCCATTGCTGTCATTTTTGGCTACTTTGTCGGCAAGATCTCTTATCAAATGAAATGTGCAGAAAAGTTAATGAACCTTCCGGGATCACACATTGGTCAGATCTTAAGGGAAAAGCGACAAGGCAAAACGTGAGTGTCAGTGATAATGTTACAACATAAGTTTAAACCTCGGTGGGTATCTATAAGTTTATTATGTTTTATAAGACCTTTATTGTACCTCGGGAATCATCATAAACATCCAGACCATGACAAATTGTACAGAAAAAACTTACTAATATTAATTTTTACCATGGGTGGGAATCGAATCCACGACCTCCCAATACAACGCCAAAGACGCAACCACTTGTCTACGGAGGCGGTCAAGAACAACCTTCCAAATTCACCCTGTATATAAAGACCTAAAATTCTTTAGTGCCATTTCAGATGTTGTGTTAAAAACAATATTACTCAATACGTTGATGATTTTGGGCATTACTTTAAGCCACTATTCTATTTATTTCCAGTTATCAAATGGCACCACAAGGTGTTCCACCAATGCTTGGCGCCAATCCTGAAGATGTTTACTCGGATGCTGGGCCTGGAAGCTCTCTTGACTTCGACACAGACCGACCTGCCTATAATGAAGATGACTCTTATCAGAGCAATTCTGGTATATTTAATCAACCTACCTTGTGTATGACAGACTCCACGTTTTTATTTATTTTATTATTAAGTTATAAAAATATTTTAAAGAATCTCATTGTCCATTCAAACAAATATATATCATTATACTAATGAAATTACTAGAAAGATTTTTAAAGTTCAACTTTATGCAGTGGAATACCTTGAAAAAACATTTATTGTAAAGTCTTTACTTTTCTTTAAGATCCTTCAAGAGATAATAACTCTTGAAGGATCTTGCCTTCCGTTTACTAATATGTAAGACATGCCACACATATTGCCCCAGTCACAAACTAATTGCTCTTATTTATAGGTGTGGGATCTGAAGATACTCCAGCTCGTCCGCCCTTGTCGTATGACGATCTTCGCAAGAGCCACAGACAAGAGTATGTTGTATCCAAAGGAGATCCATACAGGTATTATGCAAGTTCTCATCTTCAGTTCTGGAGGGTTGTTACAAGACACATAATTTGCCTATTTTTATGAATCTATTTTTATTATAAATCCAACTCTATATTTATTAAAATAGAGTTGATATTCCTAAAACAAGTCAACTATAACCATAGTAGAAGGCGAAATTTTGTCACAAATTGCGAGAACCTCGTAATGACCTGCTTGTTTTTATTCTAGTTCTTCACTAACAAGTATTATTATTATAAATATTAATAAGTCTGACGAAATATTCGGGATGTTCACAGACGCTATGAGATAGCGCGTATTTCGTTATTCAACTAGTCTGGCTCACGACCTTTGTGCTCAAAGGCATTATTCCTTCTTCGTACCATACACAGTTCATAAATAGAGCACTATTTCGGAAGGTTCCACCACCGAAGTTCGCAAATGTTTTGTACTCTCTTGGCATCTTCAATAAAATTGTAAAAGGCACCAACCAATTATAGCAGGCAACCATTACAATCTGCTTAATTTGTCATTTTTCTCGTTCATTTATAAAATGTGTCAAATTATGCCTTTGTTATCCAGCTGCTATATTATATAATATAAAGAATTTCTTGATTTTGACAATTTACAATATCACGAAAATCTTTATATTATACACAATTTCCACGACACAGAATGCTAAATACTATCAATTCAAATGCAAGGGATTAGAGTTCATTATTGCTGAATGTTTCAATTGATTTTTTTTACAAGATAATGTTTCCGTTATAAATAACAAAACATGGTCACTGTTGATTCCAATTCATATGATAGAATTAGGCTACAGAGGCTAACAGATTCTAAGGGACGTTATACTGTATAATATTATTAATAATTATATGAAGGGTATCAGTCGCATAATATTGCCCTGGACACAGATTAAGCTTTGGGCTTGCTATGTGTACCAGAAACAACTATTCCAATTCATATTATACTTAATAAACACCCAGACCATGACAAACTGTATGTGGGAATCGAACCCACGACATCCGGATATAGCGACAAAAGCGCAACCCCTAGTCTACGGAGGTGTTATATAAATTTATATTATTATTTATAGTAAAGCTTAAACTGTCGGTCTCAGTGTCACTATACTTCACAAGTTGATATACTGTTTTCAAAAATATTATTGAGTCTATCTAAACATTGCGAGTTGCGACGAGCTAGCCACTTGTTCGGTATAGACTCATACTATCGGCTATGATTATGTGTGGTTAAAACCCCTCCGCTGTGTACCCTGAGGGCCGTCTAGGCTGTCTGGGGCCCCTTAAGACATTTTACATAGCTTGTCTAGACTAGTTTATTGAAAGCCGTATTTGTAACTACATTTTCAGACCTCAGTGAAAATGATTTGTCTTTTTACAACTATTTTAATATGTTGACATCTTAAAACTTTCGACGAAATATTTGTTATTCAGATCCGATTTCTCACTTCTAATATTATTATTCTGTATTATACACCATGTGACCGGCGCACGTCGCATGCAGGGCCGCCGCGCCGATCAAGCGTGCCACCTATGAAAGCTTTAGACCATCTGCTAGGAATAACACGTTGGACCTGCGCACGCGACCGGCGCCAGCGTAGCTATATAATTGGCCTTAGGCGCCCATCATGATATTGATTTATTTTTATAGTGAAGCTAAATTATATTTTTTAGAGTACCGCCGCCACAAAACGCTCCTATTCGGCCGCCTTCGGAGACATCGCCTCGTTCTACCAAATCAGGTTCAACCAATAAATATGGCGACGAAATGGATTAACAAACTATCTTACTACAACCTCTAACTACAAATAAATCTAGAAATAAATGATAATACTATTATTCAAAATTCTATAATAATTTCAAGTATGATTTTAAGTGTCGAAGTAGCACTTAATTAAGCACGCATAAGAGGGGGGTATAAACGAAAAAAAATAAGTTGAACGCTTGCGAGTGAAATTCAAAACAAAATTCCTAAAAAAATTGTCTTATTGGTATAACTTAAAAAAATGCTTTATAATTTGGATCCTATTTAAATAATAGGAAACGTCTCTCTATTAAAAAAAAAATATGTGTTGATAAAATAAGTTTTTGAAAACTCCAATCCAATTTTATTAATACAATTTCTGATATATATTTTTTGTTTTGATATATTTACATAATTTGAGATCTAAATACCTACCTGATTTGTTTTATGCCCCCTCCTACTACATTAAAACCCATAATTCTGTTGTGAAATGAAAATATTAATAGCTTTTTTATGTAAAATTCATAACTTTTTTTTAATATAGTAGTTTTAAACGCGATTACCGTGAATACATGAAGTTTAAATTTAATCAATATCATCCGTTTTATACATAAAAACCTTGAGCGTTTAAGTGAATTGCGTTCAGTAGACCCAGGGAGATCGCACAGGTTTTATTATCACCTTTTTTGGAAAGCAGCACTGCTATTTTTAAATAATTATTTATAATCATAACATCCGAAAGTTTAAAAATACTATGGATTAGTGTGGATCCATAGAATATTTATCTAGTAATTAACATATTTATAAATTTAAATGTGTAAATTATTACCTATCATTTTTGGTTAATCCTGTTTTAAATATAAGTACTATTTCGCGCTTACATGTTTTAATAAAATTTGAGTTTTCTTTATGAGTTATTAATAGTGCAATAAAAGTGATTATTTGTTACATGTCAATTTACGATATTATAGTTTTTGTTAATTTAGAATATATTGTAAATAAAGGTTATATTTAAGTACCTAAATTAGTTTTTAATTATTTTCCTTTTAACAATGCCTTCACCACATACCTAGATAATATTTAAATTGTGTAAAGGCCAATAACTCTGTGGCCTTCACACAATTTAAATATTATCCTAGTGGCTAATTTCATACAGTACCTACATTTATAATACATTGCTTGGTTTAGATTTCACTAAAATAATATACAGGGGGAATCAGAAGGGGCATTCTCTGGGCTAACATGAAGTTCTACTGATCTAATCTAACAACTTTTTCCGTGGTACCAGGGTGCGAAGATATATATTAATGGATATATATCATGATAATAATATCAATGGATTTTTTCGTAAAAATCATTGATATATATCATTTTTTTTAAGTTTTAAGAAAACTAATATATTTTCATAAGCCAAGGCTGTATATGGGCTAGATTCCTATGCCTTAAGTCTAAATAAAAAATATATACCTATCTTTATATATCAAAAGTCCGATTTTTTGATTTTTATTATAAAAATCGGATTTTTTCGCACCCTGCGTGGAACTATGTAAAATAAAAACTTCCCCATACAAATTGGTCATTTTAACATTACTATATAGTTTGTAAGGAGAATGCAATTGTTATTCATTATTTTAAAGTTACCATGTATATACTTATATATTTAATAAACCTGTCTTACTGTTGATCCGTGTTCACATTTTATATTTATAACGTGTCGCCTTGTCTTTTTTTTCCATATTCAAGGCATGTCACGTTAAATGTATCTCAAAGAGGTAACCGGATGGCGAGTGGTAAACTGGGATTTGTAGTGGTCCAAGTGGACCAAGTTGTATAGGGGTAGGTCATTTTTTTTTTTGACAAAGTAACCGAATAAAAATGCGATTTCAATATGTATTTTGGTAGTCAGCCCTCTAGGCGTGGACTTCGCTGTCAACTGTCAAAATCACAACAACAAACTTTCTGACTGCAGGCGATTCCATCGATGAAATGAAGTGGTTATTTCTTTAACCCGAGGGCCACAAAACGACTCTCCAAGCATGTTAGCTATGCGATGCAAGCGTCAGCGTTGGGTGTCAAAATCCAAACGTACGGGTAGTATTGTAGCGACATAAGGTTTCAGCGGGATTCTTCGAGGGTAGCCCAAACACTGTAAACGCGTGTCTATTACAGTTATCAAATTTAATTTTATTGAATATTATTGTGCAAAAGTGTATTAATTTTGTTGAATAAGCATATAATATATAGTAATATTAAGTGTGAGAAGTGTAGTATTTACCTATGCCCGTTCTTTGCAGGAAGAACAAATACCTATGCCCGTTCTTCGCAGAAAGAACAATTAAATGAGGAGTTTTCCAGTTGTTATTATTTAACGCAATAGATGGCGTTTAGTCGCTATCTACAATAACTGTCAAACTTGATAGCGGTAATATATAAAATACACCCAAAATTTAGGGTAAATAGGAAAACAAATACCTTTATACGAATAATTTATTAAATTTAATTAACTTTGTTTAACATATACACTAATATCCTGACCACTTTGCCTTACGGCACCAACTTAAGCAATATTTTTTCTTTTAAACATCAGCATATTAGTAATTAAATTTGAATTTCTAAGGTACCATAGTCTTTTTTACGAAGTTTTTCTTAACAGGGTATCTACTAAAGATTATAGAGAGCAAGAATAACGAGTAAGTAGATACATATAAATGTGACAAAATATGGTAAAAATATAACACGTCTTGCAATACCAAAATTTAGTTTTAATTCATAGAGAATTTAGAGTCTATATTTGAGTAGTCTATCGGTACGTTTGAGTACTGCTTAAAAGGCTTACAAAGCTAGCTTATTTTACTTGACAGGTGTTTTTTTAGTACTTCGCTTTGCTTTGGATTTTTGATGACGTCACAGAAAAAAAGCAAATTACGTCATCGAATTCGCTGCGAACGCTTTGAAAATACGAGTACTGCAATCAAAGTAAATTGTCTGTGGTCACAATTATGCATTAAATACTTTTTTTTGTTTATTTTTATTGTTCCCTCCCTTTCACTTAATCGTTCGTTCAAAATAGAGTTCAAAAACTGTCAAGTGAAAGGGAGGAACAATAAAAATAAACAAAAAAAGTATTTGATACACAATCGGTACGTTTGAGTACTGCTTAAAAGGCTTACAAAGCTAGCTTAATTTACTTGGCAGGTGTTTCGCTTTGCTTTTGATTTTTGATGACGTCACAGAAAAAAAGCAAATTACGTCATCGAATTCGCTGCGAACGCTTGGAAAATACGAGTAGTGCAATGAAAGTAAATTGTCTGTGGTCACAATTATTGTGTATCAAATACTTTTTTTGTTTATTTATATTGTCCCTCCCTTTCACTTAACAGTTTTTGAACTCTATTTTGTATTCTCTTATAAATTTTATATGATGTTTATTTATGCACATAAAACTGTTCGAGTACTCCTGCAAACGCTGCGATTACTACTTTTGTCTGTCGGCCCCGGTTGTTCGGTGGGGCCGAGTTCCGGCTAGGGTGGACCCTGTTGCCGGTGCAGGTACTCGGCGGGCGGCAGCCCGCCGGGGACTTGTCGCGGTATACGCGAGGTCCCCCGCTGAAGACGGGGGGACCTATGTGGTGGAATCTTTTTTAGTAAATAAACCCGACTGGGTTTTCCCGGCGCGTTACAGGCGGCAACGCGCCGGGTTGAGGGATTTAGGGTGGTGGTGGGGTTGGGTTGGGGGAAAACTCGCCGCCGAGAAGCTCTCTCGGCGTAGGCCTGCCATTCGGCGGCCGTGCGTGCAACGGAGCGATGCCGCGAAGATGCTCGTGCGGTCCGTTGTCGGCCCGGTCGTACATACGACGGGCGAGCCGCTCCACGAACTCGGCTAACGGTTCAATCTTCACGTCATCGCTGATGGTTTGGTTGCGCACGAACCACGGAGCGCCAGTCGCATGCGCAGAGAGATGTTCTGCTGGCGCTGGAGTCGTGTTTTGTTCGTGGCCGACAGTAACTGGTGCCACGCTGGTGCCGCGTATGTTAGATGGGGACGGACGAAGGTCTTATAGACCGACACCTTGACCCGGAGTGGGATGGTGGACCTTAGCACCGGCCGGAGCATGGAGCGAGCGGCCTTGGCCTTGTTGATGGCTTGGGTGGCCATTGGGCTCATGCTCAACGACCGGTTGATGGTGCACCCCAGGTACTTAATGGAGTCGGCCCATTCGATCTCCTGTCCCCAAAGTTCCAGTTTGGCTGGGCGGCGGTGGCGGCGGGTGACCAGTAGGGCGGATGTCTTTCCAACATTTACAGACATCCGCCATCTGTCGAGCCAGGAAGGGAGGACGTCCAACATCCTCTGCATCTTCTCGGCGGCGAGTATGGGATTTTTGTGGGAGGTGAGGTAGGCGCTGTCATCCGCGAACAGCGCCAGGACTACGTCATCCTCTCCGTAGAGTTGGTCGGAGAGGGTAGGGATGTCGTTCGTGAACAGTGCATACAGCGTGGGAGAAAGGCAGCTTCCCTGGGGTACGCCAGCGTAAATGGAATGCTCCACTGAGACCTTTCCCTCCACGGCTACGTGGAAGTGGCGGTTATTGAGGAAGGAGGCCACTAACCGCGTGGCCATGGGAGGCACAGGCGAGGCGAGGAGTTTGTAAACGAGGCCGCAGTGCCAGACACGATCGAAAGCCTTCTCGATATCGAGGAAGACTCCGACCGTGGATCGGCCCGCGTTTAGCTCGCTCGCCATGTGGTGCAGCACCCGGGCTAGCTGGAGCGTGGTACTATGTCCCTCGCGGAAGCCAAATTGCTCCGGTCGAATTTCGACGTAGCTCTTCAACCTCCGGAGGAACAGTCGCTCGAACAGCTTAGCCGGGTGCGGAAGCAGGGGCCTTATTCCGAGTTTGCAACCGCTAATCACGACAAGACGTTGCGCAAACTATAAATATGGAAATATAAGCTCTATTCCAATGGATATATAGTATGTATTAGGTTGGCTATTATAATGCCTCCATCTTGAAATACACGAATTCTTCGCAAGTTTTAACATGTGTGGAGCATTGGAATTTCAACTTTATAATTAACAAGATAGAACTTACATTTCAATACCCAGTCTTTACGCAAAATGCGCGACGGTGAACGTGTCAAAACTCGGAATAAAGCCCCAGGGTTATGGGCCGATAGCTGCTCGGCAGACGTTTGTCTTTGCCGGGCTTCGGCAGCATAATGACCTTCCCCCGCTTCCAGGTGGTGGGAAAGTGTCCAGTACGAAGCACCCCATTAAACAATTTGGCGAGAGCCACAACGGCTTTGCGGGGAAGCTGCGAAAGTTGGTGGTTGGTGATCCCATCGGGTCCCGGGGCCTTTTTGGGCTTAAGGCGGAGCACGGCGCGCTCCACCTCGGCGGGGGATATGAAAAAGTGCCCCGGGAGGGGCTCCGGATTGGGACCATTTATGAACTGCCGCACTGTATACGCTGCGATTGCTTTGCTTCGCTTTGTGTAGTTTGATGGCTGATTAGATTGGCTTAAAGCCTAAGCGCTTTAAGCGAAAAACAGGAGTAAACGAACACACTGAATAATGGTATTTTTAAAGCGTTCGCAGCGAATTCGATAACGTAATTTGCTTTTTTTCTTTGACGTCATTAAAAATCCAAAGCAAAGCGAAGTATTGAAAAAACACCTGTCAAGTAAATTAAGCTAGCTTTGTAAGCCTTTTAAGCAGTACTCAAACGTACCATATATAAAAATATAGACTACTCAAGTATAGAAACAGCCTTTTTTGACAGTTTTTGTGGATATCTCTCCTGCTACCATCTAGTGGAATATTTTGAAACCGGCAAAAAGAAAACTCATTCTAAAGACGTGGCTGTATGGGCTTAGATTCCTTTGCCTTTCCAATATTTGGGAAAATTGAAAAAAAAAAAACACAAAGTCAACTTTAAGGCCCGGTTTCTTGATGGATAGTCATCTCGACTAATTGTTAAATAATGACAGTTATGGCGTCTTTTATATGAATTTGAAATATGTTTTGACAAAAATCTCATAGAACACCCGCCATTTTTAACTATAGTAACGTAAACTATCCATCAAGAAACCGGCCCTAAGTGCTTTCTTTAATTAGATATTAAAGAAAGCGCTTTAGGACTTGATCCCTATGGCTAGAAGGGATCAAGTTGCCTCATGGGAAAGTATATGGAATTCTGACCCCACTAAGGCTAAACATTATAGATCAATCCAACCTACCATTTTCACTAAACCTTGGTTTTTTACATTAAAACAATTTACTAGACAAATCACCTCTACTATCTGTCGACTTCGACTTGGCCATAATAGTCTACCTTGCCACCTACATAGAATCAGGGTTAGAGAGAGCCCCTTGTGTGACTGTGGGACAGATCTGGGAACATTAGAACACTCTCTATTTGGTTGTCCCAATCAGAATATTTCCCTATATGATATTCTTCCACCCATAATCCCTCGTCCCACCAATTCAACTACTCTCTTATCACTGCCTAATTATAATGGAATACTGGCTATAGCAAAATATTTAAAAAAGTTCAAATTAAGATTCTGATTATAAATATATTCCTATTATACTTCCTATGAATATTTATTTCTGGACCGCTGGATCCGGTTTTTATTAGTTTCAGGGGCCCCTTGTATAAGTTTGTGCCTTAATATATAATAGAAGTTAAATTAAATTTTTAACTACTTTATATATCTAATATATGTTTCTTTTTCAGATCTGTGTGCCGTCCTGTATTGTCCACGGGCCCTTGTGTTCCCCTATGTTGAATTCTTTGTTCGTATTGTACTGTTTATACCTAGTGTTAAATGTTTAACCTAACTACTATTTATTGACTTTTTTTTTTTTTTTTTATAAAACAATAATAATTGTAATATCATATTTATACTCCTATGTGCCTTTTCAACAACTTGACATTGGCAGAGTTACGCGTCAAGCGAAAAGCCATGCACCAAAAATAATAATAATAATAATAATAAAGAAAGCGCTTGCTTTTTTTCCTGGCTTGTTGCTGGGAGGAAATATGGATTAAAGATAAGGAAAAGGCTAAACATTACAGAACTATACAACCTCATATCAGTTTGAAACCTTGGTTCTTTACTTGCAAAACATTTAACAAACAAATTACATCCACTATTTGCCGACTTAGCTGGGGCATAATAGTTCCTCTATACATCTTAATAAAATTAAGGTCCGTGATAGTGCATTGTGTGATTGCGGCTGCGAGCTGGGAACCCTGGAACATATATTCTTCAGATGTCCAAATCATTCAACCTCATTATATGACACTCTTCCCTGTGATGTCCCCCGACCTACCAACTTAAACACTTTACTCACTTTGTCCAGCTTCTCTGGACTCTGTGCTTTAGCAAAATATATTGAAAAATTCAAATTAAAACTGTACTAATATGTACAGTTTTGTATATTAAGATATTTTAGGGCCCCCTGTAGCATTCAGAGATGCCAACTATACAATCATTAAAATTATTCTAATGTTTACCCTACTATTTCTTATGAAAAAGAGAGGTATAACAGCATCATTGGTTCCTAAAAAGGTTTGGTTGGTGTCTCTGAGTGTATATGTATTTATTTTGTATATTTATATTATTGTATCATATTTATATTATTGTATTTATTTATAATTCTATATAACTGGGTATAAATTTGTGTTTTAAATCCTTTATATACCAATTTGCTGAATGTTTCTTTTTCAGATAGTGTGCTGTCCTGTGTCTCCTAACTTTTGGTCCTTGTGATGTCTTAACTAATTTTGAATACTGCATCCCCCCTCCACCGTACCTTGAGTAATATCTTTGCATTTTATTCTCCCCTATTTGATTAACAATGTTATTCTAAACTTAAAGACTAATAAGTTAAAGTCTCTATAATTATTTTTCTCCTCCTTAAGTGCCTTTTTCACGACTAGACACTGGCAAAATTCGCGAAAAGCGAGAGGCCATATAAATAAGAAATTGAATTGAATTAGATATTAGGTTAGATTGTAATTTTATTGTTATTGTATTACTATTTAATTGTTTTATTTTCCTTTCTTTTCGATTTTTGTTTAAATTCCATAGTTTAAAATGTTTGTGTAAAAAATATTATTGTAGATTGTAAAGTCTTATAAGCTAATGGACTTGAATTCCAAAGCCGTAATAAATTTAAAAAACAAACTGTCAAGTGAGCCGTGGTGTGTTAATTATTTTTTCTATTTGTACAAAAAAGTATTTAAATCAAACATTTAAAACAAAAATGTGGCGGTACACGTTCACATTATTCAAAAAAACGATTGTGCCGAGAAACCTGAATGATAATGGTTGTTTGTTTAAAAAGTGGTATTCTTCTAAAAGCCGGTCGCCAAAGTCTATGGGAAAAATTACTCTGATTAGTGCAGGAGTTGGTGTACTCATTGGTGCTGGGTATGGCGGCTATACTCATTACAAGATTAACAATAAACGAGAACGATTACCTGTAGAAGAGGACTATTTACTTCTAAAGAAGGCCCCTGCTGTCAAACCCCATTATAAGGTAAATGATGTAATATTATATTGTTAGTACAGATGACAAAATGCTAAATTTCTCGGTAACGTTGTAAACAAGCATGGCATTACTGTTCAACAACAAATTGTGTTTTTTTATCAGCTTGACTAAAGTTCAGTTTATACCCTCACAGGTGCCTTATAGTGCTAGAGAAAACTTCAGGGTACCTATAAGGACGGTTTTTATTACCATTCAATAATGTACCTGTTTAATAAAAAGTATCCTGTACATATACCCACCACTGTCCGCAGGTTATCTCTATTGACATTGAACAGGTTCTGAGTTAGTTGTGGTTGCCTCTCTGGCCTGCCTGTAATTTCGCAGGTTGGCCCAATATTTACAGTGATGGTTAAAGGGTTGTTGTAAAAAACTGCGCTCTTGAGTTGTCTCCTGCTCTCACGCGACTTTACCGCCTATCATACTCCTCTGGTATGGTCCCTGCAGCTTGGAGGGGAGCAAATGTGCAACCTATCCCCTAAAAGGGTGACCGGTCAGACCCCAATAATTACCGGCCCATTGTCATCACCTCAGTGCTGTGCAAAGTTCTAGAAACAGTTCTTAATGCACAAATTATGCGATACCTAGAAGGTCACTCCATTATCAATTACCGTCAATACGGATTTCGTAGAAAAAGGTCTACGGGTGATCTTCTAGCATATTTTACGCATATCTGGGGTGAGGCAATGGATAGGCATGGAGAGGCCTTGGCAGTCGGCCTCTATATCTCTAAGGCCTTTGACCGGGTATGTCACAAAGCTTTACTATCTAAGCTGCCAGCATATGTATTTTCGGCGAGACTTTATGGCTGGATCTCAAGTTTTTTATCAGACCGGGCTATACGAGTCCTGGTTGATGGTACAACCTCGGGTCGCGAAACCATTAACGCAGGTGTACCCCAAGGATCTGTGCTATCCCCTACTCTGTTCTTGCTGCATATCAATGATTTGTTATCACTCGGTAACATACATTGCTATGCAGACAATAGCACGGTCAATACTTGATGCGTCAGCCCCCCAGTTGTGTTGAAACAGAGGAGTATAGGAGTTCTTTGGTAAATGAATTGGACCAAACCCTGGAAAAATCTCAAACTGGGGTTCTCTTAATCTGGTCCAGTTTAATGCCCAAAAAACCCAGGCTTGCACATTGTCAGCAAAAAAGACCCCCTTTTCTCACTTTCCCTCCCTTTAGAGCACACATTTACCATTGTCTCCAGTTCTCGATATCCTGGGATTAGAAATACACTCCGACCTAAACCACCTCAACTATATTGAGAGCATTGCGAAGACAGCAAGTAGGAAGCTCGGCGTCGTTAATAAGTTGCGACAGTATTTTACTCCTCAACTCAGGCATCTGATTTATAAAGCTCAGATACGGCCTTATGTGGAATACTGTTCACATCTTTGGGGTGGATCTGCCAAATACTTGCTGCATGCTCCCGATAGTCTGCAGAAGCGTGCATCAAGAATTATCGAAAACAAAGAGCTCACGGACACTCTAGAGCCATTGCAGCTTCGCAGAGATGTCGCAGAGAGTCGTTGAGCTTGTTTTATCGCTTTTATCATGGAGAGTGCTCTGACAAACTTTTTCATCTCATTCCTCCTTCTCCTTTCTAATATAGGACTTCACGAGCGGGTAACAAAATGCAGGCATATACTGTGGCAGAAATACCAACCCGCACTAAAAAAAATTGTGATTCGTATATCTGTCGCACTATTAAAATGTGGAATGCTCTACCTGCTCGCGTGTTTCCTTCTTCCTATAATCTCGAGTCCTTTAAACGAAGCGTGTATAGGCATCTTAAGCCGGCATAATAGGTGCAATCAACGGTTACGTATATCGTAATTGTTGGTTGCATTTGTTCTTGGACCTTCACACTGCTTTCCATCAGGTAGATGTGAGGTCACATGCCGAGCTCTCAATAAAAAAATAAAAAAAGCCCAGTCCCTATTAAGTTTAAACAAACCGTTTGGCTTGCTGGTAACGATTTCTACCATTCGTTACAGAAAAGTGTCCCTATAACTTCACACGTCTACCATTGGCAACTAACTGTTGGGAGGGCCTGCGGTGACATTTTGTTACACTAATGTATGAGAGTTGTTGTTACTAGCGTCCCTATAATATTTTTTAATGCCAATTAACTGTCATACCTATGTTCCATAATAAAAGTTGTAACCACTTAAGGTCCTGGGTTTACACAATACTTATAGTTTCATTAAATTTTATTTTATAGTTTTTGTAAATCAAAATAGAATATTTGGACAGTGATAGTGGTCTGGAGACCATTGTAGCATTAGATTTATTGGATAGATCTGATGAGAGACGACAAATACTCCACAATTCCCAGTAGATTATAAATCAATATTATATAAAGTCGAGTTCACTACCAGATGCTCTACCATGGGTTTTTGCTTTGTAGCAATGTTATGTTAACACGTTAGGAACAACCAAAAGGATCGCTTTATTAAATCCTGTTACCAAAAATAAAGCATTTGATTATTGGTTATTCTACACGTATTACTATTACGTTGCTACGAAGCAAAAACCCATGGTAGAGCCTCAAGTTCCGTCTCAGTAAGGTAGGAGTTGAAAATCTTTTGGCGGAAATTCACCGCTATGAGTAACCAAGTCAAGGTTACTTTGTGTATTTATAACCTCTCAAATATCAAAGTTATCACAGATTGTCAGGCATACATTATCTCCATTGCCTATTCAAACCTATTTAGTTGGTGTAATCCATGATTCTTTATTTACAAATAAATTACAAAAATTTGGTGTTTACAAAATTTTCACAGAAGATATAATCAAAGCGAAGTGACAGCGTTTTGTTTTCCCATAAAACATTTTATATATTGTTTTTAAATCAATTATAGTTATAGTAGAAAAGTTATTACTTACTTAAATAACCAATATTACAAAATTTATTTTATATAAAATAGTTATTTGTAAATATTATTTATTTTATTTGCATTATTTCATATTAAAGTAAGGAATAACTAAACACTTAAGGGCTTTCTACCGACGATCATATACTATTGGTTAGGGCAAAAAAAAACTATTGGGATGTCAGATTGGGTCTTATAAACTTTTGTTTTGACAAACTCAAGGTTACGCTTACCATTGCCGATTGTTAAACTTATAGGGACCGGGCATCAATCTGTAGTGGCATTATTTTAACAGACCCAAGTTCGTTGTCATGCTCTATGGCTATACATTGCTTGGACAATAGAAGTCTGTGTACCTACCAGTGTGAATTTTTTTAAGTATGTTATTATATTTTTGATTCATCTGTGTAAATTCTGACCTCATGTTGGCCAGATTGACCAGTTGATTCTTCTTGTATGTTGATTGAACAATTTCTCTCAAATATGTGCACACATATGTGACTGCTCAAGGTATTGATTTAATGGCTGTGTGCCTCAAATGGATGTATAATTTTCATGTAGGCTCTGAGTCTTATGATAGGGACAGCAGCTTTGTATTGTACATATAGGTGTAAGTAACTCAATATTATAATAAATAATATTTGATTATTGATTTATGATTTACAAGTCCCATTTTTCCATGCAATGAGTGTCAGATTTATACTTTGATTATGGAGATGATATTAAATTAATCTATTATAGATAATATTTTGTGTGTTTTATATTGAATTTGTTTACTTTTTGATATTCTACCGTGTATATATTTTTTTTTCTCAAAATACATTTACACATAATCTATCTTAATTTTAATTATACTCCATATTCACTTGATTTTATTGGATATCAACTCAATATCAAAGTCATAATTTGCCATTTTGCTACAAAAAATGTGAGATTTTGACTTTGATATGGAGATGATTTCTAATTACCCTTTGTATAATTTTGAATTTGTTTACTTCTTGTTATTCTACCGTGTTAATTTGGTAATATTGTGATATTATATTATATATGATTTCCTTGGAATCAATAATAAATTTATATTAAATTTACTTCATGGTCATTATTCCAGAGGCCTGGTTTTACTAAAAGTATTGGATATTAACTTTCCATTATATATATTTACTTGTTGATATTCTACCGTGTATTTTTTATTTGTTAAAAAAAAATATTAAGAAAACCTTGTGCCTTTTTAGCTCCGAAAACCGTTTTAACGGTCTCAGAGTACACAGTGGAGGGATTAATCCGTCCTCAATTCGGCAATGATATTCAGAGGCAACACCTAACAAGTGGCGAGCTTGTTGCGGTGTTTAAGATAGTATAGCCTCGTTGTATAAAGCAGTCACCTATCACAAGTCCGACATTGTTGTCATTTGCTTAACCTTGTTATAGTGACTTAACCACTAGGCTGGGGCCGCTTTTTATTTGTTAATCTTATATATATGTCTATGTTCATTTTACCCTTATGTTTCCAAGATTCAACTGATCCAACAAAATTTATTGGATATCAACTCAACATAATAATCATAAAGTTTGTCATTTTTCCCTAAAAAATATGATATCTAATTATCCTTTCTGTGTATTTTTTTGAATTAGTTCACTTGTTAAATAATCTGCCGTGATATTTAAAATTTGTTTATCTCATAGTTTAAGCCTAGACCTTAGTTTGTAACCAGAACCATATGTGTTTTTTAATGGAACATGGCATGTGACTTTGTATCTACCTGGTGCCAAACAGATCTACAAAGCCCATGAATGAGGTTGATACATTGTTGTTTAACAATATTGATTGCTCCCACTATGCCAGCTAGATGATGCGGTTGCGAAATGGGTGGTGACATCGATGTATTTGCATTAAGAGTCAGGGTGGCCTCTTTCTGGAAAACCGGAAGACAGGGAATTTTCGGAGACTGGAAAAGTCAGGGAAAATATAAAGTACTCAAACAACTGGCAACCTAAGCAATGAGATTGCATCTAAGTTCAAAATATGCTTATTTTTTTAAGAATGTGAAATATATTTTGTTGCTCTATATTTTAAACATAATGTTTCTATTTTGTAATAATTTTTAACTCAAATTCTTTTTTTTTTTTTTTTCAAAAATCAATTAAAAAAACATAATATTTTTGAGATTTTTTCTTTTCGTTTTGAAGCTCATTAAGGTCAGGGAAAATCTAAAAAGAGTGACTGGAAGATCTGGATAAGTTAGGGAAATTCATATCCAATAAAAAGTGGCCACCTTGATAGTCTATTTTAATATCCTCTCTGCTTTATCGTCAAATCAATCGCCCATTCATAACTGTACCATGAAATGAGACTACCTGAATTGTCCTACATATTATTATATACTCAAATGTGTCTATGTAATTTATTTGTATCCTACCCTTTCACAATTTCAGGGGGACTGATTCATATAGTTGATTTTCAATTAATTTAGTGGAATCAGAGACATTGCATATCACAACTTGGTCAATCCATGGTTAGGTAATACATTGTCTTTCTCTCAATTTTGCTTATGTCATGATATATTTCCTTGTATTGCGTATATTATTTTGAACTTGTTCAATTCATATATTTTTTTTAATCTATAAAATTATTTATTTTATTATATCTTTCTGTATTATATTTTAAACTTGTTCATTCAATTTACTTATTTCAAAAAAAAAAAATCTCTGTAAATTTAGTATCATTCTAAATACAGTATTATAGATTCCACTTTATCCTAGCAGATAGTATTCTGAGTCTACACCGAACCAGTAGTTAGCTCTTCTGCTGTGCTTTACAAGTTTCACACACAGGACAGGTTAATGAAATCTATATTATTGCTGTCATTAAAAATACTTAATCTCTGAAAAACCTACCTTTGAAAGGATGTTATCAAAATTTCATAATATATTTTTAGTTAAAATTATGCTTTATCATCTTTCTTCTCATAGATGACTTTTATGAATAAGAAAAAGTTAAAATACTAATAAGTGTTAAGATATTTTTTTATGAATAAAGGGGTAAATAATAAAAATAAAAATTAGATCTCAGTCAAATTAATTTGATAATGTCTGATAAATCTCACATCTCGCATATTATAATCATGCCTTTCATTCGTTCTTGACAAGACATACTTGAGTGAATATTGAGTAGCATTTATAAGTATGGGTATAAGTTACTTATCTCATCTTTATCTAATTTGTCATCTGATACAACTATTATGAAATAATATTTAATAATTTTTAAGATGCCTAGACTATTATGCTATTAAGCTGATTAGACTATTATGAAGTAATATTAAATAATTTCTGAGAGAAAATTTATAATTTAAATTAATTCAAATCTAGGATACTACATTTGAACCTACCTTGGGAAAGTAACATATGATTTACATTATAAATAGACTACTTTGAAGACTACTTTTTAAGAAATGAGTGGTTATATTGTAGACTATATAGACTTATAACTTACAAGTTTGATCCTCGTGAACCAATGAGTTTTGTCAAATTTAAGAAATTTTTTTTTAGCACACCACTTTTGAGATCTTATTAGCTTTTGGCTTGATTAAAATAGCACCATATGGTGAAAGTGTACAAACCTGTACCTGTTTCTACTGTATAGCGATTGTAGACCATTTTTTTAGAAAAAAATACTAAAAATAAATAAATTAAGTAAATTTACAAGATTACTTATGTCTGAGCCCTACTAATGCTATACTATGATGATCTAAAATAATAATAAAAGTTTGAATGTTTTTTTTTAGATAATAAATGATGTTGACAAGAGCAATTTGAAGATTACACTATTTCAGTATACAACTTGTCCATTTTGTTGTAAAGTAAGAGCTTTCTTGGACCACCACAATATAAGTTACGATGTTGTTGAAGTTGATGCAGTATTAAGGCAAGCTATCAAATGGTCTGGATATAAGAAAGTGCCAATTTTACTAGTTAAAGTAGATAAAGGATATCAGGTAAGATTTTTTTTTTAGCTATTTTGTAATTTTAATTAAACTCCAGGTTTCCACACGTTTTCTACTACATCATCACTACAATACCATTATACCATTGTTGATAATTTGGGCTGGTTAGTTAACTAATTGAAGCCGAGGACTTGATATACCTCTACGCCCAAGGTATCGCAGTAAACTAGGACTGCCCAAATCAGTAGAGAAGTGACGCATTGTCCACACGTCTGGCTAGACGTGTGGACAATACGCCACTTTTTTTTTTTGGTGCACGGCATGTGACTTCGTTTTCATTCAGACCTACAAAGTCCATGAATAGCATCGATAAATACGATGTTGTTTAACAGCACTGAATGTTTCCACTATGCTGGCTAAATGGATGGTGCAGACGATATTGCATTACGAGACTACTACTATGTCCTTGCTGCGTTATCGTTAAAATAACCGAACGCTTCGTAAACGCAGCATGAAAGGATGCGGGATGAAGTTTACTTTTTTACTTTAGATTAATTCAATGAGAGATTTAGAATGTGTGGTGGCCGAGTTGGTTAGACATTGGACATAAAAACACTATGGCTCCTGGTTCGAATCCAGGTGTGAACCAATGGATTTTTAATTTAAAAACGATGTACATTTGTTTGACAACCCCACCATAGTGCCTTGGAGAGCACGTTAAGCTGTCGCTCCCGGTTTCACTATACCAACTTGTAAAACTGTGTATAGACGGGTTATTGAGTCTATTCAAAACATCGCGAGAAACTAGCCACTTGTTCGGTGTAGACTCATACCATCGGCTACGACGAGGTGGGATTAAAACCCCTTTCGCTGTCTACTACCCTGGGGCCGTCTAGGCGGTCTCGGGCGCTGTAAGGCACCCATGATGATATGTATGTATGTAGAATGGTTATTCAACTAACTAATTAAACTAATGGGAATGTGCGTAATTTACTTTAGATTCTACAGTTTTCTGTTATATTTTTGTGCCTTATACTTATTTTTCCATTTAATTTTCAGCAACTAGTAGACAGCACGGCTATAGTATCTATTTTGGAGACATATATCAGAGGAGGAATTCCCCAATTAGAAGAAATAGTCAAATATTATCCTGCAAATACATATGTCAACGAAGAAGGAAAAGATGTTACAGATATACCAAATAAATACTTTATCATGCATAACGCTGCAATAAGTGAAAAGCAGAAGAAAGCTGAAATGTAAGTCTGGGTTAAAGTTGTAGACAAAAACTATACTCAAGGCATAACCTACTGTCAGTCCTTTTAGTATCCACGCAACGTGTGTTTCTAATTAAAAATTACAGTATTTACATTTTTATTATTACTACTTATATAAATATAATTGGCAATAGTTTGTAAGTAACGATTGTGATGTTTATTTGAATATTATTATAATAGGTAGTAGGCCCTGACAGTAGGTTATTATTAAAAAATCTATATAAATCTATAGATTGTTTAACGGATAGTAAACATGGATGTACTACCGAAATTCGTACGGAAGTAGTTGTTACTATGGTTTACTGTATGTAAAATATGGCTATATTAATACTGACTATTAGATATTAACTTCAAATTTCATTCAAGTCAGCACTGACCAGACAATCACGTAAACTTAATGGAAGTGATGGATACAAGATAACCAAACCAAAATGACGTAGTTGTCTGTCAATTTTCAATGTCACCAGGTTTTCATTATATCAGCATTGCATCATATAGATAAAAGTTTACCATAGCGTTGTCCCCCCGTAGGGTATTGACTTTACGTGATAGCTTTGGTTACTGTGTTTAATGATTCTATATAATCGAGTCAGATGCCTCGCGACAGCGCTGAGTATATTTATTACTAAATATTATTTTAAGATTTTTAAGTATAGTCTATCAGTTTTTCAACTACTAACTGATAATAATAATTTTTCTTATCAAATTCTTACTCTATTTGTACAAAGCAATATATTAAATAAATAAATATATTGAATAATATATTTTTTGGCGCGTTAGGATGGAAGTGAATCTGGCAGTCGATAGACGTCGCGCCGTCTTCTGCGTCAATAGCTACTTTTGTTTTGCGATTCTATATAATGGCTTAAAATACTACAATGACAATTATAATCCATTGCCTAGTTTAGTTTGAATTATTCATTTCAAACAAATTAAATATAACAGTTAAAGCAAGCTCATAACTCAGTAAATAACCTACAAAGACATAGTCCTATTTCATTAAAATAGGTACTGTAAACACATTTATAAAACGCGTTATATTTTTTTCAAACATTAAGTACAAATATAGTTTATTATTATTTACCTTCAGTTTCTAGAACGATAATCAAACCATTCATTATGAATAAAATTGAGTAACAATACATATGATTGGAGAACATTTTGCCAATCATGTGTCTTGTTAACTAATTTGATCATAGAATATTTTGATCGTTTTAGAAACTTTAATTGTTTTAGTAATTGTATATTATGTCATAGTTGTCACCGGTAATTCATACATATTAAATATTTACAATGAGATAAAAACAAAAATAACAGTAGGCATGGGACAATAAATATTCTATCTAAACCGTTATAGCAACATGAAAACTTGCTAAAGAGTCTAACTCTAATTTTTAAGTACCTTACTTTTTACTTTTGCATTCACCCATTTTGAAAAATAAAAGTACAGTCAACAAGTAAACAGACATTTTCGAAATCAAAAGAAGAAATACAAAAGGGCTGTTTATATTTCTTAAAAATTATTTATAGTATTATTTGTTATTATTTAATAGGTGTTACAAAATTGGTAATTTATTGTATTTTCATGAAATAATTTAAACAATTGAGGTTTTAATGAGGTACTATCCAGATTTGTGTTGCCATTAAATAAATCGAAAACAAATATTGCCATTAACCTATTTTGACGTATACGTCACGCGCCAATTTAGGGCAGTCTTCTTGTCTGCTTCTTAGTTATAAAAAAATAGAAATAAATTTATATTCTAAATTTTTCAGTGAAGAAAGACAATGGCGACAATGGGCTGACAATAAACTAGTGCATTTGCTGTCTCCGAACGTGTATCGTTCTTTGCCCGAAGCTGTCTCTACTTTCCAGTGGTTTGAACAAGTGGGAGAATGGAAACAAAATTTCCCCGCATGGGAATGTGCTGTCATGGTCTACGGAGGAGCTTTCGCAATGTGGCTTATATCTAAGAGGCTTAAGAAAAGGTATGGTATTATTACAAATAATAAACATAAATAAATAATAAATATCTTCACGGGTGCCTTACGGCGTCCAAGACCGTCTCTAGAGAACCTCAGGGGGTTTAATCCCACCTCATCGTAGTTGATGGGTTGAGTCTACCCCGAATAAGTAGCTAACTCGTCGCGATATTCGGATAGACTCAATAACCCTTCTATAAACAGTTTCACAAGTTGGTATAGTAAAACTGGGTCCGACAGCTTAACGTGCTCTCCGAGGCACCCCGTTTTAAATCTCGGTGTAAAAACCACTATATTTTACACGGAGATTTAAAACGGGACCTAAAAACTAGTGCTTTTAAGAAGCCAGGAAATGGATTCGCGATCTCGAACGTCTAAATGTTGTTTTCAGTGTTTTTTTTTTAATTAAAAAAAAAGAACGTGGCGGTGTAAACATTACTTAGCTCCATTTGCACCAAAATGTCCGTCAAGGTAATTTTATTACCATGTAAACCAGTTTTATTTTGAAAGCCGAATGACAGCTGGAACATTTGACACCATTTTTATCTTTAATCCTTAAAATTACCCTAACAGACACTTTGGAGAAACCATCTTACTTCATCCTAATTAAGTAGATAGTTTTTTTATAAAAAATATATATTATTTTTGAAAAGGCATCCAAACTTTGACTTATGGGTCTTATAATATTACTTTAGTTGTAATTTCTAAACTATTTACAAAGATAGTATGTAGTTAGGATCGAGTAAATAAAATCGATCTATACATGTTTTTTTAACCGTATCACTGAAACAACAATTAATGTTTTTTGACGTTCGATTTCGATAATCCGTTTCCTGTGCATTAAAGATCTAACCAACTCTGCCACCACGTATATCTTTCAGGGAGCGACCAATAGGATCGCTTTATATTTCAACAAAACTTGTCTTATTGCTTGATAACTATCTATAGTAACAAGCGACTATAATAAACACCGACTATAGCAAGTATAGTTAGCATAAATACATGGTAAAGCTACAGTACGCTCTCTACTCGACCAAATACTATACGAAAAGTAACATTGAAAAGCTTTGATTGATGCTACTGAAAGCTAGATAGCATATTTTTTTCTATGGGAGCCAGCGGAGCCAGCCGACCCTTGTGATCACTTTTATCTTAAATAAACACTTTTACACTTAATGCAGTACTAGAGTTGAATGCGATATTAAACTTAAAAAAAAAAACACTAGGTCCCCTATCTTTCTCCAATGAACGCCTCCGTAGACTACTGGTTACGCCGTTGGGGTTGTTTTCGGAGGTTGTGGGTTCGATTCCCACCCATGGCAAAAACTTATTAGTACGTTTTTCTGTACAGTTTGTCATGGTCTGGGTGTTTATATAGTAGATTTTACAACAAGTGCACAAAACGAACCATTTTTATCCGAGACTTTTAGCAGCCCGAGCTGTGCTTCTATCTATGAACTTCTTATTGTGTTTGCCTTAATATAGATACATTTATGAGTAGATACGTTAGTGCACAAAATTTGATTTTGTCAGCCTATGTCCAGCGGCCACATTCTGTTTCTTATAACGTGATCGTTAGATTGTCAAAATAACGATTTCCGCTATTAGCGCACTCTCCTCCAATCAGAGTAGTTTTTTAACCTTCGCTGATTGGAGGAGAGCGCGCTATTAACGGAATTCGTTATTTTGACAATCTAACGCTCACGTTATAAGAAACAGAATGTGGCCGCTGCACAAATAAGCACTTTATGCATGAGAATTTAAAAAATATAATATGTATTAGTATGATTGTTTAAGATACACATAGTATAAGCCTAGAGCTTAGTTTGTGACCAGGGAAATATTATTATTATAATTATCTATATTTACAAATATCTATATTTTTTTAGGCACAATCTGGATGACCAAGTTAGAAGGCCGCTGTTTGAAGCAGGAAACGAATGGATGCGAGCTCTGAAAGAAAAAGGTACTAAGTACATGGGCGGAGATGAACCTAACCTAGCCGACTTGTCTGCATATGGCGTATTTAGTAGCATGGAAGGTACACAAGCCTATGCTGACCTAGCTTCTAATACAGATATAGAGAAATGGTACCAAGCTGTAAAGACTAGTGTCAATCAGAATAAACGAAAATTGTATCGCTAAAGTTGGACTTTTAATACAATGCACTGAAATGATAGTAATAAGCAATTCTTCAATAATTCAAAAGAGTATAACTGTATTTAACCCACTATTGATCTATACTTTCTAGCAAAGTAATGGAATCACTTATTTGGAGGAGTCTTTTCAACTTATTTATTTCTTTGTTAAATATTATTTAACAATAATAAAAACAATATATTTTTTAAAACTTAATGTTTAATTTCAAACAGTATATTCATTATTAATTTTATTATATTATAGGTTTAAAATTGTTAAGTTGAGAATAAAATTGCATGTAGAAAGACAATACAAACAAACAACGACAGATGTCATTACAATAAAACAAAAAAAAAAAAAATTTCGGAAATTATTTTTCAAAGTACAAAACACATTACTTTAGTATAAAAACTAGGTGATTCCATTTGGTAGTGAGTGTAGATGCAAGGAATTACTGGGCGTGTAGCTAAAGCTGTCATTTTAGTGCATATAAATGTTCAATTATATGTTTATATAGAATTGTAGAACAGAAACCATTATTTTATATTAAGTTATTTATTGGTATAAAAAATACCCGTTTAATATTAATAAAATGTACTACCACTAAAATTACAATTTTTATATGAATAGAATTAGTTGTTATTAAATTAAAAGAATTTGAGTAGTACAATTTGTTGAATATTCTTAAGATTCTGTAACAATGCATTTAGTTTATTTAATATACTATAATAGATTTTGTCATGAATAATCATATTTAATTTTAATAGTAACAGTTATGTATTGTAATTTAATGCCAACCCAGTAACTATATTTATATAATACATATTACTTAAGTGGGCAGGAAAAGGATTCGCGAACTCGAGCGTCAAAAAACATCTAAATGTTGTTTTCAGTTATAATAAAGTTGTTTTTTTTTGGAAAAAAGGAACATGGAGGTGTAGATTTTATTTACTCGATCCTAATTACATAATTTCTTTATAAAAAATCTGTTTAGTGTTAAAATGAGAACTAAAGTAATATTTTTAGAATCATAAATCAAACTTTGGGTGTCTTTTCAAAAGTTAATATATTTTCTATAAAAATACTATCTAATTAGGATCGAGTAAGTAATATTTACACCTCTACGTTCTTTTTCATTAAAAATAAACTTTGATATCACTGAAAACAACATTTAGACGTTTTTGGACGTTCGAGATCGCGAAACCGTGGTGGCCTAGTTGGTTAGACCTTGGACTTAAAAACACTTAGGTCCCTGGTTCGAATCCCGGTGTGTACCAATGAGTTTTTAAAATTAAAAATTTATGTACATTTGTTTGACAACACCACTATAGTGCCTCGGAGAGCACGTTAAGCTGTCGGTCCCGGTTTCACTATACCAACTTGTGAAACTGTTTATAGATGGGTTATTGAGTCTATTCAAAACATCGCGACGAGCTAGCCACTTGTTCGGTGTAGACTCATACCATCGGCTACGACGAGGTGGGATCAAAAACCCCTCCGCTGGGTACCCTGGGGCCGTCTAGGCGGTCTCGGGCGCCGTAAGGCACCCGTGATGATACATACATACAGATCGCGAAACCTTTTACTGGCTTCTTAACAGTGTAATTAGATGATATGCATAAAAAGTACGCGTGTATGGGTAAAATTGCTTATTTGCCGAGTATTTTGTCGTGAATTCGAGGATCATGGGTTCGAGTCCCACCCTTTACAAAATATTTCATTGTTTTGCCTTTTTTATTAAGGGGGAAAGTTAAAGGCTTTATCCAAATATATGAAATAATGTAATCTTAAACGCAGCTAAATTTGAAGGTGCTATTCTAAGTGTGGGTGCTGTTGATAAACGCACCCACGTTCGAAGTCCTGTATGGGTGACGATTATGTTAACCAAATTAATTAAATAATACTTTGCATTTGAGGGGCGCAGTGTTTAAGATAAGATTATTACTAAGTTATAAACCGTAGACATGAAAAGGCAACACTTTAGTACAGGGACAGCTCATTTGTTATCTCTGTCACTCGCGTGATCAGAGTTCATTTCAATTCCTTATGCACGTCGGATGAATACAGGGTTAATTTTTTAAATGGGCCTTCTAGGTCAAGTCCTATACTACAAGGAATAGCAAAAGATGCTAAAAAGAGTCTTGGTGCGGATTTTGATAAAAACTTTATTCTCCTAGCAGAATCAAAACGGTTGATTTTGAAAAATAAACTCCTGTATTTATTATCCCTTGTAGTTTAGGATTCGGCCAATGTTAGCGAACAGAGATGTCAATGTATATATATATATTTTACGTTCATAATTTAAAAGGTGTCTATTTATTTAAAATATATTTCTGCCCTGTGATAGCTGTTGCCTAGACTAAAAAGTTTTAGATTTGAGAACTTATTAACAGTGATTATATATGTGGCCCCGTATGCTTTTGAGGAATAAATTGTAGATTTTACATTAAAATTAGCATTAACTGCTACAACAACAAAATCCTCAAAGACATTTTGTTTAAATAGTTTGAACAACAAATATTTAAACATTTTGTTTAAATATTTGTTATAGCACTGGATTAAAGTACCTATACCTTTTATCAATTATAAATTAAATATCAAACCCACTTTAAATCTATTAAACTAGGCAAAACATCGTGATATTTCTACTAAAAACATACACCCTGTCTGACTTAGTATAGCAAACTATTTCATAGATTTAGAGATAACTCGTGTATAACTAAAACATATTTAAAATAAATATGGCACCGATCCCTAAGCACTATGTGTAGCTATATAGAATTATAGTGCCCAGTCTCTAGAATGATATAAATGCAGTTTAATTGTTAGCGAGAGTTAATCAAATCATAAATCTAGATCTCCGAATAAGAGTTTCCAAGAAATATGTAAAAAAAACATGGTAATAATACAAGATATTTAGAAGGAACTGGCTCTTAGAAATACGTAATAGTATAAAGTTGCCTCTATAGATAAAAATCGCAAAGTTACCTCAATTTTTGAACGTTATTTGCTACTACTTCAATATGGAGCAAATTATAAAGCCATGTTTAGCCAAGTTATTACTTCTTATAAAAAAACGTTTATGTTTAAGATCTAGTGCATGGCCTGACATTTTTATAAAATTTAAATAATTTTGGAAGTTTAGCAAAGTATTTTTTTTCAATAATTTCACGCCAGTATTTTGGCATCTTTTATTAGCCTTTATACGCCCTCTTAATGGATAAGTAGCGTGGGGCCAATCCTCATAATTCCTTGTGTTTTGCGACCGCTTTGTAGCTAAAAGTACGAATTATTTATTATTAATTATAAAAAATGTAAGTCCATTAATTTAGATTGTTATTTTATAAATAAACTTCTTAATTGTTAACAAAATGCATTTTTAATTAAAACCTAAATTTTTCCTATTGAGTGACTTATTTGGCAATTTATTTAGTGAAATCCACCTATAGACCTTCAATAGTAACCGACGTAAATTAGCGTATCTCTCTAAAAAAAAAAATCTGTACATTGATCCCTGTGTTATTTTTATTTATTGCACAATCTGCCTAAAGTCCGTTTTACCAAAGAATTCCCGCAGCAAAAAATTGGAAATATTAAAATTGAGAGTAAACAAAATGAGTTAAATATTAGTACCTACCACATCGTTCTCTGTGGTACGATGTCAACAAAATTATCTTGCTTATAATAAAATGTATTTACTAAAATAAATTCACAAATTATGTTTGGGAGTCTTAAAACTGAGGTTACCAACATTTGTCAGCGTGACTACAGCGCCACGACCAAAGGAATTCTTTGTGAAACGATCTTTACTTTGGTATGCGTGACACCAGCGTAAAATGGCGTACCCATTTTATAGAAGGTTATATTTTTCCTTTATTCACTTGATATTGGCAGGACTATACCGTATGCGTACACACGGCTATGTCGCCATTCCTTTTTCTATCTAAGATGGAAAGGAAATAGGAAAGCCCAATTCCTTTCCATCCTATAAAATCCCTCTTTTTAGTAACTTTTTACTAATATTAAAACTTCAAAATACCCTTACTTGACATACATACCCTTACCTGTCAATTTTATAATATGTAGCTGGCCTCTAGGCGAAACGCGTAGAGGCCAGTTAGTTATATAAGATATAATAGACTTCGAAGTGACTACCGAAAGTTTAATATGAAAATCAGCCTTTTCTCACTTTCACTTCCTCACTTTTCTCTGAAGGAGGCCGAGGCCTTCAGAGAAAATTGAGGCGTTTTGTAGTCTAATAGTTACACATAAGTGAATACCAAAATTTTAGAATTATTAAAATTTATTTAAAATAACTAAAGGCCACAAAAAATGTAAAAAAAAACTTCTAAAAGCAAATATTTTTAAAATATTTTTTATCTATTAGGACCCTTCTAAGTCCAAAAAAAAATCTTAAAGAAAACTCGAAAAGTTAACCGAAAGTATGGCGGCCAATACCCGCCGAGCGTCAAGTTAAAAATGATAACTGATCAAGTTTAGCTACGAGGATGTTTTATATAAGTTAAGAATGACGGATTAATTTTTAGAGATATAGTATTAGGTATTTCTATAAAAATAAATCCCATCGAGTATATTTCTTAATACAAAATATTTTTAAGCAAGTACTAATCTAATTTTTGCTATAGAAAAGTAATATTATGTTTTAAAAAAATCTTATTCTTAGTTTATACTGAAAATACCAAAACAAAAACGTTCTCGTAGGTATATTTGTTTTATACTTGAAACACTGTAGGTGCAGTATTAATAATATAGTCAATAGCTATGTTTCTCTTGGTTTGTGTGAAGCACAAGAGTTTTTTACTTGCTGGTACCCCTTTCTCCGGGATGATGGACTTTACAGTTAGTGTTTACGCGGTTAAAAAAAACGATCCATTTGCCTTTATTTACGGGATTGGTTATTTACATTTTATTTAGAATAAATATTTATGTGTTTATAAAGCAGTCAGTTTGTGACTGATCCGGAAACCGTCTGAGATATACCTTACTACTTACTTCTTGCATTCATCACAAACCAAAACATCCAGTACAGGGATATTTTTTTCTCCTTTTTTCTACTACTAAGAAAATGTTGAAATCAAGAGTATAATTTTGTCGACCGGCATATCAACTGCTTATTCCGTGGAAACTGTGTTCGGTGGCACATGCAGCTAAGCTGAACATGATTCAATGTATCATATTTATGATACCATTTGATAGCATGACCAAAGTCAACGGACGATCCAGAACGTGGGTGAAAAATATATACAATTCGAAGAGTTATAGTTATACGTAGATTGGATCCCCAGGTAGTTTATTACATAGTTACATGTCTTTAAATATTAATTTTATAGTTGCCTTCGGGTACCTACTGCTCTATAAATCGTGCCTGAATAGTATGTCAGTATAAATATCAACGGTCTTCAACGTATTATTAATTAATTAAAATTGTTGCTAAGTATATTTTTTATTATTTCAACTAATGAAAATCAGATTTACGTAATTGTTATTTCATTTTTAATGTTCTAATAAGCGTGGCACGTTTATAAAATAATTAATTTTATTTTGTGCTTATTTATGCAGTATAATCTGCAAAACATGAAACTTGCATTCTACAACTACCAATCAGAAACTTCAGTGGCGTTGCCGAGGCACAAACCTACAAGCTGCAAGCTTGCATATAGGTATTACGATTAGTCAGTTATAACAATTAGTTGGAATATAAAATACATCGTGGTTTGACGTGCTCCAGATAGACGTGTGAATTTAAAGCAGGTAAGTAAACTTTATATATTTTTAAGGAGGTAGGTACTCTATACGATCCTTATAACTATTTAGGTTAGAGCTGAAACTGAAAACATAAATATTTGCGTACTTATAATTCATATTTAACTTTAAAATCTTTTTTTTGTATTTCAACTGGACACGACATAACTTCTTAAGCTTCATATTCAAGATATGAATATGAACCTCCACGATTTTCGTCCTGTATTAGTACATAATTTGTTATATATATAGAGGTGTCAGGTGCCTGTCTGTATAGAATATTCCCAGAACCATTGGTTTTGCAACGGTTATAATATATCCTGTTTCTAGATAAGGTTCCGATAAAAAGATCGTGTATAGTATCGAATATAAGGTTTATTAATTTCATCGGCTTTCAGGGTGCAGTTACGAAGCGCGTAGTTTGCTTTATCATCAAGTAGCGAGAAAATTAAAGTATGAGACATAACGCAGATTGGTATTCATCGCTACCCGGTAATCATTAAGCCGGCATAGTGAGAACCAATGCTGTAAAACAACAATGTTCATCGGCTCTATTTACGTAATTTGTAGGACAAGGTTACAAACCGCACTTTAAAAAAAAAATGCTTATTTCAATTTGTTTTATGAACTACTTACCTAAATTATTATTTCAGTAATATTTCTTTCTCGTTTCTGTAATTTTATTAGTGCAGCGACGACATAAGCAATGTGCACACGTTTGGGATTTTAGCGCGTATTTAAAAGAGTAATACAAAAACGTGGTATAATATGGCGTCAACAAAAATATCTTTTATTATTTTCAAGTATTGTTGTTACAGAATATACTATTCATCGAAATAATGGTAAGTTCTGTAATTATAAAGAGACATGCGGTCAGTTAAAGACAATAAAAGGAATATATTCTTTCATAATATATTCTTTAAAATGTTATATTATTATAACTTAGAAATGTTTTTCTTTTTATAAGGGTTAAAGTATGAAATAGTCATTTTATATTTTTATATAGAAATTTAATGAATAAATTGCAATAAAAAAATACTAATAGGTGGGACTCAAATGACCCTCGCGGTAAGGTAAAAAACTACTGAGCTAAGGTACAAATTATTCCTCACGAAATTTATTATTAAATTGAATATATGAACATTTTTTTTGTAAGATAATATATATTTATTTTGTCAAATCAGCATATTATTATCATATGGTCACATCATTTAAGAGCAGAGTCTGATCAAACATTTCCCATACATTCACGACCTTTTGGTCCTAACTAAACATTCATAGATTTTTATGAGTACTGAAAGCGTTATAAATAAGACCTACATCTAGCCTCGTACATTTTCTTTTTTAAAGTTTGGTATAGGAAAAATAATATCAAACCCTGAAATTCAAAAAAAATCGTAAAAAAATCCCCCACATTAAAATAATTGCTATAAATATCAAGGCCGAAAATTAGAAAAAGAAAAACGTACAGTCATCGTTTACTTTTCCTTTAATAAAATGTGATCTTTTTTTTTCAAATCCATTAAAGTTTAGGGGTAGAAAACAGTTTTGGCCCGAAAGTCATTTTCATGCCTAAATTGTAGGTATAATCTCAAACGTGCTTTCTCATATTAAGGGTCGGGGGGAAGGTTTACATAAATGTATGGTAGCGTTACCGACTCACGTTCATGCGGGGGGAGAAGTAATAGTTTGCAGGTGAATCAGCATGAGCATCGAAGAGCCTCATCAGACACTCCTCTTAAGGGCTCTGTAGTCAACTTACAAACGACCTCTTACGTACCTACGTAATATTACACCTTGGCTGTTATTCGAATTTCAATTATTATTTTTATGTTGGCAATAAGCAAAAATCTTTTGTGTTAATAAAAATAGTTTTTTTTCTGATTTCGAAAAAAAACCCAACACAGAAAGATTAAAAAATACCTACAATGACCGACAAAAAAAATACTTTTGTTTTGCGACAAAAAGTAATTCAGTATTACTGGTGTAAGTGCGGAAGCTCTGTTTGTATGGATAACGTAGACTTAAAAGGGGGGTATATATTTTAAAAGGGATATATGTTTTTTTTTAAGAAAGTCATAAACAAATCCAGTACATAGACTCTTCTTCGAAAATAAATTTATAGGTGTTTTACCATTTTTGAAAATATCATTTAAGGACTGGGGGAGTGGAGGACTCTTCTTATAAAATTGTTGACCATGTGTAGGTATAATTATATTTCGTAGTTTGTAGGAGAGAAGACGGGGAATAAATAAAGTACAGATTTTTTTCGTAATATCACAGGAACCTTGAAAATGCGAATGTATACTAATCTTATAAAATTCAACATGGAATTTATTTAAATCTTTCCAAATAATTATGATAAGCCAATGAAAAAATGAAATGGACGTGTAGGTTTATATATTTATATTACGACTTTTTTTTATTATGTTTCTTTTATTTCTTTCATTAGTCTTTAATTGGGTAAGGTTTTATTAGTATTCTATTTTAGTTATTATATATTAATTTTGTTAATTGAAAATAAATTATGAAAAAATATTTTTTTACAATAAGCGCGTTTGGTTAGGTTGCTATTCATAACCAAAGTATGTAGAAATTATTTTTCATTAGATTGATATAGAAATTAAACCAATTTGTTAAAGACTAGGTAGTTGGCTGATTCCATCAATCGTTGTCTGCAATACAAGGGTGTCCAACAAGGACCAACCTCGCAGAACATATCCACGTCTTAAATATTTTAGTAATTATATTAGCGTTGTTTGGTGTATGAAAAAAGTTTTATTTCTAAATATGTATTTTGATTAATATTATATTATTAAATTATAAGTATTTAACCGCATAAAAATATATGGGTTGGTATATTCAAGAGCGTAAACACTGAAATAGATCCACCCGGGGAAAAAGATATCAGCAAATAAATAACTCTGGAAGCACCAGAGTTCTTTACTTGCTTACACGTACACATACCATCAGAGAAGCACGGCTATTGACTTATCTATGCTTTATAGCATGGTGGGTAACATACTCAAAATTCTCTTATCTTATTGAAGAGCATGCGAATATCAACACTAACGCAGATATTTTACAATAAAATAATTGCTTACTGTACTAATATGTTCACATACACATAAAGGTACTATGATATATTAATAAAAGAGGGTACCTGCATGATCTAAGTATAAATAAGTAATAATCAATAATTATCTTATGCAAAGAAAAAAGTTACATATTATAATAAATAAACAAAACATTAAGTTTAACAAGAAGTTAATGTACTTTAGGCTAATGTGAGAGATCAATCAATCAATCACAGCCTCCGTAGAATAGTGGTTGTGCCTTTGGCGTTGTATCCGGAGGTCGTGAGTTCGATTCCCACGCATGGAAAAAAAATATTAGTACGTTTTTTCTGTACAATTTGTCATGTTCAGGTTGTTTATAAAATATAATATGTATTTTATCGTTGCTTCTGGTACATATAATACAAGCCTAGAGCTTAGTTTGTGACCAGAGCAATATGTGTAATTTGTCCTACATATTATTATTATTAATAAATCTATCAAATTTCTTTATTATAATCCATAGTTATTACACAAGATTTTACTGATAATATTTTATAGTCTACTATGTTCAGCCCATAGGCATAGTATAATATAGAAGTTCACAGTTAAACAAAACTAAATATAATAATACAACACAAAAAAGTCCTAAAACATTCAATACAAAAACTCCAACATCTACGACATTACAGCACAATTATTTATTTACGTGTTACGTCTTCCACAAATTCACTAACTTTGTAATAGCACTAATAACTTAACAGTTTGTACACTTTGTTCTATAAAAACAGCAAGTTCATCAATATTACGGACATCCCTAGGTAATTTATTATAAATGGACGGCGCCATATTAAACACGCTTTGATGAAATGTTCTTCTGATCAAATAGAACAACTTTTCCCATGGAACCATGTGTCATGAAAAAAAATGTTGGCTTCCCCATACAAATTGGTCATTTTGAATGAAATGATTGGTTTTGAATTGTTCGCAGTTCCATTGCTTTGTTCCATGATGGAACTAGTGCGAATTTTTTTTCTAAGTAGTTTCATTTTTTAAGAGTCATGGTAATAATGGAACTTCTGCAAATAATAAAATATTGATTCGCACTAGTTCATGATGGTACTATTAGTTTGTTTTTATGCAATAGTTTCATTTCTATATTTGGAGGCAACACCTAACAAGTGACGAGCTTGTTGCGGTGTTTATGATGGTATAGCCTGTTTGTATAAAGCGGTCACCCATCCCAGGACCGGCCTTGTTTTCATCTGCTTAATCTTGTTATCAGTTGCGCAGTGACTTAACCACTAGGCTAGGGCCGCTTTTCAAATATTTACATATATATATATATATAAATATTAGGCTGCCGTTCCTCAACAAATATTGTACATGTCTTATTTTCTATATACTTAGGTAAATAAAAAATGCTACCCAACCGAACATAACCGACCAGTGTAAGACTAGGTGGTTAGATGGTTCTATTGACATGTAAATCTTCATAATAGACTGCTTCATAATAGACTGCTTCGCCCCGTCATATTAGTGGAATTTCTTATATTTTTAGTAACAAATTTTCTTCTTTATTTACGTTTTTATTTTTATTACAGGAAAATAACAATAAGCGACATCTTTGTTGGATGTGGAGAGAAAACCAAACACATTTCATTCTAGAGCTGTTGCACGACTATATCATAGCCAAAATGAATAACTTTCAATGCCCAGAGTAAGTACATACTTATTTTTTTGTACACACTAGTATCATCCGGGTGTCATAAGGCGAGACCACTAATAATACCTAAGTAAATAACAATAATAAAAACTACATAAGTAAAAAAAAAATAATTAAAATCTCAAGGAAGATAAATTATTTTGTTTTTTCATTGTTGCTTGATATTATTTTTATAATAAGTATAAAATTTATTTGATAAATAGTAAATTAAACAAATTTATTCGATGAAATATTTTACAAAATAAAGGTACGTAAATAATAATATATTATTATTTATAATTAAATTAAAGAGAAAAAATCACTGAGAGGGGGTAGCCACTTGGTAGCATTGCCTAATACGCTGGCAGCATTGCCACGTTGAATGGATGTTTTTTTGTTTTAAATATTCATAACATTTGGGGTTTTCACATTCTAAAAATACTCGTTTTCCAAGGTCCCGAATGGATTCGCGGGCCTCAGATTCCAAGCATCCAGATGTTTCAACCCCAAATGCTACGAAGTGGTAATTTTGTAGTAAATCCCTGTACTTCAGCCGCTTCCGTGACTCAGCCATGCAAGCGGCTGAACCAGGGATCGAAGATGTAACCGAAATATATGATTTCGCATAGGTGTCCACGCAAGTGGCGTCCCAAATCAGTGATTTTCCCTCTGATCGTCCCCCGGACGTTTACCATCAGATCTACTAATGCCCGGTGGTTCTAAAATTGATGGAGTTTTTGATGAAATTAATGTTCTTTTGGTGATGTCATTAAGGGTATTATGACGCGAAAATCTACCTGCACTAACATATCAACATTTTGACCGCAACTACAGGTATGAGAGATACATAAAGGCAAGCCAAAACGAAGTGCTATGGAAATTCGTAAGGTTTTTCTGTCTAATATAGTGGCGGGAATGGCTTGAAGCCATGCACCTGAGTCTTTACTGTAGGCTGCCAAAAAACAAGCTTTGTCGTTATCATTATACATTTGCGAAAATAAATTTTGTTTCTTAATTTCTAATATTGGTGTGTCCCAATTTTTTTGAATACATTTTTTTATTGGTTCGGTTTGTCCTAGAGCTAAATTTTGCCACAACTATCGTGCCTCTCCAACAAGTCCTGCATCTAAATCGACCGTTAGATTATTTTAAAGAATAGAATAAATTAGACTCAGAACTTTGTATGAAGAGGATTAGAAAGCGGGTAATGATAAATCGTTAAGACTTCGTAGACCAAGTCCTCCGTGTTTAATAGGCATGAATATTTCATTTTTAACGTTATTATTTATATTTATGTTTATATTTTTTGCTAATACCGACATTAAGTTTATATATATATACATATATAAACTTAATGTTCTAATGTCCCGAAGGATTGACTGCCAGATAATGCCCAACGGCATTAAACCGGCTTTTGTATTATGTAGTAATTTTTTATAAATAATACAATTTTAAATAATTATATAAAAACCCTACCTACTCAAAAAAAAAACCTCACAATGTACGCACGGCATAGTACCGAGAACGCTGGCGACATTTCCTTTTAAATCGCCAGCCCTCTGATCACCTGTAACGTCGATCAATTTTGATGAAATCTGTTTTAAAAGTTTACTTGCTTCTGGTCCCATGATCCCTTTGTCTCGGCACAATTTATAATTATTAACTATTTGCGGGTTTAAAAAAACTTATAAAAAAAAAGCGTCATAAATAAGGTGAGTCGGTTTTTCACACCCAGGTTAAGAATGATTATAATGAAATATAATAATTCATAACCTGGGTGTGGCTTAAATTCCACCTTGTGTAGAATACTGTTCGCATCTTTGGAACGGATCTGCCAAGTATCTGCTATTTGCTCTCGTTACTCTGCAGAAGCGTGCGACTAAAATTATTGGAGATTGAAACCTTGATGTGGCATCGTTGAGCGTATTTTACCGCCTATAGCGTGGACAGTGCTCTGAAGAGCTTTTCAACATTATTTCCCCTTCCCCTTTCCGTTACAGGATAACTCGCACTGGTTTCAAAATACATGTGTATACCGTGGCGGATGTAAAAGCTCGTACAAAACGTTTTGGCGCTTCATACATCTGTGGTACTATTAAAATGTAGAACGCCCTACCAGCTTTCGTGTTTCCTTCTTATAACCTAGAGTCCTTTAAACGAAACGTTATATGTTATGGCAACTAGCGGTGCACCTGTATATATCCATGAGGTGGATGCGAGGTCACACGTTGAGCACTTAAAGCACAAAAAAATACTATTTGTATGGTGGGGTTGCGCCCCACCTACTAGCGCCAGAGGCGTAGCTACCTAATTATACGATAAATTTTCTTTAATGCAAAAGAATAAAAATCTTGAACTAAAAATGTACGCTTTTTAGTTCAAGATTTTTATATTTGTATTAAAATGTATAAGTATAATTATTATTAAACAGTTACCTAACTTTATATTATTTTCCAGGATCACTATGATAAGTTATACTGATGGTACAGAAGATGTGGACGTAGAGATGGAGGTCGACAGATCAATGTCCGACGTGAACATAGAGGGAACGCAGTCCGACATGGACGTCGACAGAACAATGTCAGATAGAACGCTGTTAGACGTGGAAGTCGACAGAACATTATCCGACGTGGACATCGAGACAATGCTGTTGGACGTGGACATCGAGGGAACGGTATTCGACGTGTATGTCGACAGAACGCTGCCCGTCATGGACGTCAACAGAACGCTGTTCAGCGTAGATGTCGACAGAACGCTGCCCGTCATGGACGTCAACAGAACGCTGTCCGGCGTGGATGTCGACATAAAGCTGCCCATCATGGACGTCAACAGAACGCTGTCTGGCGTGAATGTCGACAGAAAGCTGCCCGTCATGGACGTCAACAGAACGCTGTCTGGCGTGAATGTCGACAGAACCCTGCCCGTCAACGACGTCAACAGAATGCTGTACAGCGTGGATGTCGACAGAACGCTGCCTATCATGGACGTCAATGGAATACTGTACAGCGTGGATGTCGACAGAACCCTGCCCGTCAACGACGTCAACAGAATGCTGTACAGCATGGATGTCGACAGAACGTTGCCCATCATGGACGTCAATAGAACGCTGTCTTACATGGATGTCGACAAAACCCTGCCCGTCAACGACGTCAACAGAATGCTGTCCAGCGTGGATGTCCACAGAACGCTGCCTATCATGGACGTCAATGGAATGCTGTACAGCGTGGATGTCGACAGAACGCTGCCCATCATGGACGTCAACAGAATGCTGACCGGCGTGGATGTCGACCGAACGCTGCCCGTCATGGACGTCAACAGAACACTGACCGGCGTGGATGTCGATAGAACCCCGCCCGTCATGGACGTCAACAGAACGCTGTCCGGTGTGAACGTCGACAGAACGCTGCCCGTCATGGATGTCAACAGAACGCTGTCCGGCGTGGATGTCTACAGAACGCTGCCCGTCATGGACGTCAACAGAACGCTGTCCGGTGTGGATGTCGACAGAACGCTGCCCATCACGGATGTCAATAGAACGCTGTACGTCGTGGATGTCGACAGAACGCTGCCCGTCATGGACGTTAACAAAACGCTGTCAGGCATGGATGTCGACAGAACGCTGCCCATTATGGACGTCAATAGAACGCTGTCCGGTGTGGATGTCGACAGAACGCTGCCCGTCATGGACGTCAACAGAACGCTGTCCGGTGTGGATGTCGACAGAACGCTGCCCGTCATGGACGTCAACAGCATGCTGTCCAGAGTGGATGTAGACAGAACGCTGCCCGTCATGGACGTCAACAGAACGCTGTACGGCGTGGATGTCGACAGAACGCTGCCCGTCATGGACGTTAACGAAATGCTGTCAGGCATGGATGTCGACAGAACGCTGCCCGTCATGGACGTCAACAGAACGCTGTCCGGCGTGGTCATCAACAGGGCACCCTTGAACAGTTCAACACCTATATTTCCGATCGTGGATTTAACTATCGGTGAAGATTTACAGAGACATGCACATTCTCGTATAACTGCACCGATAGATTTACAACTCCCAAACTCTTCTACGTTAGAAAATGGTAAGTAATACATATCCTATAAGAAGTAATGGGCTATGTAATATGCAGGAGTCGACAATTAATTAACAGGTGGGGTCCAAATAATTAAAATGTTTACAATGGGGAGCCCTTATTATTTTTTTATTATTATTTCCTTGTTTGAAACTGATGCATAGATAATTTAAAAAAAATGTTTTTGAGGAGCTCATTTGAGGGTATTTATATATTGTTTTTAAGATATTGGCATTAAAAAATATCTACGCAAGTAATACTTTCACACGACTCGTAACATTAAATATTTGTAATCATTTCAGGTTGCAAACTTTCTGACGCTATTGGTCACTTAATATTGAGTTCGCTATTAATACATTAAGCTATAAGTATTATATATAAATCTTTAACTTAGAATAGGTATAAATCACTAACTTTTAGACACTCTTTAGTTGACACTGCACGTTACTCTTAAACTATTTTTTTTTTATATACAGGGTGAATTTGAAAGGATGTACTTTGGGCTAATATGAGGTTCTGCTGATCAAATCGAACAACTTTTCCCATGGAACCATGTGTCGCAAATGAAAAAAAATTTTGGCTTCTCCATACAAATTGGTAATTTTAACATTACTAATTTGTATGGAGATGCCAATTGTTTTTTTCATTTGGGGCACATGTTTTCATGGGAAAAGTTGTTCGATTTGATCAGCAGAACCTCATATTAGCCCAAAGTACATCCTTTCAAAGTCACCATATATATAGATGCATCATGGATTTGCATCATCCCTCGGTATTCGTTTCAGGAGCGGCTTCTTTGTTTTGTCCAGAACCAAGAAGCCTTCCGTTACTAACAGACAGCGAGTGAGTATAATTCAATTAAATACGTGCTTTACTTATGGGGCATACCATTACATAGTATGTGTTATTACTGGACGTAGGTCCATAATTTCATAATATCATATCCTATATTTAAATTATGTACATTTGTTTGACAACACCACTATAGTGCCTCGGAGAGCACGTTAAGCTGTCGGTCCCGGTTTCACTATACCAACTTGTGAAACTGTTTATAGATGGGTTATTGAGTCTATTCAAAACATCGCGACGAGCTAGCCACTTGTTCGGTGTAGACTCATACCATCGGCTACGACGAGGTGGGATTAAAACCCCTCCGCTGGGTACCCTGGGGCCGTCTAGGCGGTCTCGGGCGCCGTAAGGCACCCGTGATGATATGTATGTATGTATGCATATCCTATATTTAAATATAAATCACATTTTAAGTTCTGTTTATATTAAAATGAATCGATTGATAACTGAAAAAGTTGATAATATATAGTTCAACTTTTAATTCGTTGATTTGACAGATATTTACGATAAAAGACTGATGCTAATTTCTAATAAATTTATGCAGTTAATTAGTGAAGTTATAAATGGTGTAATTAACCCGCCATCTGGACTTATACGACTCATAGATAATAAAATTAACAAATAATTAGCAATAAATATATATTATAACTATTGAGATACACAACTACGAAATTTTATTGATATCGGTTGAGTGGTTTCGGAGCTTAGAGTAAAAGAATATGAGATTTTTATATACAGGGTGAAATTTTCAAGTGTGAAGACCCACTTGAAAATTTCCCCTGTAAATCTCATGTTCTTTTACTCTAAGCTCCGAAACCACTCAAGGCCAAATCCTAAACTACAAGGAATAGCGAAAAATGCTCAAAGTAGTCTCGGGCCCGATTTTGATAAAAACTAAAAGTGAATCTTTAGATTATTGATAAAGATGATCATTAATTTATTTTCCTAAATGGAACCAGCTGATTTTGAAAAAAAAAATACTCATCTGTATTATTGCACCTACTGATAGTGTCGCTTATAAGAATCAAACGGTGGAAACGGCAATCTAAAGGAAAGTGATAATTTTTAAGAATTTTTATATAGACAACTAATAAATTGTCCTCTCTCAAAATTTGGGAACTTTATTAGACAACAACAATTTTAGATTATCAGTATGTCTTCGTCTTGGTTTCAAATTATGCGAACCACATCACGTCCATGTGGTAAAGATGTTGATGAGCTAGGTCACCACGGGTGTACAAAAGTGCCGGAAGAATGTTTCGCCATAGTGCCATCAATGATCTCATCCGTAGAACGCTTGCCCTCATCTCAATTCCTTCCATTTTAGAGCCAAATGGTTTGAGTCGAGATGATGGCAAGCATCCAGATGGAATGACTCTGGTACCATGAAGACTGGGACATTCCCTTGTTTGGGATTTCATATGTTGGGATACATTTGCCCCGTCCCATCTTCAGGGTACCTCAGTCAGAGCTGGCGCTGCGGCGGAACAAGCTCAAGTAAGCAAACGTCGAAAATATGAGTCTATATCTATAGATTATATATTTTCGACGTTTGCTGTGGAAACGATGGATCCGTGGGGATTTGAGGCGAAATCCCTGTATAAAGAAGTAGCCTCAAAGCTCATCGACATCTCAGGAGACAATAGAGCTGGCAGCTCTTTCGCTCAAAAATTGAGTATCTTAATTCAGAGAGGAAACGCTGCCAGCATATTGGGAACCGCCGTCCATGGACAGCGATTTAAACGATTTTTATAACTTGTGAGTATGTAGGGTTTATTTAGGGGTTTTTTGTTGTTGTTTTTTTTTAATTTTTTAAAATATTTTTCTTTAGGCAGGTCTTTTTTTCATATATTTTTAATAGGTAATTATTTTAAGTTTTATTTTTAATTATTTAATAATGTTTCTTTAGGGTAATTTATTTATATATTATTATTGTTATTTAAGTTTATTTCAGTGTTTTGTTCATAACAAATAAAATGAAAAAAAAAAATGTTCAAAATGATACCCTTTATTATTTTCAAATATATAGCTGAATTAGTTTTTTCTTAATTTTATTTTAAAAAATATAATAGAAAATATGTTTTTAATTTTAATGAGGATGGGGTTTGAAGAGCATTATCAATGTGTTTGAAACAATTTGGTTAATTGGTAAAGTATTGTTTAATTTTATTTTATTAAATATTTTTTTAATTAATAATGAGCAGTTTCCATTAGTTTGCCGCTTCATATTACTTACTAGAATTTGACCCTTATAAGCGACACTATCAGCTGGTGCAATATACAGGATGAGATTTAAAAAAAAAACACCGGTTCATTTCCGACTAGGAGAATAAATTTTTCAATGTAATAAATATTTTTACATTTTTATAAATTCCATTTTTTTTATTATAAGTAGGTAGGTAGGTAGGTAGGTATATGAATATCGTATAGTATTTCGTTGAGTACACAATGAAGGGGAATAAGTATTATTATTGTTAAATAATAAATATAAATAAATATAAAAACCCAAATATTATTTTTCAGTCTCAAAATATTAAGTTATACTGATGGCACGGAAGATATGGACATCGACAAAACACTGTTAGACATTGATATCGAAAAATTGCTGTCCGACGTGGACGTCGAAGGAGCGTTGGTCGCAGTTTACTTCGAAGAACCGTTGTTCGGCGCCGACGTCGACGGGGCCTCTTTGAACTCCCGGGTATCTACGAGTATATCTCCGATCGTGGATCTAACTGTCGGTGAAAATTTAGAGAAACATGCAGATGTCTCTATAACTGCACCGAAAGTTCCGCAACTCCCAATCTCGCCTACGTTGGAAGATGGTAAGAATTTCATATAAATTTAGGCTTAGCACTACGGCTTAAGAAGCCAGTAAAAGGTTTCGCGATCTCGAACGTCCAAAAACGTCTAAATGTTGTTTTCAGTGATATCAAAGTTTATTTTTAATGAAAAAGAACGTAGAGGTGTAAATATTACTTACTCGATTCTAATTAGATAGTATTTTTATAAAAACATATTAACTTTTGAAAAGACACCCAAAGTTTGATTTATGATTCTAAAAATATTACTTTAGTTCTCATTATAAAACTACAACAGATTTTTTATAAAAAAATTATGTAATTAGGATCGAGTAAATAAAATCTACACCTCCATGTCTATTTTTCCAAAAAAAAAACTTTATTATAACTGAAAACAACATTTAGATGTTTTTTGACGCTCTAGTTCGCGAATCCTTTTCCTGCCCACCTAAGCTACGGAATTCCGGTTTTAACAAAATTCCGGAATTCTGACATATTTCAGTATCGTTTGTAATACCGGAATTGGTGAATTAAAAGCGGAATTTCGATATCGAAATAAATATATAATTGTGTCACGGTTTGAGGCGTAGCGCGTCATTTCAACAGCTTGAACGCATTCAGTTCCGGTGTTCCGAAATTTGGTTGGTAGGCAAATTTCAAGAACGTCATGAAATTTGCCTACCAACCAAATTTCCAGGACCAGGGGTCCTACCGGGAAGCCTATCGACTCACCCATGGACGTGTCGATCAATAGAAATCGAAACTCAAATATATGGGATTTTACATTTCTCTTCAATCGAGTACTTATAAATTTTCCCATACATTTTTATCAATTAACTCGTCGATCCGTATGCCGATGTAGCTTCCCCTTGTATAACATTTTTAAAAGAAGCCTTGAATCCAGAATTCCGAAACTGAATAGCTTAATATTGAAACCCAATACCGAAATTGAAAAATGGTCCGATATTCAAGCCCTACTTAGCACGCATTAATATGTTTAAATAAAAGTGTTTTGTGTTGCTTTAATATTTCAACCGATACAGTAGCTAATGCATGAAAAGGCAATAGACAGATAGACAGAGTTACTTTCGCATAAGTTTAGTATGGATAAGGGATTTTGGAACTTATCATTTTTATTATGAATGTGATAATATTTTATTTACAGATTTTGGTAATCGTAATTCGTCATACGTCACACAAGCGGAGATAATAGAAATACTGGATGACTGTGAAGGTAACAAAGGTAACAAACGAATATATTAAATATTACATGCTATTTATTTTTACAGTTTCAATACAATTGTAAATATTTTATGATTAAATCATTAAAAAAATGTATGTATTTATATATTTTTAGTATCTGTATTAACCCTTATCTAAATAAATCACTTCGTATTCGAGGTTGTTTCAGTACCTATGGATTACATTTTGAATTATTCAAATCGGACATTCCAGTCGAAAGATATTATTATCATGAGTTAAAAAAAAGGCAACTGCAAAAACTCGCTCGCGAAGGAAAAGCTGTTTACGTTTTGGTATCTTATAATTATAATTTGAAGATAAAAATATATATATAATACTTATAGTAGAATTTGAGATTATAGAGAATATTAAAAAATATTTAAACAACTATAATAAAAAAATAACATATGAATTATTAAATTGAATTCATTATATTTCTCCCGGAAATCTAAATCTCCGATCGTGGGGATATAACTATCGATGATGATTTAGAGGAACATATAGATTTTCCTATTTCTGCGCCGATTGCCAATCTCGTCAACGTTGGAAGATGATAAGAATGTAATAACTACTAAAATTTTAAATTAAACATAAATTATAAACATAGGCTTAGCAAGCTAGCATAAGTTTTAAAAAAAGTATTTTGTGTTGCTTTAATATTATCAAAAATCATTTTTGTTATAAGACTTTTCTATTGAAGATTGCTAAGTTTGCAAACAAAATTCATGAAAAAATAATTTAATTTCCAGTAGAAACTATACCACGTTATTAGTACCTTGGTATTAACCCTTATCCAAATAAATCATTTTCGAGGTTGTTTCAGTACCTATGGATTAGATTTTGAATTATTCAAATCGGACATTCCAGTCGAAAGATATTATTATCATGAATTAAAAAAAAGGCAACTGCAAAAACTCGCTCGCGAAGGAAAAGCTGTTTACGTTTTGGTATCTTATATTAGGTAATTTAGTTTCATTTTTTATTTCTATATATTTCTAAAATCTTATATTAGGTAATTTGAGTGAATATCTACAAATCTATTTTTTTCAATAAAATCGGTTCAATAACATCTTAGAAATAAGAAACTATAATAGCCTACTAAATCTACAATTATAAATTAGACCAGTAGTTGTCGAGAAATTTGATGTGGACAGACAGGTTTACAGGCACCGGAGTTTCACTGCAAGGGTTCCTTTGAAGATACAGATGTTAAACTATTTTAGTTGGGTATGTAAAGAAGAAAAAAAATCTCGATACTAGCGATGTAGCGGGACGGTTGCCACGGGGCACCGCTAGTTAAATAATATTTCTCAAAAAGTATAAAATAAATTCCAAGATATTTTGCTTCTGGCGTATTTTAATATTTTGCTTCTGCGGTTCTTATTAGGTTAGGTAGATAAAATAACAAAATCCTTTACGTACAATTGTCACCTCACGGAATGCTAGTTTGTTGCTGCTAAATGTTTAATGAAATTTTTTAAGGATTTCGTTAATTTTGACCGTTACAAGAAACAGAATGTGGCCGCTGTATTTAAAAACTTATTCTCAGAGAAAAACAAGCAGTTATATAACTTGTTTGTTACAGATGTTGATAGTTATAACTCTTCGTCATTACCAGAGGAAATAATCTTCATACTGGACGAGGATGAAGGTAATAAACAAATATATTTAATAATATTACAGGCTTTTTTTAAAGTTGCAACACATTTATTATGTTTTTTGCGATGAAAATAATGAATCCCGTATTTTCTTTATTTATTTATTATTTAACATTAAGATACAAAAAAAATGTTAAGACTTTAAGTAGAATCTGGGAATTTAGATATTTAACTGGGGTTCAAATATATTTTTTGAACAATATGATTTAAAAAAAAGCAAAAATATTATTTAATTAATTATAAGTTTATACAATTATCAGGCCAAAAATAATGTAAGGTAATGCGTAATGTAATCTTAGTTTGAATGAATAAACCCAAGTAACACAGTCTTGGAGGTTTAAAACAATTCTGTCTATTGACATTCTATTCATGGTTAATCTATAGATAGGGGCTTTCTAAAGATGGGTTCAATAAAGAAAATGTATTCTCATAGAGTCTTTTTTCTCAAGCTGGATTATTTTTAGATCATTTGTTCTACAGTACACTTATTTTAACTATGTTTATAGGTATATTGAATGTTTTATGATAAAATGCCCTACAAATAGTTAATAAAGCCTAAAGGTACCTAACTTTAAGTAATTTTATAGATAAGATGATATATTTTAAGATATAACTTTGTACAAACATTCTATTTTAGCTATTGGTACTCTAATCATTGTTTATAAAAAAACTTAAGTCTACATAAATTACTTTAATAGATATTTTTCAGTTTGTCTAAAAAATGATAGTGAGAGCGTGTTTTTTTTCCTAAAAACGGATTAATTATTTAATAATATTTTATTATTAAGCAATTGTATTAAATATTTGAATTGGATGATTTTATGCAATGGAAACAGTAAAAAAAATAGTGCTTTTCCCGAAAACCGAACAAGTCAAAAAATGCGTTACTCATCTATTATTTGGTCAAATTGGGCTTGGGCTATGTACTGTGCACATAATAAATTTATACAAATACGCAGCTATGATCCGTCCACTTTTGTATATCACTAACTATCGGCTATTTCCTCGTTCAAGAAACGTAAAATAGATATACATTCCTTGAAAACAAAATGGATGTAGGTATATATTAATAGTTAATCGCTGACTGTTCACAATGCCGGCGACGGGAGCGAGGAGAAAGAGCAATAAAAAACAATACTCGCTCAGCGATACTTGCTCAGCTAGGCTCGCTTGGCGGTCAGAAGAGACGAGAGTTGCGTCTTTGGCACCGCCGCCGGCGTATATAAATAATATTTTTCACATTGCCTATAAATAAAACAGAAATATCTTTTACTTCCCTTCGTGAATTTATCAATTAAATTGCTTCTTACTGCATAAAAGTATTCCGTTCACAACACATCAAATTACCTGATGAACGTCTAGAAATACTGTGAGAAGATAAAAAGGAATACAGAGATGACAGTTATTAGGTAATATTAAACCAGTCATAAATCTGTTTCACTAGATAGTTTAGTATGTAACAAGTGAAATTATTCTTACCAATGTCTAGAGCCATACTACAGATTAGAGTCTAGAGTGTTAGTTCTATAGAAATCGTTTTTCTAGTAAATGTTATCTTGTCGCCATTTTTATTGCCTATTTTTGCTTCTAATAATTTTCGTTACATATTTTAATGCTTATTTTAATGTTTTTATTATTAAATTATGTCTAATTAAACATTTAATATATTTTAAATGAATATGTTTTAAATAAAATGAGTATTTTAAACATTATAATGCAATTTCAAAAATTTGCTTATACCAAATAATATCCATATTCGGTAAAAAAATGATAAATCTTACATTTACAGCGGGCGCTCTTATTTTATATATATTCGACGATAGAATTTCATTCGCACATATATTTGCTTATTTACTCATTATTAACTAGCTAAAACACAAGTAATGTAAAAAATAATAAATTTGTTACGCTATGATGCAATAATAAGTTTAAATCACTTTTGTAAGTTTTGCGCCATTACCTACGTGTTGCTGTCTATTACAAATCAAATGTAACTTAATGTTGTTAGTCTTGAGTTAATTTGGTTTTAAAACTTGACGAGTAAAGACTTCTCTAAAGGTCTCAACTTTATCTATAAACTATCTAACAAGTATAACTTGTGGTCTATAAACAGTTTAGTGAGACACTAGAAATATCTCTACAGGCGATTTGAAAATTTGCAACTTTTAACTCTATCTATTCATGTTTTCTTAACTCATTCTTATGAGAAGAGAGATTGTGCCCACTTTTACTAAACTGTTGCTATAAGCGTTCTTGAACATTACTTAGAAGATATTTTTCTCTTAAGGTAGACAATAAAATTAAATTCTATTAGATATCTAATAGTCCGTTTTTAGACGCGATTGTGTTACTTGGGAATGAATGGAAAATTCTTTATTGCGCAAAAGCTTAATACTATTACCGTACATATGCGAGCTTAATGCCTTAGGCATTATCTACCAGCTAATAGCAATACTTTACACTCTCTCGGTCTCGTTACCACCGCAAATAGATGCAAAAACTGTCAAGTGACATAGTGATGTTTCGGTTTTAGTCTGTGGGTTCAACTGTTTTCAGGAGACTGCTGCATCGAATTATTGTCGAGGTGGTGGTCTCCTTTTAGGGTGCGGTTACGAAATGGGTTGGATTGACGATAAGGTTCTTTATAATTGCTCAATATACCCGATATTAAAATATACTCGTAATGCAATTTGTCGCCACCCATTTCGTAATCGCATCATTTAGTCGGCATAGTGGGAGCGATCAATTTTGTTTAAGAACAATTAATGATCGACCCCATTCATGGACTTTGTAGGCCTGCTCACCACCAGGTACAAAGTCACAACCCGTTCTCCAATAAAAAAAAGGGTAGTCAGTATATGGCGGCATTTTTTTCCCAGGTCAAGTTATACACCAGGTTTTGTGCTATCTATTGGCATGTCTTTTTTCAACTTTTTCTTCCCTCGAAGCAGGGTGTTAAGATTGTGTTATAAAATAGCTTGATACGTAAAATTTTAAAAATTTTGTACTTATAGATATATGTGTTGTTTTACAAAATTGATTTTGGTGCGACAAATATATTTCTTTTAAAAAGAGCAACGCAGTAAATGATCCGCTACAACTAAACCTCTCAAAGAATCTTAAATTTTTATTTTATAATAACTTCTTTTAAATCTTGCGCCTAAAATAATATTATGAACCTACCGTTAAAATAATACATGTAATGTATGTTGCGGGCAAAAGTCTAATAATAGTGTGTATTTTGTTTCAGACTAGGATTGAGCTATAGATGATATGAAACTTCACTCAAATGAATTTGATATAATTTTTGAGATATTCTAATAATTATGATTTACTGGAAAGTAAAAATTGTTATTAAGATTTTAGATTTTTTTAATTTTATAGTATTTTACTGTTATATAAAGTTTGTAACTAATTATAAGTTGCTTAAGATAAATTGATTAAAATGTATAATTTATTTATTAAAACTAAAATTTGTATATTTACAATGTTAACAATTATAAATTAAAAATTTCTTGTAGATCCTCCGTAGCTGCGCATGTGCCCAAAATACATAGAGCATTGCCCCTCTGAATTTCCAGCGATATTCGTTGGAAAAAATAGGATCTTTCTCGATGGTCCCCAGATGCATCAATTAAAAGTTTTCCAAGATTACTTCCAAATTTTATTGCATCTGGTGACCACGGTCCCAAGGTTTCCACCGAAAAGCTAGAAATTCGTAAGAGGAGCTATGTTTCTTGTATTTATCATTTTTTTTATTTTGGGCAAGCAAAGCTGCAGCACTGGAGGATCTTGAAGTGACGTGGGAATAACTTGGTGCAAGGGTGTCCACACAGGTGGCGTCCCAGATTAGAGCTCGACCTCTATACCATGGGACTATCGTCACACCGTCCGGTCTCTTGCCATCGTCAAGGTCCAAACCTACAGGTTCAAGAGTGCTGGGTATACCAGCAGAAGCAAGAGATCGTTTAATAACATTATTTATGTTATTGTGTCTGGATATACGGCCAGCACTCAGCCTGCAAGATAAACCATGGTGACCGGATGGTGTGACCGCGGCTCCACAAATACAGTAATGAGGTTGGCAAATTGGGGCGCCTATCCTGAGGGACACCGCTATTCTAACGGTTTGCCTGTCTAGTAAAGTTGCCAAAGAAGGCGTTGGAAGTGCTTCAAGCCAAGCGCCTGATTCTTTACATTGAGCAGCCAACATTCTAGCTTTATCGGTATTCGAGAGTGTGTCTATGAAATTATTTATTTTTTTATTTAAAAGCGGCAAATCCCAAAATTTTTGAATATTTGTATGTATTGGTAAGTCTGTTGAATTAGTGATATTTCTCCAGTCATTATTGGATTCACTCAAAAAGCATACTCCTTTGTCCAAAATGGACGGATTTAAAACTTTTACCAATAGAGTATTGCATTTGTGTATTGAAGCCAAAAATGCCGGGAGAGCTACATCAGAACAGCATCTTAATCCCAAACCACCCAATCGAATAGGCAAAGTAGCTTGAAACCATGAGTTATTATTAAATGAAATATTTAAAATTTCTTCTAAGCTTGTTTTAATTTTTTGATCCATGTTATAAAGAATGTCAGTATGTAACCAAAAAGGACATGATCTGAGAAAATACGTTAATCTTGGCATGCTAAAGCAGTTTCGAAGAAGAATCAAAGACACATGAGGAGTGATGTTCAAAAGTTGTTTTTTAAAAAATTCTAATTTTTGTTGTTTTTGTAACATTAAGGGTCTAAGAGAATTTTGTAAAATTGGGGCACCTAACAAAAACAAATTTTCATTGTTTAAAGTTTTGAAGTTTGGAAGTAAATTTTGAAAGGTGTTAGCCATATCATGGATTTCATGTTGTTGTAGATTAGGGTTAAAATAAATTTCGGATTTTGATGAATTTATATAAAGGCCTGTTTCTTTTAAATTAGGAATTAAAATATTAAGGTCTGAAATAATAGTATCTACTTTACCTGCTATTGTTCCATCATCCAAGTACCATAAATTTAAAGATGACGATAAAGATTTTATCTTGTCATGGATGGCTAAACTAAAGAGGGCGGGGCCTAAAGGATCCCCTTGTTGGCAACCTGATGTAGACATTATTAATTCGTTATTATAGAAAAGGTAAGATGGGTTTCCATAGCTTTGATATATATAGTTATATGCTATTGGAAATGTTTCTTTTATAGAATCTAGGATTGTGGAACGTTCTAAAGAGTTGAATGCATTTTTAAGGTCTAATTTGACTAAAGCTTCGAAATCCGATGAATTTTCCAAAAAAGTTCTAGTGGCATGAACAATTAATTCTGCGCCGCATTGAATTCCACAACCAAATTGAATTGGAATACATTTTTCCTTGAGAATTTTAGATAATCTAACGGAAACAAATTTAGATATTAATCTGCGTAGCGTACATCCTATGGCAATAGGCCTTATGCCTCCGTCCTTTTTATTAAAGGCTATTAGACTTGCGCCGAAAAAAAAAGGTTTGATTTCACTATTAATTTGCCCATTTAAAACAAAATTACAAAATTTATGTAAAGCATTAAATAGATGGTTAGCTGATGAACCGTTAGAGTGATTTATAAGGTCTTTCAAATGTTGAGGTGATAGACCATCAAAACCACTGCTTGAACCAGGATGAAAAGACATTAATGCATTTAATACATCATTCTCACTTATTTCAAAAATATTTTCATCACTAATTTCAGGTAGGGAGCATAGATTTTGTGATTGAGGAAATGGGTGTTTTTCTTTAAGTATTTTTAATGTTTGTTCGTTATTATTGCAAAAAGTGTCATCGTTGGAAATAAGTCTTACTGCTCCCCGTATATCACCATTGAAAACTTTTTCTTCTGCTTTTTTATAAATAGACTTACTTGTATTTGTCCTTAGTATGAAGTTATCATTAACAGAAAGAATATTATTATTTGATATATTTTCTTTAATTTTAGATGAAAGATTTTTTCTAGAACCTAATTCGTTTGAAACATGAAGTTAATTAAAAGAAAATAAAAATAGTTTTTCCCAATCGGAAACTTCATTATCAGTACAGCATTTGTTGATAACTTCTGTTAATTTTTTTGAAATCGAAAACCTGGCTGCTCTGGGAACATGTTTGATTACTGGGAACCTTTTTTTGAATTGTAAGCATTTCGAAATAAGATCATTGGTAGTGGAAAAAATAGTGTTCGTATTATTATGATTGACTGTTGTAATAGAATCAGGCGCTGGTCCATTAGTTGTTATGGCATTTTTGTGTACATGACCAATGTGAATATTAAGCCCACGTTCACCTTTATATAACTTGTTATTATTACATAAAGAACATTTCATTAAAGACATACCTAATTAATATAATATATTAAAAATTAAAAAGTGAAATACGTATTAAGAGAAAAATAAAACCTATAAAAAAAAAACCTACACTCATTAAAATTATATACTAAAGTTGTGAAAATTATAAAATAATATACCTAAAATTAAATAATAAAAAATGAATACCTATTCGCAAACTAACAAAAAAAAATTTAAGTAAATATCTAAAAAAGCAAGGTAAATTATTAACATTGAATCACTATAAATAAGTATTGCTTGACTTCCATCTCATAGAATGTTTGTGCTCGTCTCCATAGAAAGTAATGTCTTTATTCCAGCTTATCAATTAAAAAAAATCTTGAAATAGGTAGGATAGGAACCAATATCAGATGTAAATATTTCGACTTGAAGAATAGTTCTGCGTAGGTATCAGTTTTAAAACGTAGATATATATGTTCTTGTTAAAACCTTATAATTTACCGACGTAACATTGTAGATACGGAATATTTAAACCTGAAAACCTGAAAAACATCGAAGGTAACCATCGATCATGGTTGTATCACTTTCACTATAGAATTTGTTTTCTTGAAGCACATAAAATTATAATTATGTGAAAATAAACTATGTATTTCCAATGTATTTTTTTTTAATGTTTGCACTGTAATTTATTGGATAATTAATTAAATAAATAATATAATATGAATTATTTTGAAACAGAGATGTTGATATGTCAATGTTACTGTTATTATATTCTATCTTTGTTATTAAACATTAAAAAATAATCATTTTAAGGATAAGTATGAGATATCGTTATTCTAATTAAACAATTGACACGTGGTTAGACCATATTTTTTTGATTAGATGGTGGAAAAATAAGGGTTATTTATAAGTAATTTAAGAAAAATCAAGACGACATCAAGTTCCTAAAGGGGAGTGGGGGTAGCCACCTCCACTCATTTTTCAACACTTTATATTTATATATTTTACTTTTCAATAGAATAAATATTTAAGCCACAAATCGTAAAATAACAATACGCGACCTGAAAACATATATTTAGCTCCCCCCACCCCCTTCCGGAAGTTTCACTGAGTGGTCTTGATTTTTCGTACGTAATGAACGATAGTTTTCATATATATAACTATTACTTCTGTGATCTTTACTAAGTTTTAAAATTCTAGCAGTTTTCTTTAGGGCAAATAATATTGTTATTAGATATTTTACCAAGTTATTTTACAATACCCCAAAATTATTAACAGGAACAGGAACATTTTTGGTAGCCGAGCGTGGTTCGTACACATGCTTGCACATTTTGTTTTTTTTTGCACAATTTACCCATCTGCGCTTATTTTGATAGCGTGTATAACCTCAAATTATTTGTCCCTAGCTCAATTTAGTAACTGGTTTGTTGGCTAGATTTTGTTAATTTTCTTAATTGTTGGTTTTGGTTTGGAGAAATCATAAATTCCTCCAATGTAAGTTGATAATGTTATAATTGATAACTTGATTGGTAACACCACTTTTACATTCTCCCCGTTCTCGGTTTCCTGTCCGAGCATCACTGCTTCGGCAATAGTTTTAGAAAATATTTTGGGTCAACACCCCCAGGTAAATTTGTCCCCAGCTGTGGTGACCCTGACAAGGGGTTTGTGTTTGGCTGACCCCACCTTCGACATTCCGGGACCAATTGATTTGTTGCTTGGTGCTGATGTTTTGGGAATGGTGCTCCTAGGTAATGTGAAGGCCCTAGGTACAGGTGGCCTCGTAGCGATCCCCACAATTTTGGGATCTGTTATAATGGGCCCAACTCATGTTGTCCACAACGGTTATCAACAACAGGTGCCCCCACCTGTTGTTGATAACCGTTTTGTTGACATTGGTCTTTCTCTTTCGTAGGCGGTTCAGAGATTTTGGGAAGTGGAGGAGCCCCCGGCTGCTACGAAGGTCAATCCTGTTAATAATAAATGTGAATTGTGTAGCGGGGGGGTTTTTAATTAATTAAAAGAAAATAAAAGATTAGATTGGTTAATAAAAGTTTATTTAAAAGTTTGTATATTTACAAGTAAAGTTGGTTTTGAGTACAGTAACTATATGAGATCTACCTAATAAATGTTGGCCCTGCCTACAATGGATATGCCTATTATAAACTAAAACTCTGACCGTATAGTATGGGAATATTGGAGGGAGTGATGAGTGACAGGCTCGAGGACTGGCATGCGACTGGCACACAGACTGGCACGTAGACAGGCGACGGCAGCAGATATAGGCAGGCAAGCAGGAAGGCGGCGGCACGATGGCACCAGCAGCAAGCACGACTGTAGCAGCAGGGCTGTCGACTGTCGCACACGTTAAGGCGAGGCCTCGTCTCTCAGGCTGATGCCTGAGACGAGGACTCAGATGGCCTCGACTATCAAGGCTCTAGGCCTGAGGTGAGGTCTGAAGCAGTGGCTTGCGGCACGATAACGGCAGCAAGGGGAAGGCGGCGGCACGACGGCAGCACGTAGACAGCGGGCGGCACGGCTGGAGAGGCAGTCGTACACGAAGAGGTGGATTCCCGTCTCTCAGGCCAATGCCTGAGACGAGAAGTCAGATGGCCTCGTCACTCAAGGCACGAAGCCCGAGGCGAGGTCCTGCAGCACAAGGAGGTTCTCCAACCCTCAGAGCAGACGCCCGAGCGAAGTGGAGTCTAGGCAAATCCCGGAGGCCGCAACTCCAGGAGCCGGAGTCTTCAAGGAAGTGTGACAGGATCGGGCCTGGTTCTCGACGTAGCAGGTTCAAGGTTTCAAGGATGAGAACCAGTCGATCACTGCCACTGTAGCTAGACTTCTTCTTCTTTCTTAAGCTTCCTCGAGACTCCCGAAAAATCTCCGGCCCGAGATATTTATAGACGATTTTAGAGCTCTACGATTAAAATTAATATTTAGTTTTATTTATAAACTGCCAGTGTTTTTTTGAATAGTATTGGAAAGTTTGAAGCTACCTAGCGGTCAGAGGAGACGCTAAGATTTGGTGTTTAAAACACCAAATCTTAGCGTTTCCTCTGCGTGTCTAAAAATGTGAAAATACCTAAAGAATATGTTTTATTTTACAATATTACCTAATACATTGTTTATATAATTTAAATTTAAATGTAAAATGTTAGGAATTTGATTTGATAACCAAAACCTAACTTTTCGTGAAAACTAAATGAAAAATTTGGAACGTTCACAGAAGGGAAATTTCTAGCTGTCAAAATTCTGGAGTATTACATACAAATATTAAAGATAAAAATGCAATGAAAAAATTCCTGGTGGCGGGACTCGAACCCACGAACCTCGCTATCGCGGCAAGGCGCTCAACCGCTGAGTCAACCAGGTTCCAGTCAGCCCTCACGAATTTTGTCATTGCTTGTTATCTACTTATACACAGACGCCCTCTATTAGCTTTCTTTTAATAACTCTTATACGAGTGATGTTAAAAGTCCTAGCTTTTGATACTAGATGGCAGAGGAGTCTGTTTTTTGTTTTTACTTTTGCGGTTGAGCGCCTTGCGCCTTAAAAATTTAATATAAGATTATCCTATAAAAAGGAATTTATAAAAAATGCATAAATACAAATATTAACCAATTTAACCATGTTTTTACTACCTGGAATTTTTCTAGAAACGGTGTATGATAATACATTTGGTCATTTTAAAAAAATGTATGATTTGATATGAAGACAAATAAAATAAAATACATAAATATAATATGGAGCGGGTGTAACGTGACAATTGTTCTTCCAGAATAATACTGGTCGTTTTTGCACCAGACTTCCTTTTCTCCCCTCACTACCCCCATTGGGTGCATCAAGGAGTCTTGCTGGGAAAAGGTTGGTGTCCATGGAGAATCCAATAAGGCGTGCTATTCGTTCATTGTTGGAGCTGGTATAGATTCCTTCTATGCGGGTGAATGTTCGGTATTGATAAGGTTGTGGGTTAAAGATCCCTTTGCTTTTTCGTTTTTGAAAGAAAAATGAAAAAAAACGATATGACAGTTAGTTTTTATTTGTATGGAAAAGATGGTGTTTTTTCTGAGTTCTGAGTGCGGCCTTCTAGATTATTAAATATTGAAAATTATTTGTTGTGTAGTGTTTCGTTCGCCATGTATAGAGGCGCTTACAAACAATTGTCAGATTTGTCGCGTTGTAAATTTGTGCAACGTAGTATTGTTTTATGTCTGAGTAGTAATTGCGTGGCATATTAATGGTTCAGAAGACAACGAATATATTGCATTCCTTGGGTACCCAGGGAACTCGTCGCTGAAGTAAAGCCACATGAGTTACGAGTACAAGTAAGTTCATTTTTAAACTTAAGTAATAGCGGTAACGCAGCCGTGTGACAATCCTAGACTAGTTTTGTTTCCCGGCTCCTCGCACACCCTGTATAATAAAAATAATAAAACTGTTTATTTTATTATATTTGACGTTTCTCTAGGTATAATGATTAATGCTACACAATAAATAAATATCATCTCTACTGTACTAATCAATCGTATAAACTAATTACTATTTAAATTTTGTTACTTACTTGTTATTGCTAAATATTTGATGATAGCTTTTCTACGTTATTGATAATTATGAACTTGATTATCCGTGAATTTTAAATTTTAAGATAAAGATGTTTTTTTTTAAAGTTAGAGGTATTTATTAAAAACTTAAAAGTACGAATACCATCGGCGAAATGAGGATGGGTTAATCCCTCCGCTGGGACCCTGAGGCCGTTTAAACGGTTCTCGGGAGCCAAATTGGCACCCGTGATGGTATTTATTTATTTATTTTTTAAATGTGTCCAAACTACATTTTTTACAATTACAGGATAATAAAATGCATAAAAAAGCAAGTTGATAGTTTGAGTTTTTAGCACATACCTGCAAGTCTGTTTTTTTATGTTAAAAGTTGTTACACTAATTTGTAATGTAATACATAAATAAAGTTAATAACTATTAAATTTTTAAACAACATATGAGTTTTTTTTCCTAATAATAATTTATTAGGGTGTTACCGGATTCCTTTAGATACCCGTACTGCGGATATGTGGAAAGCTTATGTATTGCGACGTCACGACGACAGCCTCCACGTATTATAAACATAGTCGTAGAGATCAGAGGCTCTACCATGGGTTTACGCATTGTATCAACGTGACGTATTTGTATACGTATACGTGAGCAACAACCAATATGATCGCTTTATTCAATCCTGTTGCTCACGTATACGTTACGTTGCTACAATGCGCAAACCCATGGTAAAGCCTCTGTAGTCATAGATCCGATCTTAAAACCCCAATTTCTGTCGTAAATTACACACTTGTTTATAATTTAAATTCAAGAAATTAGGCTACTGCTAAGGCCAAACACCTGAAATATTCAACTTTATCACAAAACTATTGTTTTGTACCTTTTTCTGTTGAAACTTCAGGCGTTTGGTCTGCAGAAGCAAAAAATTTGGGTGTGAGCTGGGCGCTATTGTAAAGGAAACATCTGGTGATGCTCGGGCGCATTATTATTTAATTCAAAGAATATCATTTATTATTCAAAGAGGCAATGTTGCGCGTATACTACGTACTTTTAGCCACAGTAATAGCTGGGACATAGAGGAACATTATTTTTTTCATTTTAGTTTTAGCTTTATTTATATTTATTTTGTTATGTTTCTTTTGCGGAGTAAATAAATGATTTCTTCCACCCAGAAAAATGCACAGAAAACAATTAATTAAATAAGATTTATAAATATCAGAACAGCTTTTAGTACTGCCTTTTGAGGTTACATTATATTACTCTAGCCAACTATTTAATGCAGTGAGCGCCTTTGAAAATTAAATAGCTATAAATACAGGTGAAATATTATTATTATAGTTAGTAATTTAAGGATATATTACTCTAGCCAACTATTTAATGCAGTGAGCGCCTTTGAAAATTAAATAGCTATAAATACAGGTGAAATATTATTATTATAGTTAGTAATTTAAGGATATATTAAGTTTACAATGTTACAGTCTCTTAACCAAGGATTTGACCTATGAAAACAATTTGCTACACAATAAAATAAAATTAATAATAAATCAATAAGCGTTAAATAGCTTTTAATTATTGAGCATCGTTTAATTTTAAATCTTTAATATTCCTGCAAATTATAGACCAACTAGATTTTTAGTGTAGCGTCGCGCGGAATGAAAACTAGCTCGCTTTGTCATTTTTGATCCACACGTTACTTTACTAGCCCGTGACCCTGAACCAAGAAAGATGGGGTATTATAACCAGTTCTTTCATTCAGCATTATTAATGGCGAATTGATTTTTTGGTATAATTATGATCCATGATGAAATAAATGGCTGTAACTACAGTTTTGTTGTACCTTTCAAGTGTTAATCTGGGGGGTAAAGTAGACACAAGTTGGTCCTGAATGGGTTTGACTAAAACTTCATTTCGCAGTTCTAGGGGTACAACTTGCTTCCAACTAAATTCTTCGGTAAGTACATTTTTCATAAAGCGATAAAGTTTTGAGTTTTCAACACAGTAAATAGGTTAAATGGAAGAATAATATAGTATACATTATAGTTTTTAAGATACCAACTATCCTGTGTAGAGACAGTACAATTTGACATATTAGAAGTATTAGTAATTTTAACTAAGTATAGGCACCGGTGTGAAAATGCATCTGGAATTATATTGTCTTTGCCAACAACGGTGCTTAATTTTAAAAAGAAATGAATATTTTTTTTAATCACAAAGTATACCTATAAATTGGTCTATAAATAAGTATATAATGAAGGTTTATCCGCTGAAAGGTAGCCAGGTTCATCTTTACTTTATCTTAATAAAAATAGGTATCTATTAAAAATAAAAGCAAATAGTTTCATTTAATTTTAAAATAAACACGCTTACGAAGTTGCTGTCACCAGCTAATTTATTATAAAAAAATAATAAGAGTATACCTACCCTCAAATAGTATATATTTCAAAGGACTCATTTAATATACGAAAACAAATGGAAAAGAAAGTCTACATACTATTCGTATTGGTCAAAAAGTAAAGTATTATTATGTTTAATTTGCCGCGTACCAAAGTCCATTGCCCCGATAGCAATTTGCGTCGTAATAAAGTCTGCTAATAATGTAATGCAAACCCGACTAGCATTCACACAGGAGACTCGGTACTTGTCGTTTGATTTCCCTCTCCCAACCTTGTAGTGATTGGCCGCCGGTATCCTGCGCGCGCTGAAAACTTTGGCAGTCACCTTTCGAAGCGCTGACATCGTGAAAATCAATCGTGAAGTGTAGTTATCAGTTTTATAAATAAACACATTTCCCGGCTTTATTTGGTTTAAGGTAAGTTGTTTATGTATTATAAATCAGTTATAATGTTATAATATGTATATTTATGAGTAGAGAACATAATATGTCAGTATATTTGCTAAAATATGTCAATTCAAAATATTTAGTCTTGGCGTCTACAACATATTGATGCTCCAGACCCGCGTATTTTTTTTTAACAGTGATTCGGTTATTTCTAGACCATCATTATAATTTGTGTACCAGGTGGCCCCGTGATATTTTTTTTGTCTAGTTTTGCTCCGGTTGATGCACAGTTTAACTAGATGCGTGCCCAAGTGGTGAAAATATGGCTTCGATTGAATTATAATCCACCATAGAACTTTGTAATGACAAATTAATATCACGCTATAGAATGTTGAATGATAACCAAATTTATATTTGGGCAGTATTTTCACAAAAGTAAACTTTTTACTATTTTTGGTTAATTATTTTTATTGTAAAATAATAATATATTATAAATTTGGATAATGTAAATACTAGAAGATATGAAATAAAAAAAAACTACATTAGGTATCCCTTTTTATTAATTTATTTTTAGATTTAAAATTATTTCATGAGTGTAGAACCAAAAATTCTCGGATTGATTTGGTTTAAAATAAAATCTTTAATCAGCAGAATAAATCTAACAACCCTAATGAGAGTCAAAGACTTAATTATATAAAATAAAAACTGTTATTTCACCAGCTTTATTTAAGAATTATTCATTATATTTATCATAGTGGTATCAATATTATTTTGGTAAAATAATCAATAAAAGAAAATGACTATTATGGAAAAATAATCATATGGTAGTGGTCATCTTGGTTATTGTAGAAAGTTTTTGACTTATTCCCGAGTATGAGTCAAATAAAATTAACAGGCAAACGAAGCTGCGGGCAGAAGTGAGCTTTGAATAAAATTTTACTTGAAAAACTGGTTTTTATCTGATTATAACTAATTTATTATGTTTCAGATAGAGTGACGAATCACACCGAATCCAGCAAAAATGGTATGTTATTATTTAAAAAAATCGCTTTTATCTATTTTTCTAGAGGTTCTGATAGAGTATGCCTGGCGGCATTACCTACAACCATTTTTTTATATTATTTACTGCTGTTGCTGTTCTTTTATTCGCTGGCGCCTTTTGTACACAGTTTTTTAATAAAATTTTGTTTTATTATAAAGAAATAAAAAGACAATAAAACAAGTGAGGACCTTGCAAAATGAACAAATGGCGTCCAAAGGATAGATTCTGGTTTAAAATTAGTCTAACAATAAAAACAAAATATAATAGATAACCAATTAGATTCAAAGCAAGGTTTAGGTATTACTTGTTTATTTTTTAAAGACAAATTAATATTTTTTTGTGGAATTAAAATAAATATTTAGATTATTCTCTTGTTCACCGTTATAAGAGTTTGAGATGTAAACTTATTCACCTAGTGTTAAGTTATAGATATACATTGTCCAAGAATGATAGCAACCAGCGGTTGCGAATATAAACTGACTAGTGGTTAGGGTGTTGTATCCGGGGGTCGTGGGTTTTATTCCCAATCAAAATAAGAAATATTGTACGTTTAATTCTACAGTTTGACTTGGCAAACTTGGAAAATCTAAAATCTTAGTGTTTACATAATACGTATTAGTACCGTTTTTTTTTTGGTTCACATTGAATAATTCTGGAGCTTAGTTTGTGGTGATACAAGATTTAGACCTATGTATCATGCAAGGTGGCGAACATTGGCTGTGTTATAACCATGGCGCTTAAAATTGTATAGTCTTACTATTTGTAGCAAATCTTAAAAATCTTTATTTAATATTACTTAACAATAAATTATGTTTAGTAATATTAAATTAAGATTTTTAAGATTTGCTACTTAATTTAATCAGTTTGTTAAAGTTAATTAAATAAGGCTTAAAAATTCTGGTATTCTAAACATTAAGGATTATTTTATTAAATACTTTATGTAGTATATAATGATTATATATATAATTTTTGTAAAATATATATTTATATGTTACAAAAAAAAAATCATATGCAGTTAATAAGCATAGTGGAAACTTAAGAGGCGATGAATTCGTCGTTCTGAAGACTCCAGCGAAGTTTGATCGTTGGTCAAAATACTGATCACCGAGTATAATAATCCTTGATGGTCACACCAAGGCCGCAATTTATTATTTTGTTATTTACTAAATATATTTGAATTAAAATTATTTTTACAGAACAGGCGCCCGGCTAGAGAAAGGTGTGTATACAAATTCCTTAACGTTGTCTAAGACTCTCTCCGTATTATTGTCGTTTACAAAAAACTACGACATATTTTTTTTATCAAATTATAATTAACATCAGCTGCTATATTTTGTTTCTTATAACTGATTGTCAAAATAACGAAATCCTATAAATATGACATTAAACAATCAGCAACAACGAACACTAAAAAGGTCATGCACTCTATTCCCTTGTATTATAGGTACATTTGGCTTGAAAGTTTCTAGCATTCCGAAAAAACTCCTTTATGTACAATGTTCCGTGTCGTGACCATTGTAAATAAAGGATTCCGTTATTTTGATAATCTAACGATATTATCTAATATATTATAACGATATTATCTAATATATTATAACGATATTATATAATATATTATAACGATATTATATAATATATTATAACGATATTATATAATATAAATATGGCCGCAGAAGCTCAATAATAATAGTAATAAAATTGTCACGCCCGTTTCCCACGGGGATAGGCAGAAACAAGGGAGCGCCACCTACAACGATCCTGGCCTAACTCTCTCGCTTCCTTCACATCTACCACTCTCTTCATACAAGCTATACGGTTATGGGCACTACGGATCCTAGCTTTTTTGAGAATGTCCCCGATTTGGTCAAGGAACATTCTTCTGGATCGTCCCCGCCTTATTCTTTCATTCACCTCTGATTCATTCATCCTCTCAATGTGCCTAAACCACCGTAACATTCCTTTCTCAATCCTTGTCACTACATCTTCTTTCAAATTACACATTTCACGCACAACTGTATTCTTCACTCTATCTGCAATTGTTACTCCGAGCTCAATATGTTATTATAAATTGATTTATCCATTTAAAACAAAAATTAACAACACATTACACTATATAACATACAATTCTATTTAAAACACATTTACCATTTTCACAAAACTCTGGCCATTTCAAGAATCCTTTTAACGTTTCCTATTATATAGCCGACAATCTTCGTAGAGATTTTTCTAGAGTTTTGAGTTCACGGCGTCTTGGTCTTACCGGTGCACTACATATAATAAGTATAAATGTTATAGGTAATATGGAAGATAATGATTAGAAATTTAGTGCATCCTTCGATTGCCACTTCAGCTTGCTGACTCTTTGAGCTATGTCAGTGACTTTGGTTCTCTTGCGGATATCTTTGTTCCCAATCTTAAACCCCAAGTATAGCTCTTTTCATAGCTGGTAGGATCACGGGCGTAGCCAAGAAGGGTTGGGGGTTCAAATCCCCCCGAAATCTTTGAAAATATATTTGAATAGGTAAATTTGGCACGGGAGTAGGCAGAAAAGTAATGAAGGGTACTCGCTAAATTATTGTGAAAAAAGACGTATATCATTAATGTAAGAGACACTGGTGATATTGTGACGATGGCTTTTTTTTGCTTATCAAAAATTAAGGAGAGACTATATAAATAGACGTTTTTTTCTGCTCATTACAAATTATGGCCAAAAAAATTATAATTTATGGTAGCTTAAAAAGTTATTATTTATATAGATTTGATCAGCAGAACCTCATATTAGCCCAAAGTACATCCATTCAATTTCACCCTGTATGTACGATACGATTTTTAAAAAGTACTTAAACCTATTTAAGAATGTAATGAAGAAAAGTCCAGATCTACATATTATGCACATTACTTTACAGGGTATGCTATAAGTTATTAAAACATGAATGCATAAAAATATTATTTAATAAAATTAAACAAATAATTTTCAGGTATTACATAAACGACCGCGATGAAGGGTTCTATGATGATGATACAGAAATATATTACGATGATGATAGTGATGATGATAGCGAAATACACGCATTTAATTTGCTATTAGAAGTCATTTTTGACCCAGACGAAGGATTTGTAGACGATCATGCATTTGATTTAGAAGAATTTATTGTTCCGAATGACTACAACCTTCCTGTATTGGGTATAGTTAATGTTGCAGCAGCAAATGTTGAGGTTGAAAATGAAGAGGAGCCTGAACAAGAAGATCAGAATGTATTGAAAGAAAAAGAAAAGCAAGAAAGCGACGATGAAAATGATGAAGATGAATTAGAAGATGCTGGAGCAGCTGCTAATGCTGGTGCCGTTGCTGGGGCTGCTGCACCAAATGAACAAGAAGGGAATGGAGTAGAAGTGAAAGAGAATTTAGGTAAGTAATTACACTTAAAATGTATGTAGCGAGAGCGAGCGTAAACTAATTACTTATACTCGGACACGGCCTAGCTACGTTGTAAATGTAGAAGCACACGCGTGAGCTTAAAAGCGTTAACAATCTAGGGCGCATACAGACATACCGCGCGATTCAAAAAATCTTAAACAGTGTGGAATAACTGGCGAGGAATATAGTACTGATTTTTTTTAAATAATAGATATGTTCTCTGGCTAAGTATTATACGTATATGATTTTATTTTTGTGCGAGAGCCTTACAGCCGGAACGAGTTTATTACAAGATTATTAATCGAAATTTAAGGAGTTTTAGAAAACTCTACCTATTTCTCAACATATTTCCCGTGACCCCAAGGGATTATCCTGCTAGTATATTATATATAACATTGAGATTTTTTTTATTATGATCTTTACCTACGATTACTTAAAGCTACTAAATAAAGGAGACCGTTCATCGGTGTATGGACGGCGGTTGCGCTAAAAAATATTTTGTATGATAACCAAAATTAGACACAAAAGAGGATAAAATTCATACTTTTAATAGACACCTTTTTAAAAAAAAACTTTTATGGGCTTCTCTGTAAACTTTCATTTTTATTTAAGATTTTGAGGTTAGTATTCAAACAAACAATGTCTAAGGTTGCGTTTCAAAACGATTCTCGGGTAAAGCGAAAAAGACAACTGTAACTGCCTTTAGAGACTGGGCGTACATTCGACGCCTATAAGCTCGTTTATATACTCGCCTAAGCTAATATATAGGCGTCCATTTGAAACAACACTCGTACGGAAAAAAACATTCGTATGTACTCGTACCTATACGTGCCGAAAAATCGCCCCCGTAATAATGATATTTTAAGTATATTATAATGTCATTGCACTGTAAAGACTCTTATAAAATATTAAGAAATAAGGCAATAGGTAATATTAACAAAAGTACATAAGTAGCTGGCGATTTTTATTAGGGGGCATTTGGTAAATAATAAACCTATTCGAATGGTATTTTATTTTTCTTCTTCCGAGCTATGTCCCTGCCATTATCTTGATATTGAAATTACAAGAAATTGAAGGGATCCGAAGACTCGACTCGAAAGAAAGATAATTAACCAAACAAAACTAAAAATAAATGACTTAACGAAAGGACGACAGACTCTTCCTATATCTCTGTGGCCAGACTATAGTTTTGTTTGACTGATTATTGCTGACATTTAATTTTAATCTGCGTACTCATTGAATAGTACCCCAACTCAGTCTGTTTTACAAATGTGCAGACTAGAAAAACGCGACTACTTGTTAATGTATTCGTATGTTTTTATGTATTTAATTAATCCAATATGATATATGAGGCCGTATTAATAAGTAAGTTAATTAGGGAAATGGGTACAGTATTATAAGTAAACAAATATAAATATTTGTATTTATAGTTTTCAGTTTCGGATAGCGAACATTGACGGGGTGTACATTACTGCGCCTCGTGATAGATAATTCGAGTTAAATGTAAATGTCGTTTAAAATATAGCCGTAAATTAAGAATAATGTTTTAAGACCATACTACTTCTCTTTATAGCGCAACAGCTATTGGTCGGTCTCCTTTACAAAAACAACAATTAAAGTTTTAAATCGCACGAACTGAGAACTCCAACAGCGTTGCCCCTTCGAATTTCTGGCCCAGTTCATTGCACACAGTAGGACCTCGTTCACCCAATTTCCCATTAAGTATATTTCCCAGTAATTGAGAAAATATCAGAGCATCAGGTGATAATGTACCTAATGTTTCTAATGCGAGGAACGGCGAGAAACTCAAAAAGACTCGATCTTTTTTTTTTCGGTCTTTAGTGCTAAGGTCCTCGCGGAAACAGCTGTAGATTTGGCGAATGTATCCCTAAATCTCATATTCCATACCAACGATCGACCCCTACTCCATGGTACAATGGTAATGCCGAAATAAATACCTACATATTTATTTTGCTTGTTTCAGCTGAAAGAGCTGGATCTCCAGTAAACGAACTGAATCTCCAGTAAAGAAATTTACAAGTAATGAAACAAAATGCGGAAAGGAACTTGCATCAATCGTCTTCTTATGCTTAACTATGTATATTTCACTTACACTGTCACAAAATTTTTGGAGTGGCTTTAGGAATGTTAGTGGTAACGGCAGAAATCAGTTTTCAAATAATTTTATTATTATAAATCATTTTGTTTCACAAAATGTTTTTTTCAAATTTTTAATATGTATCTAAAATCATATATTTTCTTTTAAAATTTTTATACTTAATTGAAAAGGTTCCAACGACCAAAGAATAATTTACATTTTCAACGATAAACCTCTTTATTTACAATATAAACTTACTTTATCTTCAATCTAAAACTTTTCTTTTGAAAACTGGTTTTTGTAGACTGACTTGAGTGATGAGAGAGAAGAAAGAACTGAATATAAAGGTCCGCTTTCTACTGCTATGTACCCGATGCCGGTTGTAAAGCGTTCCTTAAAAATGAAGTGAGAAAGTAAACGTCCTAAATCTAAAAACTTAACACTCTATATTAGGCACTAGGCAGATGAAACATTTCAATTATAAACGATGATTTGAATATTATAAATATTTGTGATACTAAGCATTACATTCCAATGTCCAAAACATTAATAATGATCTATACAAATTAAATATTTATATATAACAACATATTTATGTAGGTTTTTAAAATATTTAGGCCTTTACTTATGAAAAATATAAGTTTTATTACTTATTATTTTATTTAATAAGTAATTTGGAAAGATATTATGTGATTCCGTATTTAACATGGGGCTATTATTTAAACGCGACAATTGTAATTCACAGTATCAATTCAAAATAAGCTACTGAGGTAGAATGTCGTGGTAACGTTAAATCACCAGTCAAAGTAAAAATTAGCGAACTATTATGAAAAACTATTTCTTTTCGTTTATACGTTTATTATTTATATTATTCTTTAAGAATGCTCAGAACTTGTATTATTGCAAATCATCTAACCGTCAGGTTTAATTAAATTTAAATTTGATCAATTGGGCCAAGTTTAATTTAAATTGTTCACTTTAAACAAACAAAACCATTTTTTAATTTTTTTTTTCGGAACCCTAAAGGACTGTTAAAGAACTTAGGGCCTATTTCGCATCATTATTCTAGTCACCGAAATCGATTCTGTATGGTAGACGCCCATATATTGTATATTTTTATGTAATTTAGACAGGGTTATTTATTTATTTATTGATTCAGATTTTATAAGTAAAGCCTTTGTTATCAACCTTTCAACTGTAAAAGAGCCAAACAACATTCCGCCCAAATTGGTCAATTTGACTTATACATCGCTGTTATTTAAATAAAATAAAAGGTATTTACAAGTTTAACAATATATGCATATGAAGTTCATCCAAATTAATCGGAATTAATTATAATATCACTGGTCTACGTTTGTGATTTTGTCATTAAGTAAATTGACTAGTTAATGACAGTGATAGCTAAGCAGATTTGATAACGTAACATTTAAGAACGCAATGTCTAGTACAACTTTTGTATACCAGTACTAGATTAATTATACTTTTTTAGTAACCTTTTTTTTTAATATTATAATATATTTAATATACAAATCAACAATTTCACCAGTAGTTACTGGTTTTGACGCTCGTATCGTAATTAAACAGTTGTAAGAATATACATATTTAAAAAGTTACAGTTCCATGTACAAAAAAATTAAAACGTATGAAGGGCCCAATAAAATAACATTTAAATGTTGATATTTTTGAATAAACATATTGGCCTAATATAGGCTTGAAAATTGCATTTATAATAATGAATTAGATATAAGAAAGCAAAAATATTTTGCAAATATAAAACGAAACATATAATAATATACCGATATCCTTATCTTGCCGTTGAAGAAAGTTTGACTTGTCATTCATATTACCTATGTAATATAAATTTTATATATATAACGTACTAGTCTGTGTACCCATATATTCGTAGTTGTACCGCGTAGAATCCTAGTTACTATATCCATATATATAAAGTGTTAATATTTAGTTACCTACGAGTAAATAAAAATTAATTGTATTTAATGCAAAACTTTAAAGTTTGCATATTAGATTTTGTGGATACTTGTCGCGAGACACTGATAAAAGTACTCCTGTTTCAAAAATAAGAATTTCGAGGCAAGTTTTTTTTTGTATAAGTTAATAATTATGGTACCGTAACATATTCACTACTTATTACAGTAAACAAAGTAGACTTATATGATCTTTTAGATTTAGATATCTCCATAAATCTTTTGGTTAAAGAAGAACAGGCAATAACGAATGGGCTGGTATTACCCCAATAATTTGTATTTATATCAACTTTTCCAACTACGTCTGAATCGGAGTTAAATAATGCTTTTAATATCATGGATTATCTAGTCTTTAAAGCTTAATGCAAAGTCATTCTGTTACTTTCATTTTCAAATGGTAATGTAAAAAAAGCAAGATATTACAATATATAAAACAATTAGCTGGTTTCCAAATTACGGCAATACTATAACATATAACTAATACTATAAAATCTGTAATTTACTATTGTACGGACAATTTATTCGTTGCTATTGGACGGGTATACCAAATTGTCTATTCTTCTTTAATAATAATAAAAAAGGTCTTTATATATATATCTACCTATAACTGGTTTTAAGTGTCAAAATATAATTCCTATATAAATGTTAGTTTGTAGTTATATACTAAGACAATAAATGATGTAGTAAACGTGATTCATAAATGAATATTGAACTAACTTCAAGTATTTTCTGCTTCTATCTTTACAATATAACTTTTATATTTACTTTTAAATTTTCGAATGATATTATAATTAGATTTGTAAACTTAAGAAAAGTACTTTCTATATTATAATTTATATAATTAAAGGCAATTTAAATTTAATTAAAGTTAAAATTCGGGATAGTGACTGACAATGTGAAAAAGTCAAGATTTAATGACTTAAAGTACAGAAGTTTATAGTGAACTGAATGCATATGTTACATGCCTTTGTTACCGGAGAAAAATGTCCTATATATAAATTATACAATTTGTGTTGTCTGTTTTATGTAGAAAAGCTTATTGGTTCAACTATGAACTGTTATTTAAGTGCATCGAATTAAAAATCGAACTGTTTAACTGTACTTTTCTTGAGTTTTAAAAATATTTAAGTATACATAAGTGGTTTTAAGTGTCAAAGTATAATTCTTGTATTAATGTTAGTATAAAATTATGATACGTCAATAATTTATGTAGAAAACGTGATTTATATAAATGGATATTAAACTTCCAAGTATTTTCTGCTTCTATCTTACAATAAAACTTTTATATTAATTTAAATTTTTCGAATGATATTATAATTTTAAAAAACTTAAGAAAAGTACCTTTTCAATTATAATATAAAATAAAAATAAAAGCTTGAAAATTGTTCTGTAATCTATATGTCATTATTATCAGAGGCTCTACCATGGGTTTGCTCATTGTAACAACGTAACAAAGCGCAAACCATGGTAGAGCCTCTGAGATCGGAATAGGTAAAAGAACTTCGGTGTAGGAAGTAATATAAAGTGGACATATGTTTATGACTTTTCATACCGGGATTGATTTTTATACCACGAATTAGGCCATTAGTATCTTAGGTAGCGCCATCGCCTCATCATCAGCGGCGTCAACGTTCCTATTGTTTCAGTTTTCAAACTGCAATATATAATTTGTAATTTCTTGAATCCCTAGATCAAAACGTAATAAATATAGAAACTGTACCACCCCAGGACCAATACCACCACTCAAGCCCTGTGACTAAAACTAGAACTAAAAAGTTTGACATAAGTGTTTTACAGAAGCGCCATATCCGTGGACTTGAGTGGTGGTTCCAATTCTATGTCCAGGATTATTCAGACGTTACTTCCTTCACCGAAGTTTAGGTAAATATACTCTACGTATTGCGATCTCTGATTATTACTGATGGTAAATTCATGGATTTAATTGAATATTGGTTTATATATACATACATAATATAAGTATTATATAGATAGAACAGCTTATTGGCTCTACCATGGACTGTCATTACAGTGCATCGAATCAAAAATTGATTATTTGATTTGGACTTTTCTTGAGTTTTTATTTCCATAACTTATTATTAAAAAAAAGAGCATGTAAGAAATTCGGAAAATAGGTAGGTACTTCTATTGATATATTTTGCGTACTTAATATATATTGCCAGTGGCTGAATATAAGATTTGGATCTGTCACCTAAATTACTACGAGGTTATACACCCAATAAATCATCGACATAAAAGTTTCAGCGTCATCATCAATACATTAAATCAATATCACTTAACATTAAATGCTATGCGTTTAACAGATAGATAAAATCTAAATATTATTATATTAAATATAATATTTAAATTTAATAATAAATTACTTTTAAATCAAAGAGAAGTTCAACCCTGAAAAAGTGATAAAGAATTAGGAATTTGTTAAAATATAATTTTAGTTTACTTTCCATGTAAGCAGTTTTCTATTGCATTTTTTGATTATTGCATATCAAGGTGATGTAGGTAACATAATTACCGACCTACGGAAATTGTCGACCATTAGAAATGAGTGATTTGCCGTTTTGGGGGTACTTATTACAAACCTCATAGCCGTATTTCCTACCTGCTCTTTAACATATTTTTTAAATATTTTATTTAGATATCAGAGTTAAATTTCGACCTCTTATCATAATTAAACATAATATAGTTCTAAACGTGGGTAAAATAATAACAACTAATTAATAACTTTTAAATCGCAAAGCTTTTGAGTAGTACAGTGTAAAATTGTTTTGTTGTAAATACTTATTAATTTTATTAATTCTGGTGCAAAAGTCTCTGTTTAGATGAAACGAATGTAGTCCTCATCTAACCATGAAACTGGTAATATTATATAAAAAACTATTTGTGTATCGTTTATTGAATTCATAGCAGAAGAAAAAATTCAAAAAAAATCTGAAAAAAAAATGCAAAGGTTGACATTTCCAGTTGGCAACAAGCAATTTCGGATTTACAAATATTGTTGAAACAGTTATTTTCAAAATGTAATATGATTTGCTTCTGGGGATTTTTTAAATATATTTCTTTGCCCTGATAAACTTTTGTATAAAAAAAAAATTGTGAAAACTGATTTGGCCAAGTCCGATGGAGACGGCACAAGTAAAATAAATAAATACACATCTAGCCTGTTATAGACAGGTGTTATAGCACAGCTACAATAAAATATTTTGAAAGCTGACAACTAATAAAACAAATGAAATAAAAACTAATTCCAAAAAGACTATAACGACAATTTTTAATTAACGCGTTAACTAAAATAATATGCTGTGTAATATGTGTTGGAGGATATATATAATAGCATTCTTATAGGTATTTGTTTAAGGAAATATACAAGTTTAATATTAAATAAGAAGTCGAAATATAACCCAGAGTTGTCATTATGATTTACCCTTTTGATTCGGGTAACAAACAGGGTTCCGCCTATATGAATGATGAACCATGTCTGCATATTTAAAAAATATGCAAAAATATGCCAATTTAATAATAATAAAATTATTATTTTATTCTTATTATAAGTTTGTAGTTTTAGATATCTTCTAAAAAATATTTTGAATATTTTTTTTTTAGAAGTACCTATATAAGTACTATTTTATATAATACTGAAAATCTGTAACTACATATTATGTACCTAAATATTAAAATATATAATCTTACAAAATATAATATAATATATGTGTAATGGTATTTTTATTTAAAGTAAAATGTTAAGACATTTTTATACGAAATATGTCATATTTTAACTTTGATGTTGCAGTTGATATCCAATTGATTTAGTAAATATGGCCAGTCTCCAAGAAACCCAGAAATATGTTACGAGTAGATAACTAGCATTTAGTAGGACTACCTACTGGGGCCTTAGATAAAATAGGGACGAGGCAACATCTCGCATCTCCTGTCAAAAATATGTGTGTGTAATTTTCTCTAAGGTCCCTGGAGTTAAAATAAATGCTGGTGACTCTGTGCACTTTCTATTTGATGACTAGTGACTATAAAATAATTACCTACATAGTTACGTCAGCCATACCGCAGTGTTTGAAAACAAAAGTCTTTAATCAGTGCGTCCTACCAGTGATGACATACGGCGCCGAAACGTGGACACTGTAAGTGAGGCTGGTCCACAAACTCAAGGTCGCTCAGCTATGCTATGAGTTTCTCTTATGGATAAAATCTAATGAATGAATGAGGATATTCATAAGAGAACTAAAGTCACCGAAATAGCTCTGAAAGTTAGCCAACTGAAATGGCAGTGTGCTGGTCACATTTGCCGCAGGACGGATAACCGTTGGAGCAGGCGGATATTGGAGTGGAGACCACATGTTGACCGATGGTATGAGTCTACACCGAACAAGTCGTGATGTTTTGAATAGACTCAATATGTGGTATGTGATATGTGGTTTAGTGAAACCGGGACCGACAGTTTAACCCGAGGCACTATAGTGGTGTGGTCAAACAAATGTACATTTTAAAAAAAATTACAAACTCATTGTTACATACCAGTAGTAACCATGTGGCCTAAATGTTTAAATTTGTACACCCTCTGCACGGGAGAACCGTTAAGATGAATACACACTAGATGGATATTTACCTCCCACATGAGTTCACTCTTTTTTACATTGAAGGCCTAGTTGTTTTACATACATCTATGAGCCTTCTGAGGCTGCACACTAATGCGTTGAGCAATACCATGTCATCTGCATAGCTAATATTGTTTACGCAAACTCCGTCAATGTGACATCCGACATGCATGCTGCTCAGCTCACCAATCAGTCCGTTGACATATAGGTTGAAGAGGCTGGGTGAGCTTAGTCCTCCCTGCCTAACCTTGCATTCCAACCCATAGGGCTCGGACATCCGATATGTATGTATATTAATGTAAGTAATATGATTGATCTAAATGACAGAGTTGAGACCAATTAAACTCCCAAATCTATTAAATACTATTTGATGGGATTTTGTTAATATTGTAAGTGAATATAATACGCTTTTTATTTTTTGTAAAAGTTATAAAATAACATTTATTAATATTTTGTTTATAGAGCACCAATGGTAAACAGAGTCTAGATCTGCTTGGAGTAATTCGCAATCTCCCTAGGTTGAAATACGTCAATTACGATTTTCTTTATGTCGTCAGCATAAGCTAAACAAAGTCGAAGGCAAAGTAGGTGTAAATGGCATCCACTAAGTAGTCTGTGTAGGTCAAAAGGTTAGTGGTGGTTGATCTACCTCCAAATGACAAAGTCAAAAGTCAAAATCATTTATTTCATGTAAATCTTTACAGATATTTATGAATAGTCAAAAAAAAAAAAAAAGTTTAACAATGAGGTCTTAGAGTGCGTTTGGTTAGGCAGCTATTCATTAACAAAATAACGACAAATATTAATTGAACTTAGACACGATGGAATGGAAATCTTAATATGAAAATTACTACCGAACCGAACACACACTACATAACCAACTAGTGTAAGACTAGGTGGTTAGCTGATTCCATTGACCTGTCAATCATTATCTGCCATACAAGAGAGCCACCAAGGCGACCAACTTCACCGACCATATTCATGCCTTAATTTTTTTTTTTTTTTTTTTTTTTAACCCAACTAGACAATCATTTATTTACTCCAAAAATATAAATAAATCTTAACTAAAATAAAATAAATTAATGTTCCTCTATGTCCCAGCTATCGCTGTGGCCAAAAGTACCTAGTATGCTCGCAACATTGCCTCTTTGAATTATAAATGATATTCTTTGAATGAAATGATAGTGAGCCCGGGCATCACCAGATGTATCCTTTAAAATAGCGCCCAGCTCACACCCAAATTTTTTTGCTTTTGCAGACCAAACGCCTGAAGTTTCAACAGAAAAAGGTACAAATATATAGTTTTGTTTTAAAGTTGAATATTTCAGGTGTTTGGCCTTAGCAGCCGCCTCCGCGGCTGATCCTGCTTTGACAGAAGAACCATTAATATGGGATGCAGCATATGTGTCTACACATGTCGCATCCCAAATTAGACTGCGACCTCTGCGCCATGGAAGAAGCGTTAAACCATCTGGTCGTTTGCCGTTTGTGCGGCAAAGACCAGGTGGCTCCATGACAGACGGAAAATTTGCTAATGATAGAGCTCTCTTAATGGCGTCATTAAGAGCATGGTGACGCGAAATCCTCCCGGCACTGCGGCTGCAACTAAGGCCGTGATAACCGTCACTATTGACTGGACAACCACAGGTGCATGTATGAGACTGACAAATTTCGCAACCTAATCGCAAAGCTATCGCGACTCTAAAAGAGTCGAGTTATCCAAAAAAGTTCCTAGAGAAGGAGAAGGTATTGCATCCAACCAAGCTCCTGATTCATAAGTGGAGACTGCATGAAGACGGGCCAAATTAGCTGTGGAGTTATTTTCAAAAAGTTTACTATGTATTCTTTTGATGTTTAAAGAATCCCATGCGCGTTGAGAAGTCAGGATTAGCGGATGTGTAAAATTAGGGCAGAGTGAATCAAAGGTGGAAATAGCCTCCGACAAAAAAGGAATTTCAGAATCTACACCCATATCAGGTAACAAAGAAGTGACCAAATCTGAAACACCGTGTGTGGAAGCGATAACTGCGGGAAGACTCACATCTGCCAAACGACGAATTCCGAGACCTTCAAATTTAACTGGAAGAGAAGCCTGATCCCACTGAGGCTCAGAGAGATTAACATTAAGAATACACTCTAAACTTGATTTTATTGTTAAATCTATGTCTGAAATTGATGCAGGAAATTTCCAAGAAGGAGTTGTTCGGATTAAATAAGTAAATTTTGGCATAGCAAAGCAGAATTTTAAAATGATATATGCTACATGTGACTGCAAATGGTTAAGATGATCATGGAGTGCTATTAATTGGGAGTTTTTTTAAAATAGAGTATTAGGAATAGAATCTAAAGTAATTGGTGCGCCGAGTAATTCAAAATCAGAATGGCCCAATAATTTGACACCTGGAATTAAATTTAACATTGATAAAACTGATAAAGATGTCATTGGATTTCTAACACATGGAAAAAGCTCACATTTGTTTATGTTAATCTTTAAACCTATATCTTGCAAAGAATTTGATAAAGTACAAAAATCTTTATATACAACATCAGGTTCGCCACCTAGGGTCCCATCGTCAAGGTACCACACGCTAAGAGATGATTTTAAAGAATTTATAATGGGGTGAATTGCCAAACTAAAAATCAGCGGACCTAAAGGATCACCCTGTTGGACACCTACTTGTGAAGATATAATATTATTATCGAAAAATAAGTTGCTGGGTTGAAAATAGTTTTGAAAAATGTAGTTATATAGAGAAGGAATTTTTTCTTTAACTTCTTTTAAAAGTTTGTCGTGTTCCAAAGAATTAAATGCGTTTATTAAGTAAATTTTTAAAATTATTTTATTAGAGTTATTATTCTGATGTACAAATTTCCTGGTGGCATGAATGGCGGCTTCGCACCCAAGGCTTGTGCCAAAACCAAGTTGATGGGGACGAAGATAATTGCCAACAATATCCCGAACATGTCTACAGCCTAGTTTAGCCGATAGGCGTCGGAATACATTACCTATAGCTATAGGTCTTACGCCTCCATCCTTTTTTGTGAGTGCACAAAGTCTAGCTCCGTAAATATATGGACATATTTCGACATTTAGTTTGCCACTAAGTAGGAAATTGCAAAGATCGCACAAAGTGGATAGCAGCTCGGAACCTTTAACTCCAGCAGATAAAGATAATAATTCTTTTAAATGATTTGGGCGTAAACGGTCAGGGCCACCGGTTGAACCACTTAAAAAACTACTAATAGCTGCAGCAACTTCAGAAGGAGAGGCTTTATACGAAATAGTATTTTAAATTTTTAAATTTTGGGAAATAAGTGGCCTTGATGGAGAAGGATGTTTATCCCTTAATGCTGTAAGTGTGGTTTGATCAGAAGTAGCCAAAGTGCAACCGGAAGTTAATAGTCTCACGGCACCCTTAATATCCCCGTCAAAGACTTTATTTTCAACTTTACGATAAATTGAAGATTGACCAGAAGGTAAATGTGAAATTATATCTTTATCAAAATCTATAATATTTTTTTTTACTTTAAAAGTTAGTGATTTTTCAGTATTGGGGACTTGAAGGGCAATTAAAGCAAAGGATAATAAAGCAAACCAATCAGTACCTGAGTTTGAGGAAATCGCTGACTTGATAAGTGAGTTTAATTTTTGCGCAGCAACTGGACGAGCACCTTTAGGAATTCTATGCAAAACTTTATTTTAGTGCATCAATTTTAAAAACGTATCCGCCGAATGTAAGGCTGCATCTGATAATGCCTGACCTGTTATTATGATTGGGGTACTGATTAAAGATGAAGAAGTTGATGATGGTAATGGAACGGTTGAGGGTAAAGATGTTTGAACTGGGATTGAAAGTAAAGTGTTGTTAAAAGGAACGGAACTGGATGAAGATGATTAAGGGGCAATGTGCGAGTGTACCTTAGCAGTATGTATGCTTAAGCCTCGTTTTCCTTTAAAAAGTTTAGTGTTGGGACATAGAGGACATGCTAATAACAATAAATCCAAGGAAGACATTAATAATATAAATAACTGTTAAAAACAATAATAACATGTACAAACTAGAGACATACTTAAAACAACAAAAAAAAAGACTAAAATAAGTACCTACCAAAAAAAAAACCTAAAAAAAGAGTAATCTGTAATAAACAAGTTTGTAAAGAATTATATCTATAAGTAACAGTAAATAAAAATACCTATTAATAAAATATATTTAAAAACAAAATACATAAAGCCTTTCGTCGTCCTTCTTCGGGTGATCTGGCTTATTACAGTTCCTTGAGTTATATCACATAGCATAAACACTAACTGTAAAGTCGATCCCCTCAGAGACACCCCGGAGAAAAAGAAACCAGCAAGTAAAAAACTCTAGTGCTTCACACAAACTAAAAGAGGGGCACAGCTATTGATTGACTTATGCTATATAGCATATATATATATATATATATATATATATAATATATATATATAATATATATATATAATATATATATATATATATATGTATAGTAACATACTCAAAATGCACCCCACTGATCAGCATGCGTAGAACACCCTATGGCAGATTATTTGTTACGGTACCAATGTACATAACTACACAGTATACTATTAGTATAAATTAAGTATAAATAAGTAGGTAATCATCAATGATTACCTTATCCAAAGACAAAATTTACATAATGTAATGAAAATAAATTATGTAATATAAAATTATTACAATATCGGACATTATATATCTACTAAACTAGGGTAGATTCTACATAAGCAATTTGTTTACTAGTTGCGAGACCTCAGTTGCATATCAGGACGGTTCCAGACGTCTTTATCGTTAAGATAGTCTTTTACACTATAGTAAGCCTTATTGATTAATATGTGTTTTATACAATTTTTAAACTTTATTTCACTCAGATCTATAATAATGCTTTTAGGTAATTTATTAAATAACCTTATACTGTTAATGACGAAACATTTATTACTTTTTTGCAGTCTAAACTTTGGTATATCGATTTTATCTATGTTTCTTAAGTTTAAATTATGTCTATCGCCATTTTTACTAAACATATTTAAGTTTTTCCTAACGTACAATAAATTTTCATAAATATATTGAGATGGTAGTGTCAGTACATCAATCATAGGAAAGATTTCTCGAAGAGAATCACGAGCTTTCATGTTATATATTGCCCGAATGGCCCTCTTCTGTAGAATAAATCCACATCCCCATCCTCTCGGAAACCATCCTTTCGAGAGAGCAAGATATAGATTTGGCGCTGTTTGCAGATGACAGCGCCTATGTATTCTTCCAAGTCCCAGACTCGCCGCCAAGAAGTTCCAATGAATATTGGATATCCTCCTTTCCTTACTCGAAAAGTGAGTATCTGTAAATGTGGGCAAAACTGTCGCCTTGATGATGACACGCCACCGATGCCCGCCACGACTTAAGCTCCGGGGACAGGAGGTTCAATGGGCCAACACTGAACCAAGCCAAGGCTGCCCGAGCCATGCTCCGGCCGGTCCTCAGTTCTTCCCTACCGCCCTGGGTGAAAGTGTTGGTCTATAAGTCAAGACCTATGTGCTTTCCCGGCTTACTTAAAACGTGGGGCACAGCTAGTAATATTATAAAATACATCTTAGGTACTTACGGGAACTTTTTTATTTATTTTTCCTTTGTAAAATACAAGTTTCTTCTCGCCTTTTGGAGCACGTCTTTGTGGGGAAATTTTTGCGACCTGCTTCGATGCAAAAGAAGGATCCAATCCCTACGTCTAGCAGTTAATTTATATATATATATATATATATATATATATATATATATATATATATATATATATATATATATATATATATATATATATAAATTGGAGCTGGACATGTGATATGCATATTTCTGAGATGGTAAGTAGATTATACAGCCCATGAATAAATAACACCAACACCAGTGAGCCAGCTTGAAGAACCCGGGATTATAAGATAAAGGAAAGACATCACATTCCATTTTTTATTGTGCGACAAAGGTATGATCGTTCGATTTTTTTAGTTTTCAAAGGTATGATACCGACAGTATGTGAAAGCATGCTTTGTGCAGCGCGTGACGTACGGGAGCGGAAAGATGAGTGTGGGATGATAAGGTTGTGCAGTTCTTTAGATCACTCTCTATAATATAAGTGGTAAAATACGCTAAGAGATGTCACGTCTCGATCGCATCGTCTGGGACGATACTGAAGAGATTGAAGTTTATTGGTGGCCTTGTCGTCACCAATAATTCTTACAGCCCGTCTTTGGAGAGTATCAAGAGGATTAAGTAAATATTTAGCGGATCCATTCCAGGGTGCGAACAGTAATCAATGCATGGCCGAATCTGCGCTTTGTAAAGCATAAGCCATAGGTTCGGCGAGACAAAACGTCGAACCTTGTTCGGGATCCCCAGTTTTTTAGAAGCTGTTTTTGTAATGCTCTCGATGTAATTCCTACGACTTAAGTCCAAGCGCACTTCAATGCCAAGAATATTTAGTATTTTTTTTGTGGCAGGGTAGAGCGGCAGAAATTTGTCTCTACAGATTTAGCAAGCTGCCAAAAACTACGACCTCAAGGGCGTCTTGACAACAGCTGTTGTCCAATCTGTAATACTCGCAGTGATTCCGCCCTCTTAAATACTTTTTTGCAATTTCTGGTTACATGATTATAAGCTATTAAGCATATGTATATTAGGGTTTGAGTTGGGTTGATCCATAACCATATGCAGTTTTTTTTTAGCAATGGCCTCTGAGCATTCTTTATTAAACCATGTTTGCTTCTGCCCGCCCTGACGACTCTTGAGTAGGGGATATAGTATTCCATACCTAGAATGATTTCGTTAACGACAAAATATTATAGCTAAATATTATAGGCGTATAATTCTACAAGGATTCTCATGTTGAACGAGAGCTTTATTAATTTTTAAATAAATTACATTTATATTTGCCTTGCCGTTGGCTAGCTATAATCCATATATATAACTGTATCCTAGCTATAACTCTCTCCCTGTGCTGTGGACAGTGTTACAGTGACAGAAATTAAATTCGATAATAAATTATGCTCTTATATGAGTTCCTACATATAACAATGCATGGCACTCCAAATCCTTGATTAGATCAGTTCGTAGTTGAAATGCATTAACACGTCGGCCAGGGAGACCTGTAGAAACGGTTATTCCGCTGGCCGCCCGCTATTTAGTATAGGGGCCCACTGTTGGCTAACCACCAAGAGGGGCTGCCCCATCAAGTGGCGCATAATCCCGAAGTGGTTTGTCGTTCCGGTTGGTGACCGGAGGGGATTCAGGCAACCACTTTCGGGGGGGTACAGGGGCACTTTCGTCCGACGTGTCAGTGCTATTTGATTTTTGAGTGGCTATCGCACCTAGGTCGCTATCTTCGCCTTTATTGCGGCAGCAACAGTTCACTTCACCTTCTATTTCTCTCTTCCTCCATAAACCTCATGACTGCACAACTAAATAGAAATACTGGGACAGCGGTGCACATCCCCATTTATTCGGCGTGGATTTTACAAATATTCGCGGGATCCACGCCAATCTTAGTGCCGTACATCAACATTTTGAGACGGCTAAACCCGCCATGTTATTTCTAACGGAGACCCAGATCCACTGCCCGGCCGACATATCCTACCTACAATACCCCGGATTTCCCCTAGAGGAGAAGTTTCTACCAAAAGCCGGGGTGTGCCTATATGCTCGGTCGGATATCTGTTGTCGCCGTATACGCAGTTTAGAGGACTCCAACCTTTCTACCTTATGGGTACATGTAGATCTGGGAACTCAGTCTCGAATTTACGTGTGCCTATATCGATCCCACAGAAGTGATCAGGAGACGACTCTATTCTACAACTATCTGAGCAGAGCGACAGACAAAGCGCAAGAACTTTTTCCCTGTGTGGAGTTCGCGTTTTTGGGAGACTTCAATGCTCACCATGTTCAATGGTTGGGATCTCTAAAAACCGATCACGCTGGGAGATGCGCTCACCACTTTGCACTCTCTCATGGCTTGACTCAACTGGTTGATGAAACCTCCAGAGTCCCAGACATAGTCAGTCATGCGCCCTCCAAATTAGACCTTCTGTTGACAAGTCATTCTGCTGGATATAAGGTGTCAGTCTTGGCCCCCTTGGGTGGTTCGGATCACTGTCTGGTAGTTACATCAGTACCGTGTATCCCTGTGCCGCCTAGGAAGACGACTGCACGAAAAATCTGGCACTACTCCTCGGCAGACTGGGATGGACTTAGGGAGTTCTTTCCTACCGTCCTACCATGGGGGCAACGCTGCTTTAAGATAGATGACCCAAATGCCTGTGCTTCTGCTCTTGCTGATGAAATTCTTCTCGGAATGGAATATTATATTCCGTACTCGTCTATCATTGGCAAAGGCGGCAGTAAACCTTGGTACGACAGCCGTTGTACCAAGGCTGTGGCAGCAAAAAATACCGCTTGAGTGGGTTAGGAGTCGTTCAATGGCTGACCCTAACTCGGCTACCTTGAAGGCAGCTTACAACGCCGCTACCAAATTGTGCAAGAAAGTATTGAAGAGTGCAAAGTCTTTTCATATCTCTAGGATCGGGCAGGAGCTTCTTGAACAACCGGCAAGTAGCCGGAAGTTTTGGCAGCTTGCCAAATCCGTTGAGGCAAATTTCTGTCATTCCTCATTGCCGCCGCTGTGATATCCTGATGGTTCGCTGGCCCATTTGGCAAACTAAGAAAGCCGAACTTTTTGCCTCGAACTATTCCCAATTGCGGTATCACAATGCCTGATATTCATATCCGGCAACGTGATGTTCGTGAGGCGCTCCGTTCACTCGACGTTCGGAAGGCTAGTGGCCCGGATGGTGTCCCAGCGATTGTAATGAAAAACTGCGCTCTTGAGTGGTCTCCTGTTCTCACGCGCCTAAACCGCCTTTCATACTCCTCTGGCATTGTCCCGCAACTTGGAGGGAAGCGAACGTGCAACCCATTCCCAAAAAGGGAGACCAGTCAGATCCCAATAATTACAGGCTTGTATTGCTATCACCTCAGTGTTGTGCAGGGTTCTAGAAACCATTATCAACGCACAAATAATGCGCCACCTAGAAGATCACTCTATTATAAATGACCACCAGTACGGCTTTCGTAGGAAGAGGTCAACAGGTGATCTTCTAGCATATATTACGCATATCTGGGGTGAGGCAATGGACCAGCATGGGGAAGCCTTGGCAGTTGGTCTGGATATCTCCAAGGCTTTTGACCGGGTGTGGCATAAAGCTTTACTCTCTAAGTTGCCAGCTTACGGATTTTCGACGCGACTTTGCGGCTGGATCTCTTCTTTTCTTTCAGACCGAGCTATAAGAGTCGTTGTTGATGGTATGGCCCCGGGCCGAGAACCTATTAACGCGGGAGTACCCCAGGGATCAGTGCTGTCGCCGACGCTATTCTTGCTGCATATCAATAATATGTTGTCATTGGGCAACATTCATTGTTATGCGGACGATAGTACCGTTCACGGGCGATACTTGGCTCGTCAGCCTCCTAGCCGCGTCAAAACAGAGGAGTATAGGAGTTCCTTGGTGGGTGAACTGGGCCTAACCCTAAAGGAAGTTTCCAATTGGGGTTGTCATAATTTGGTCCAGTTCAATGCACAAAAAACCCAGGCCTGCGCGATGTCTGAAAAAAAAGACACCGTTTTCCCATTTTCCCTCTCTTCAGAGCACTCAATTACCATTAAAACCAATACTAAATATTCTGGGATTGGAAATACGCTCCGACTTAAATCACTGCAATTACATCGAGAACATGCAAGACTGCAAGTAAAAAGCTCGGCGTTCTTAACAAGGTGCGACGATATTTCACTCCAGGGCTTAGGTATCTAATCTATAAAGCCCAGATCCGGCCTTGTATGGAATATTGTTCGCACCTTTGAGGAGGATCGGCCAAATATTTGCTGCATGCCCTCGATGGTCTGCAGAAGTGTGCATCTCGTATTATTGATGACGAAGAGCTCACTAACACCTTAGAGCCACTGCAGCTTCGCAGAGATGTAGCGACGTTGAGCGTATTTTACCGCCTTTACCATGGCAGTGCTCTGAAGAACTTTTTAATCTCATTCCCCCTTCCCCTTTCCGTTACAAAACCTCACGAGCAGGTAACAGAATGCATTCTGTGGCAGAAATACCAACCCGCACTAAAAGATTTGGTGATTCGTACATCTGTCGCACTATTAAAATGTGGAATGCTCTACCTGCTTGCGTGTTTCCTTCATCCTATAACCTTGAGTCCTTTAAACGAAGCGTGAATAGGCATCTTAAGCCGGCATAATGGATGAAACCAGCTCTTACAACACAATTCTAAGAGCTGGTTATATTCATTCATGCCGAGCCCCTATAAAAAAATAAAATAAAAAAAAGTATAGGTAAAACTAGAGAAGGCGAAATGCTGCGCCCTACTAGTTAATTAGTCTCATAAAATATGTCAGAGATGCGGTGGTGTGACGCTACATTTATATTTTTTTTTATTTTTTTATTAATATTATTATTAGATAAAATAAATTGGGGTCTATATACTTACAGGAGTGATTTAATAATAGTAAAATATATTATGTAGTATCAGATTTATTATTCACAGATGGTAATACATACATACCTATACTTTCTAAAGTTAATATATTAATTTTTTTATTAGATACAAGTATATAATGAACAAAAAAACTAAATACGTAAAACATACATTTAGGGGCAAACTTTTGAGGGCTAAACGGAACAAGCCCAAAAAGGTATCTTTTACCTATATTACATAAATTAAACAATAAAACAAGTGAAAAAAAATAAAAGGTAGATAGATACCTACGTTTTAAAAGTGTCATTCCTCCTTATTTTACTATTATTTATTATTTCAATCTATTTATTTTTAATAATATAAATAATATATGGATTAGACATTTTGACAATCAATAAAACTCATTAAATAAGCCGCAATGGGTATATTAATAACAATTTATTTCCTAGAATATGGTAAAATATTGCAAACAAGAACCTGTTCTGTGATACATTTTATAATTTCATTTAGTAAATACACCAATATCTACTTAATACTAAGTTACTTACTAACAAAAATCTATATAAATCAAAATCAGTTAGAGAATATGTAGGTATGTAAGTGCATAACTTTAAAGCGGCTGGTGCAGCGACAATACCAAAATATATAAATATATTTGGGTTTTTTTTTTGTGTGTAAATTGTCTGGACAAGATTTTTCAAACATCAACAAACGAAAAAAAAATATTTAAAAGCTAGGTATATATTTTTTTTAAGTTAAAAATGCATTGAAAAAAATACTATCGATCGGGACTCGTTCCCACGCTTTTGCTGAGCCAACCAGGTTCGAGTCACCTTACAAATATTGTCATTGCTTGTTATCTACTTATACACAGACGCCCTCTATTAGCCTTCTTTTAATAACCTCAGAGTAATTATTATTACTCTGAGCTAATAACTCCCTATGAGTACGTTAGAGGTCCTAGTTTCTAATACTAGATGGCAAAGTCGTCAGTTTTTTAATTTTTACCTTTTTTCAGTACCTAATTATTTTATATTTATGCATTTTTATAAATTCCTAATTATTTTTTTTTAGATAAAAATGCAATGAAAAAAATCCTGGTGGGCGGGACTCGGAGTGAAGAGTGAGACATGACAGGATTTTCCTCAAATTAATAATAATAACATTAATCTGAGGGATTTTCAAAAATATTGACAAATTTGACATTTAGTTTCTTATATTGTTTATTACATGTTACACAAAGCTGAATATGGAAAAGGATATGGAAAACAAACGGTTGCAGCTAAAAATCTAGCGTATCGAAAAAGGATCTAAACTGAATTGAATAGTTTAGGAACATAAAGTGCAATTTTAGGGGACAAGATCAGTAGGTAAGTGCAAGAAAGGTATTTATTTAGTCGAAATCGACAATTAACTGCGATTTGCAATTATCAGCAACTGACAATTGACTGATATTTATCATAAATGCAGACAAAGAAATATTTATAGTAATCACACGCTGCTTTAAGGATCCATATATATAGGTGTGTTTCTTCAAATACTGTAGAGATTCTATTGTGTATAATATATAATTCCCACTCGTTTGCTGCCAGCAAGGGTAGTAGACCTTGCTATAACAGCGATTGTACAAAAGCTGTTGCGGCCAAAAATCTAGCTTATCGAAAAAGGATCTAAGCTCGTTCGGATGAAGACCCCAACATTTTGCATGGATTATGCAATATCATAATCAATAGCCCAAAGGCTGCACCAACGACATCTTTCGCTGAGGTCAAGGGGCGAAGTAATAATTACCTTCTTTCCACGATTAAAACCATAGCTATATATCCTGCAAGTAATGATTCGAGCAGCTAAGAAGCTTGACTAATAAATTATAAAACGAACTTAAACATCAGGTACGGGGATTAAGGAAAATTAAAAACGGAGGCGTAATAATAAGCACTGAAAAACAATGAGAATCTAAAGAAACTTGCCCAGTCTAAAGAACTAAAGTTTTTTATTAAAGGAATTAAAAGAACACTTGGGAAATAGAGAGATGTGTTAGTTTAACACAGCTATAAATATATAAAATAATCACTAAGGATCATTTTTATATAATACATGAATTATACGATACCAATATCAATACAATGCATGGATTATGAGATATCATAATGAGATGCCTATATGGAAAAATATTTATCACCAATGCAAGCAAATAAAGGTATACCTACTTGGGGAATAGAAAGATGTGTTAGATTAACACACATGAATATATATAAAAGCATCACTAACGATCCTTTTACACAATGCATGGATCATGCGATATCATAATATGCGATAGCGTAACCTTTATGGAAAAATATGTATCACCAATACAGGCGAATAAAAGTATACTTGGGTAATAGAAAGATGTGTTAGATTAACACTCATAAATATATATATATATATATATATATATTAAAAAGTATCACTAAGGATACTTTTACATAATACATGGATTATAATATATCATAATCAGATGCCTATATGGAAAAATATTTATAACCATTGCAGGCGAATAAACTTATACTTGGGAAATAGAAAAATTTGTTAGATTAACACACATACATATATATAAAAGCATCATTAACGATCCTTTTACACAATGCATGGATTATGCGATATCATAATCAGTAACCTATATGGAATCAACAATCTCGATAGGATTCTTGAAATGTTCGCTGACAACATTTCGACTATTCGAATCTTTAAAAGGAACTACAAAACATATTTCCCGTCACGGGACGAATGGGAAAATGGTTCTAAACCCGACAGTAAATGTCAAAACTGGTATACTGATGGATCAAAGATGCAGTCAGGAACGGGTGCAGGAATACATATTCATGTAAGCATGGGACATTACCCTACAGTTTTCCAAGCAGAACTGTATGCGATAATAGTATCTGCAAAAAAGATCCTAGACATGAGATCACATGGAGAAAACATAAATATTCTCAGCGACAGCCAAGCAGCACTTAAAGCTCTGAGCTCGTATGAAACCAGATCTGGGCTGGTTTTGGAATGTGTTAAACTGTTGAATAAAATCGGCAGGAACAACAGGGTAAGACTGGCCTGGGTGCCGGGACATATGGGCATCGAAGGCAATGAAAGGGCATACCAACTTGCTAAAATGGGTTCGGCAACTCCCTTAATTGGACCTGAACCATTTATAGGCATACCCAACATAACAATAATTAATGCATATAAAAAGTTTGCTGAGGACAAACACACAAGATGGTGGTTAACGCAGCAAGGCCTAATACATTCCAAGAAATTCATTGGTATGAGGGCAATAGGCCTGGATAAGATATGGAAATTCAACAGAAGTCAAATAAGGCTACTGGTGGGAGTGTTCTCAGGACACTATACAAGCAACAAACACCTCTATACTATAGGAGTAAGAGATGATCCCACATACAGATTCTGTGGTAAGGAGGCCGAATCCATGCGGCACCTACTGTGCGACTGTGACGCTAGGGCCATCCAAAGAATAAAATACCTAGGACAGGCTTATCCGGATCCAGAAAGCTACAGGCTAATCGACCTTGGTGATGTCCTTAAATATGTCAACAACATATTTGGGGACGATACTGAGGTGTGTGGATAATAGGAATGGGGAACACACAAAAGATCCCAAAGGGTCGAAGTGTTTTTGACTGATGTCAACCCCAAAAACCAATAAGATAAGATAACATATATGGAAAAATATGTACCACCAATGCAGGCAAATAAAAGTATACTTGGAAAATAGAAAGAAGTGTTAGATTAAGACCCTGCTTTCGAAATATTTATTTGTTATAGCCCCGCCCTATAGGCGGAGCCTATATCCCCGCAGGCATCACTGTTTTGCCGCTGTTGCAGGCAAGAATTTGGTATTTGGCGCGATTTTACGAACAATAAATGAATGTGAGTCGTATTTAATATATTTATTTAATTTATCATAATTAATATTTTTAAGTTTAAATTTATAAATATTAAATTTGATAGATAAAATAGTTTTAAAATAATCTATTAACTAAAACTGATATAATGTGAAGCATCAACCAGTGGCTAAAACATCGAACAAGCAATGGCAGATTTGACTTTATTTAATATATATATATATATATATATCCCGGTGTGTACCAATGAGTTTTTAATTTTAAAAATTTATGTACATTTGTTTGACAACACCACTATAGTGCCTCGGAGAGCACGTTAAGCTGTCGGTCCCGGTTTCACTATACCAACTTGTGAAACTGTTTATAGATGGGTTATTGAGTCTATCCAAAAACATCGCGACGAGCTAGCCACTTGTTCGGTGTAGACTTATACCATCGGCTACAACGAGGTGGGATTAAAACCCCTCCGCTGGGTACCCTGGGGCCGTCTAGGCGGTCTCGGGCGCCGTAAGGCACCCGTGATGATATATATATATATATATATATGGGTCTAGATTGTGTAATCCAAGATGGCGGCCTCAACTTTATTTTTAAAAATCGACATGGGACTCGTTATATAGGTTTTTGGGTGTGCCGAGCACGAATTTGAGGCCCATTTTGAAATCCAAGATGGCGGCCTCAACTTTAATTTTAAAAATCGACATGGGACTCGTTTTTTTATATTTTTGGGTGTGCCAAGCACGAATTTGAGGTCCATTTTAAAATTCAAGATGGTGGCCTCAACTTTTTTTTTTAATCGAGATGGGACTCGTTATATATGTTTTTGGGTGTGCCGAGCATGAATTTGAGGTCTATTTTAAAATCCAAGATGGCCGCCTCAACTTTATTTAAAAAAATCGACATGGGACTCGTTATATATATTTTTGGGTGTGACGAGCACGAATTTGAGGTTCATTTTAAAATTCAAGATGGCGGCCTTAATTTTATTTTATTAAATCGACATGGGACTCGTTATATATGTTTTTGGGTGTGCCGAGCACGAATTTGAGGTCTATTTTAAAATCAAAGATGGCAGCCTCAACTTAATTTTTTTAAATCGACATGGGACTCGTTATATATAATTTTGGGTGTGCCGAGCGCGAATTTGAGGTCAATTTTAAAATCCAAATACTTGGGAAATATTATATAAAAATAATATGTAGGACAATTTTACATACATTGCTCTGGTCACAAACAATGCTCTAGACTTATAATATGTATACCAGAAACAACTACATATATCATAATCAGATGCCTATATGGAAAAATATTTTAACCAATGCAGCGAATAAAGGTATACTTGGGAAATAGAAAAAAGGGGTTAAATTTACACACATAAATTTATATAAAAGCATCACTAACGATCCTTTTTCACAATGCGTGGATTATGCGATATCATAACCAGTAGCCTATATGGAAAAATATTTATCACCAATGAAGGCGTATAAATGTATACTTGGGAAATATTATATAAAAATAATATGTAGGACATTTTTACATTCATTGCTCTGATTACAAACTAAGCTCAAAGCTTGTACTATGTATACCAGAAACAACTATATAATACATATCATATTTTATATACACCCAGATCATTAGAAACGATACAGAAAAACGTACTTATATTTTTAGCCATGGGTGGGAATCGAACTCACGTCCTCTGGATACTTACATTAGTCTACGGAGAAAGATGTGTTAGATTAACACACATAAAAATATATAAAAGTATCACTAAAGATGCTTTCACACAATGAATGGATTATGTGATATCATCATCAGTAGTCTATATGGAAAACGATTTATCACCATTGCAGACAAACAAAGGTACACTTGGATAGTATGATACAATACGACTGGAATGGAAAAATGACAAATAACCCAGTCAAGAGATGCGGAGACTTATGTGTATCCCTAAAGTATTCCTAAAGATATATACTCAATGCATGGATTATGCGATATCATAATCGTAGCCTATATGGAAAAATATTTATCACCAATGAAGGCGTATAAAGGTTTACTTGGGAAATATTATATAAAAATAATATGTAGGACAATTTTACATACATTGCTCTGGTTACAAACTAAGCTCAAAGCTTGTACTATGTATACCAGAAACTACTATATAATACACTAGCTGACCGGCGCAACTTTGTCTGCGCGTTTAAATTTAACCGTTTACGCAGCGTACGCTCTTAAAAGGAATAATTTTTCCCTGTTTTTGCAACATTTTTCTTTGTTACTCCGCTCCTATTAGTCGTAGCGTGATGTTATATAGCCCATAGCCTTTCTCGATAAATGGATTATCCAACACGAAAATATTTTTTCAATTCGAATCAGTAGTTCCTGAGATTAGCGCGTTCAAACAAACAAACAAACAAACTCTTCAGCTTTATAATATTAGTATAGATATCATATTTTATATACACCCAGATCATTAGAAACGATACAGAAAAACGTACTTATATTTTTAGCCATGGGTGGGAATCGAACTCACGTCCTCTGGATACTTGCATTAGTCTACGGAGAAAGATGTGTTAGATTAACACACATAAAAATATATAAGAGTATCACTAAAGATGCTTTCACACAATGAATGGATTATGTGATATCATCATCAGTAGTCTATATGGAAAACGATTTATCACCATTGTAGACAAACAAAGGTAAACTTCAATAGTATGATACAATACGACTGACAACAGATGCGAAGACTTATGTGTATCCCTAAAGTATTCCTAAAGATATATACTCCAAGCATGAATTATGCGATATCATAATCGTAGCCTATATGGAAAAATATTTATCACCAATGAAGGCGTATAAAAGTATACTTGGGAAATATTATATAAAAATAATATATAGGACAATTTTACATACATTGCTCTGGTCACAAACAAAGCTCTAGACTTATACTATGTGTACCAGAAACAACTATATAATACATATCATATTTTATATACACCCAGATCATTAGAAACGATACAGAAAAACGTACTTATATTTTTAGCCATGGGTGGGAATCGAACTCACGTCCTCTGGATACTTACATTAGTCTACGGAGAAAGATGTGTTAGATTAACACACATAAAAATATATAAAAGTATCACTAAAGATGCTTTCACACAATGAATGGATTATGTGATATCATCATCAGTAGTCTATATGGAAAACGATTTATCACCATTGCAGACAAACAAAGGTACACTTGGATAGTATGATACAATACGACTGGAATGGAAAAATGACAAATAACCCAGTCAAGAGATGCGGAGACTTATGTGTATCCCTAAAGTATTCCTAAAGATATATACTCAATGCATGGATTATGCGATATCATAATCGTAGCCTATATGGAAAAATATTTTTCACCAATGAAGGCGTATAAAGGTTTACTTGGGAAATCTATACTAATATTATAAAGCTGAAGAGTTTGTTTGTTTGTTTGTTTGAACGCGCTAATCTCCGAAACTACTGGTTCGAATTGAATAATTCCTTTTGTGTTGGATAGTCCAGTTATCGAGGAAGGCTATAGGCTATATAACATCACGCTACGACCAATAGGAGCAAAGATATAGTGGTAAATGTGTAAAAAACGGGAAAAATTATTTCATCTTTGAAGCCTTCCGTTGCGTGCGCCGTGAAAACGGTTCAAGATACACAAAAAATATGTATTAAAGAATAATCTAAATATATATAACTCAAAGGTGACTGACTGACATAGTGATCTATCAACGCACAGCCCAAACCACTAGACGGATCGGGCTGAAATTTGGCATGCAGGTAGATGTTATGACGTAGGCATCCGCTAAGAAAGGATTTTGATAAATTCTACCCCCAAGGGGATAAAATAGAGGATGAAAGTTTATATGATAAAAAAAAAAACTATTCCACGCGGACGAAGTCGCGAGCACAGCTAGTATTATATAAAAATAATATGTAGGACAATTTTACATACATTGCTCTGGTTACAAACTAAGCTCAAAGCTTGTACTATATATACCAGAAACAACTATATAATACACTAGCTGACCGGCGCAACTTTGTCTGCGCGTTTAAATTTAACCGTTTACGCAGCGTACGCTCTTAAAAGGAATAATTTTTCCCCGTTTTTGCAACATTTTTCTTTGTTACTCCGCTCCTATTAGTCGTAGCGTGATGTTATATAGCCTATAGCCTTTCTCGATAAATGGATTATCCAACACGAAAATATTTTTTCAATTCGAATCAGTAGTTCCTGAGATTAGCGCGTTCAAACAAACAAACAAACAAACTCTTCAGCTTTATAATATTAGTATAGATATCATATTTTATATACACCCAGATCATTAGAAACGATACAGAAAAACGTACTTATATTTTTAGCCATGGGTGGGAATCGAACTCACGTCCTCTGGATACTTGCATTAGTCTACGGAGAAAGATGTGTTAGATTAACACACATAAAAATATATAAGAGTATCACTAAAGATGCTTTCACACAATGAATGGATTATGTGATATCATCATCAGTAGTCTATATGGAAAACGATTTATCACCATTGTAGACAAACAAAGGTAAACTTCAATAGTATGATACAATACGACTGACAACAGATGCGAAGACTTATGTGTATCCCTAAAGTATTCCTAAAGATATATACTCCATGCATGAATTATGCGATATCATAATCGTAGCCTATATGGAAAAATATTTATCACCAATGAAGGCGTATAAAAGTATACTTGGGAAATATTATATAAAAATAATATATAGGACAATTTTACATACATTGCTCTGGTCACAAACAAAGCTCTAGACTTATACTATGTGTACCAGAAACAACTATATAATACACATATCATATTCAGATGCCTATATGGAAAAATATTTGTAACCAATGCAGCAAATAAAGGTATACTTGGGAAATAGAAAAATGTGTTAAATTTACACACATAAAAATATATAAAAGTATCACTAAAGATGCTTTCACACAATGAATGGATTATGTGATATCATCATCAGTAGTCTATATGGAAAACGATTTATCACCATTGCAGACAAACAAAGGTACACTTGGATAGTATGATACAATACGACTGGAATGGAAAAATGACAAATAACCCAGTCAAGAGATGCGGAGACTTATGTGTATCCCTAAAGTATTCCTAAAGATATATACTCAATGCATGGATTATGCGATATCATAATCGTAGCCTATATGGAAAAATATTTTTCACCAATGAAGGCGTATAAAGGTTTACTTGGGAAATATTATATAAAAATAATATGTAGGACAATTTTACATACATTGCTCTGGTTACAAACTAAGCTCAAAGCTTGTACTATGTATACCAGAAACAACTATATAATACACTAGCTGACCGGCGCAACTTTGTCTGCGCGTTTAAATTTAACCGTTTACGCAGCGTACGCTCTTAAAAGGAATAATTTTTCCCCGTTTTTGCAACATTTTTCTTTGTTACTCCGCTCCTATTAGTCGTAGCGTGATGTTATATAGCCTTTCTCGATAAATGGATTATCCAACACGAAAATATTTTTTCAATTCGAATCAGTAGTTCCTGAGATTAGCGCGTTCAAACAAACAAACAAACTCTTCAGCTTTATAATATTAGTATAGATATCATATTTTATATACACCCAGATCATTAGAAACGATACAGAAAAACGTACTTATATTTTTAGCCATGGGTGGGAATCGAACTCACGTCCTCTGGATACTTGCATTAGTCTACGGAGAAAGATGTGTTAGATTAACACACATAAAAATATATAAGAGTATCACTAAAGATGCTTTCACACAATGAATGGATTATGTGATATCATCATCAGTAGTCTATATGGAAAACGATTTATCACCATTGTAGACAAACAAAGGTAAACTTCAATAGTATGATACAATACGACTGACAACAGATGCAAAGACTTATGTGTATTCCTAAAGTATTCCTAAAGATATATACTCCATGCATGAATTATGCGATATCATAATCGTAGCCTATATGGAAAAATATTTATCACCAATGAAGGCGTATAAAAGTATACTTGGGAAATATTATATAAAAATAATACATAGGACAATTTTACATACATTGCTCTGGTCACAAACAAAGCTCTAGACTTATACTATGTGTACCAGAAACAACTATATAATACACATATCATATTCAGATGCCTATATGGAAAAATATTTGTAACCAATGCAGCAAATAAAGGTATACTTGGGAAATAGAAAAATGTGTTAAATTTACACACATAAATATATATAAAAGCATCACTAACGATCCTTTTACACAATGCGTGGATTATGCGATATCATAATCAGTAGCCTATATGGAAAAATATTGATCACCAATGCAGGCGAATAAAGATATAGATGGGAAATGTAATATAATAATAATATGTAGGACAATTTTACATACATTACTCTGGTTACAAACTAAGCTCAAATCTTGTACTATGTATACCAGAAACAACTATATAATACATATCATATTTTATATACTCCCAGAACATTAGCAACGATACAGAAAAACGTACTTATATTTTTAACCATGGGTGGGAATCGAACTCACGGCCTCTGGATACTTACATTAGTCTACGAAGAAAGATGTGTTAGATTAACACACATAAAAATATATAAAAGTATCACTAAAGATGCTTTCACACAATGCATGGATTATGTGATATCATCATTAGTAGTCTATATGGAAAACGATTTATCACCATTGCAGACAAACAAAGGTACACTTGGATGGTATGATACAATACGACTGGAATGGAGAAGCGACAAAAAACCCAGTCAAGAGATACGGAGACTTATGTGTATCCTTAAAGTATTCCAAAAGATATATATATTCAATGCATGGATTATGCGATATCATAATCGTAGCCTATATGGAAAAATATTTATCACCAATGAAGGCGTATAAAGGTATACTTGGGAAATATTATATAAAAATAATATGTAGGACAATTTTACATTCATTGCTCTGGTCACAAACAAAGCTCTAGACGTATACTATGTGTACCAGAAACAACTATATAATACATATATCATAATCAGATGCCTATATGGAAAAATATTTATAACCAATGCAGCGAATAAAGGTATACTTGGGAAATAGAAAAATGTGTTAAATTTACACATATAAATATATATAAAAGCATCACTAACGATCCTTTTACACAATGCGTAGATTATGCGATATCATAATCAGTAGCCTATATGGAAAAATATTTATCACCAATGCAGGCGAATAAAGGTATGGATGGGAAATATAATATAATAATAATATGTAGGACAATTTTACATACTTTGCTCTGGTTACAAACTAAGCTCAAAGCTTGTACTATGTATACCAGAAACAACTATATAATACATATCATATTTTATATACACCCAGATATTTAGAAACGATACAGAAAAACGTACTTATATTTTTAGCCATGGGTGGGAATCGAACTCACGTCCTCTGGATACTTACATTAGTCTACGGAGAAAGATGTGTTAGATTAACACACATAAAAATATATAAAAGTATCACTAAAGATGCTTTCACACAATGAATGGATTATGTGATATCATCATCAGTAGTCTATATGGAAAACGATTTATCACCATTGCAGACAAACAAAGGTACACTTGAATAGTATGATACAATACGACTGGAATGGAGAAGTGACAAAAAACCCAGTCAAGAGATGCGGAGACTTATGTGTATCCCTAAAGTATTCCTAAAGATATATACTCAATGCATGGATTATGCGATATCATAATCGTAGCCTATATGGAAAAATATTTATCACCAATGAAGGCGTATAAAGGTATACTTGGGAAATATTATATAAAAATAATATGTAGGGCAATTTTACATACATTGCTCTGGTTACAAACAAAGCTCTAGACTTATACTATGTGTACCAGAAACAACTATATAATACATATATCATAATCAGATGCCTATATGGAAAAATATTTATAACCAATGCAGCGAATAAAGGTATACTTGGGAAATAGAAAAATGTGTTAAATTTACACACATAAATATATATAAAAGCATCACTAACGATCCTTTTACACAATGCGTAGATTATGCGATATCATAATCAGTAGCCTATATGGAAAAATATTTATCACCAATGAAGGCGTATAACGGTATACTTGGGAAATATTATTTAAAAATAATATGTAGGACAAGTTTACATACATTGCTCTGGTCACAAACAAAGCTCTAGACTTATACTATGTGTACCAGAAACAACTATATAATACATATATCATAATCTGATGCCTATATGGAAAAATATTTGTAACCAATGCAGCAAATAAAGGTATACTTGGGAAATAGAAAAATGTGTTAAATTTACACACATAAATATATATATAAAAGCATCACTAACGATCCTTTTATACAATGCGTGGATTATGCGATATCATAATCAGTAGCCTATATGGAAAATATTTATCACCAATGCAGGCGAATAAAGGTATGGATGGGAAATATAATATAATAATAATATGTAGGACAATTTTACATACATTGCTCTGGTTACAAACTAAGCTCAAAGCTTGTACTATGTATACCAGAAACAACTATATAATACATATCATATTTTATATACACCCAGATCATTAGAAACGATACAGAAAAACGTACTTATATTTTTAGCCATGGGTGGGAATCGAACTCACGTCCTCTGGATACTTACATTAGTCTACGGAGAAAGATGTGTTAGATTAACACACATAAAAATATATAAAAGTATCACTAAAGATGCTTTCACACAATGAATGGATTATGTGATATCATCATCAGTAGTCTATATGGAAAACGATTTATCACCATTGCAGACAAACAAAGGTACACTTGGATAGTATGATACAATACGACTGGAATGGAAAAATGACAAATAACCCAGTCAAGAGATGCGGAGACTTATGTGTATCCCTAAAGTATTCCTAAAGATATATACTCAATGCATGGATTATGCGATATCATAATCGTAGCCTATATGGAAAAATATTTTTCACCAATGAAGGCGTATAAAGGTTTACTTGGGAAATATTATATAAAAATAATATGTAGGACAATTTTACATACATTGCTCTGGTTACAAACTAAGCTCAAAGCTTGTACTATGTATACCAGAAACAACTATATAATACACTAGCTGACCGGCGCAACTTTGTCTGCGCGTTTAAATTTAACCGTTTACGCAGCGTACGCTCTTAAAAGGAATAATTTTTCCCCGTTTTTGCAACATTTTTCTTTGTTACTCCGCTCCTATTAGTCGTAGCGTGATGTTATATAGCCTTTCTCGATAAATGGATTATCCAACACGAAAATATTTTTTCAATTCGAATCAGTAGTTCCTGAGATTAGCGCGTTCAAACAAACAAACAAACTCTTCAGCTTTATAATATTAGTATAGATATCATATTTTATATACACCCAGATCATTAGAAACGATACAGAAAAACGTACTTATATTTTTAGCCATGGGTGGGAATCGAACTCACGTCCTCTGGATACTTGCATTAGTCTACGGAGAAAGATGTGTTAGATTAACACACATAAAAATATATAAGAGTATCACTAAAGATGCTTTCACACAATGAATGGATTATGTGATATCATCATCAGTAGTCTATATGGAAAACGATTTATCACCATTGTAGACAAACAAAGGTAAACTTCAATAGTATGATACAATACGACTGACAACAGATGCGAAGACTTATGTGTATCCCTAAAGTATTCCTAAAGATATATACTCCATATATGAATTATGCGATATCATAATCGTAGCCTATATGGAAAAATATTTATCACCAATGAAGGCGTATAAAAGTATACTTGGGAAATATTATATAAAAATAATATATAGGACAATTTTACATACATTGCTCTGGTCACAAACAAAGCTCTAGACTTATACTATGTGTACCAGAAACAACTATATAATACACATATCATATTCAGATGCCTATATGGAAAAATATTTGTAACCAATGCAGCAAATAAAGGTATACTTGGGAAATAGAAAAATGTGTTAAATTTACACACATAAATATATATAAAAGCATCACTAACGATCCTTTTACACAATGCGTGGATTATGCGATATCATAATCAGTAGCCTATATGGAAAAATATTGATCACCAATGCAGGCGAATAAAGATATAGATGGGAAATATAATATAATAATAATATGTAGGACAATTTTACATCAAATCCCGGTGTGTACCAATGAGTTTTTAATTAAAAATGTACATTTGTTTGACAATACCACTATAGTGCCTCGGAGAGCACGTTAAGCTGTCGGTCCCGGTTTCACTATACCAACTTGTGAAACTGTTTATAGATGGGTTATTGAGTCTATTCAAAACATCGCAACGAGCTAGCCACTTGTTCGGTGTAGACTCATACCATCGGCTACGGCGAGGTGGGATTAAAACCCCTCCGCTGGGTACCCTGGGGCCGTCCAGGCGGTCTTGGGCGCCGTAAGGCACCCGTGATGATACATACATACAATTTTACATACATTACTCTGGTTACAAACTAAGCTCAAATCTTGTACTATGTATACCAGAAACAACTATATAATACATATCATATTTTATATACTCCCAGAACATTAGCAACGATACAGAAAAACGTACTTATATTTTTAACCATGGGTGGGAATCGAACTCACGGCCTCTGGATACTTACATTAGTCTACGAAGAAAGATGTGTTAGATTAACACACATAAAAATATATAAAAGTATCACTAAAGATGCTTTCACACAATGCATGGATTATGTGATATCATCATTAGTAGTCTATATGGAAAACGATTTATCACCATTGCAGACAAACAAAGGTACACTTGGATGGTATGATACAATACGACTGGAATGGAGAAGCGACAAAAAACCCAGTCAAGAGATACGGAGACTTATGTGTATCCTTAAAGTATTCCAAAAGATATATATTCAATGCATGGATTATGCGATATCATAATCGTAGCCTATATGGAAAAATATTTATCACCAATGAAGGCGTATAAAGGTATACTTGGGAAATATTATATAAAAATAATATGTAGGACAATTTTACATTTATTGCTCTGGTCACAAACAAAGCTCTAGACGTATACTATGTGTACCAGAAACAACTATATAATATATATATCATAATCAGATGCCTATATGGAAAAATATTTATAACCAATGCAGCGAATAAAGGTATACTTGGGAAATAGAAAAATGTGTTAAATTTACACATATAAATATATATAAAAGCATCACTAACGATCCTTTTACACAATGCGTAGATTATGCGATATCATAATCAGTAGCCTATATGGAAAAATATTTATCACCAATGAAGGCGTATAACGGTATACTTGGGAAATATTATTTAAAAATAATATGTAGGATAATTTTACATACATTGCTCTGGTCACAAACAAAGCTCTAGACTTATACTATGTGTACCAGAAACAACTATATAATACATATATCATAATCTGATGCCTATATGGAAAAATATTTGTAACCAATGCAGCAAATAAAGGTATACTTGGGAAATAGAAAAATGTGTTAAATTTACACACATAAATATATATATAAAAGCATCACTAACGATCCTTTTATACAATGCGTGAATTATGCGATATCATAATCAGTAGCCTATATGGAAAATATTTATCACCAATGCAGGCGAATAAAGGTATGGATGGGAAATATAATATAATAATAATATGTAGGACAATTTTACATACATTGCTCTGGTTACAAACTAAGCTCAAAGCTTGTACTATGTATACCAGAAACAACTATATAATACATATCATATTTTATATACACCCAGATCATTAGAAACGATACAGAAAAACGTACTTATATTTTTAGCCATGGGTGGGAATCGAACTCACGTCCTCTGGATACTTACATTAGTCTACGGAGAAAGATGTGTTAGATTAACACACATAAAAATATATAAAAGTATCACTAAAGATGCTTTCACACAATGAATGGATTATGTGATATCATCATCAGTAGTCTATATGGAAAACGATTTATCACCATTGCAGACAAACAAAGGTACACTTGGATAGTATGATACAATACGACTGGAATGGAAAAATGACAAATAACCCAGTCAAGAGATGCGGAGACTTATGTGTATCCCTAAAGTATTCCTAAAGATATATACTCAATGCATGGATTATGCGATATCATAATCGTAGCCTATATGGAAAAATATTTATCACCAATGAAGGCGTATAAAGGTTTACTTGGGAAATATTATATAAAAATAATATGTAGGACAATTTTACATACATTGCTCTGATTTCAAACTAAGCTCAAAGCTTGTACTATGTATACCAGAAACAACTATATAATACACTAGCTGACCGGCGCAACTTTGTCTGCGCGTTTAAATTTAACCGTTTACGCAGCGTACGCTCTTAAAAGGAATAATTTTTCCCCGTTTTTGCAACATTTTTCTTTGTTACTCCGCTCCTATTAGTCGTAGCGTGATGTTATATAGCCTATAGCCTTTCTCGATAAATGGATTATCCAACACGAAAATATTTTTTCAATTCGAATCAGTAGTTCCTGAGATTAGCGCGTTCAAACAAACAAACAAACAAACAAACTCTTCAGCTTTATAATATTAGTATAGATATCATATTTTATATACACCCAGATCATTAGAAACGATACAGAAAAACGTACTCTTATTTTTAGCCATGGGTGGGAATCGAACTCACGTCCTCTGGATACTTGCATTAGTCTACGGAGAAAGATGTGTTAGATTAACACACATAAAAATATATAAGAGTATCACTAAAGATGCTTTCACACAATGAATGGATTATGTGATATCATCATCAGTAGTCTATATGGAAAACGATTTATCACCATTGTAGACAAACAAAGGTAAACTTCAATAGTATGATACAATACGACTGACAACAGATGCGAAGACTTATGTGTATCCCTAAAGTATTCCTAAAGATATATACTCCATGCATGAATTATGCGATATCATAATCGTAGCCTATATGGAAAAATATTTATCACCAATGAAGGCGTATAAAAGTATACTTGGGAAATATTATATAAAAATAATATATAGGACAATTTTACATACATTGCTCTGGTCACAAACAAAGCTCTAGACTTATACTATGTGTACCAGAAACAACTATATAATACACATATCATATTCAGATGCCTATATGGAAAAATATTTGTAACCAATGCAGCAAATAAAGGTATACTTGGGAAATAGAAAAATGTGTTAAATTTACACACATAAATATATATAAAAGCATCACTAACGATCCTTTTACACAATGCGTGGATTATGCGATATCATAATCAGTAGCCTATATGGAAAAATATTGATCACCAATGCAGGCGAATAAAGATATAGATGGGAAATATAATATAATAATAATATGTAGGACAATTTTACATACATTACTCTGGTTACAAACTAAGCTCAAATCTTGTACTATGTATACCAGAAACAACTATATAATACATATCATATTTTATATACTCCCAGAACATTAGCAACGATACAGAAAAACGTACTTATATTTTTAACCATGGGTGGGAATCGAACTCACGGCCTCTGGATACTTACATTAGTCTACGAAGAAAGATGTGTTAGATTAACACACATAAAAATATATAAAAGTATCACTAAAGATGCTTTCACACAATGCATGGACTATGTGATATCATCATCAGTAGTCTATATGGAAAACGATTTATCACCATTGCAGACAAACAAAGGTACACTTGGATGGTATGATACAATACGACTGGAATGGAGAAGCGACAAAAAACCCAGTCAAGAGATACGGAGACTTATGTGTATCCTTAAAGTATTCCAAAAGATATATATTCAATGCATGGATTATGCGATATCATAATCGTAGCCTATATGGAAAAATATTTATCACCAATGAAGGCGTATAAAGGTATACTTGGGAAATATTATATAAAAATAATATGTAGGACAATTTTACATTCATTGCTCTGGTCACAAACAAAGCTCTAGACGTATACTATGTGTACCAGAAACAACTATATAATACATATATCATAATCAGATGCCTATATGGAAAAATATTTATAACCAATGCAGCGAATAAAGGTATACTTGGGAAATATAAAAATGTGTTAAATTTACACATATAAATATATATAAAAGCATCACTAACGATCCTTTTACACAATGCGTAGATTATGCGATATCATAATCAGTAGCCTATATGGAAAAATATTTATCACCAATGAAGGCGTATAACGGTATACTTGGGAAATATTATTTAAAAATAATATGTAGGATAATTTTACATACATTGCTCTGGTCACAAACAAAGCTCTAGACTTATACTATGTGTACCAGAAACAACTATATAATACATATATCATAATCTGATGCCTATATGGAAAAATATTTGTAACCAATGCAGCAAATAAAGGTATACTTGGGAAATAGAAAAATGTGTTAAATTTACACACATAAATATATATATAAAAGCATCACTAACGATCCTTTTATACAATGCGTGAATTATGCGATATCATAATCAGTAGCCTATATGGAAAATATTTATCACCAATGCAGGCGAATAAAGGTATGGATGGGAAATATAATATAATAATAATATGTAGGACAATTTTACATACATTGCTCTGGTTACAAACTAAGCTCAAAGCTTGTACTATGTATACCAGAAACAACTATATAATACATATCATATTTTATATACACCCAGATCATTAGAAACGATACAGAAAAACGTACTTATATTTTTAGCCATGGGTGGGAATCGAACTCACGTCCTCTGGATACTTACATTAGTCTACGGAGAAAGATGTGTTAGATTAACACACATAAAAATATATAAAAGTATCACTAAAGATGCTTTCACACAATGAATGGATTATGTGATATCATCATCAGTAGTCTATATGGAAAACGATTTATCACCATTGCAGACAAACAAAGGTACACTTGGATAGTATGATACAATACGACTGGAATGGCAAAATGACAAATAACCCAGTCAAGAGATGCGGAGACTTATGTGTATCCCTAAAGTATTCCTAAAGATATATACTCAATGCATGGATTATGCGATATCATAATCGTAGCCTATATGGAAAAATATTTATCACCAATGAAGGCGTATAAAGGTTTACTTGGGAAATATTATATAAAAATAATATGTAGGACAATTTTACATACATTGCTCTGGTTTCAAACTAAGCTCAAAGCTTGTACTATGTATACCAGAAACAACTATATAATACACTAGCTGACCGGCGCAACTTTGTCTGCGCGTTTAAATTTAACCGTTTACGCAGCGTACGCTCTTAAAAGGAATAATTTTTCCCCGTTTTTGCAACATTTTTCTTTGTTACTCCGCTCCTATTAGTCGTAGCGTGATGTTATATAGCCTATAGCCTTTCTCGATAAATGGATTATCCAACACGAAAATATTTTTTCAATTCGAATCAGTAGTTCCTGAGATTAGCGCGTTCAAACAAACAAACAAACAAACAAACTCTTCAGCTTTATAATATTAGTATAGATATCATATTTTATATACACCCAGATCATTAGAAACGATACAGAAAAACGTACTCTTATTTTTAGCCATGGGTGGGAATCGAACTCACGTCCTCTGGATACTTGCATTAGTCTACGGAGAAAGATGTGTTAGATTAACACACATAAAAATATATAAGAGTATCACTAAAGATGCTTTCACACAATGAATGGATTATGTGATATCATCATCAGTAGTCTATATGGAAAACGATTTATCACCATTGTAGACAAACAAAGGTAAACTTCAATAGTATGATACAATACGACTGACAACAGATGCGAAGACTTATGTGTATCCCTAAAGTATTCCTAAAGATATATACTCCATGCATGAATTATGCGATATCATAATCGTAGCCTATATGGAAAAATATTTATCACCAATGAAGGCGTATAAAAGTATACTTGGGAAATATTATATAAAAATAATATATAGGACAATTTTACATACATTGCTCTGGTCACAAACAAAGCTCTAGACTTATACTATGTGTACCAGAAACAACTATATAATACACATATCATATTCAGATGCCTATATGGAAAAATATTTGTAACCAATGCAGCAAATAAAGGTATACTTGGGAAATAGAAAAATGTGTTAAATTTACACACATAAATATATATAAAAGCATCACTAACGATCCTTTTACACAATGCGTGGATTATGCGATATCATAATCAGTAGCCTATATGGAAAAATATTGATCACCAATGCAGGCGAATAAAGATATAGATGGGAAATATAATATAATAATAATATGTAGGACAATTTTACATACATTACTCTGGTTACAAACTAAGCTCAAATCTTGTACTATGTATACCAGAAACAACTATATAATACATATCATATTTTATATACTCCCAGAACATTAGCAACGATACAGAAAAACGTACTTATATTTTTAATCATGGGTGGGAATCGAACTCACGGCCTCTGGATACTTACATTAGTCTACGAAGAAAGATGTGTTAGATTAACACACATAAAAATATATAAAAGTATCACTAAAGATGCTTTCACACAATGCATGGACTATGTGATATCATCATCAGTAGTCTATATGGAAAACGATTTATCAGCATTGCAGACAAACAAAGGTACACTTGGATGGTATGATACAATACGACTGGAATGGAGAAGCGACAAAAAACCCAGTCAAGAGATACGGAGACTTATGTGTATCCTTAAAGTATTCCAAAAGATATATATTCAATGCATGGATTATGCGATATCATAATCGTAGCCTATATGGAAAAATATTTATCACCAATGAAGGCGTATAAAGGTATACTTGGGAAATATTATATAAAAATAATATGTAGGACAATTTTACATTCATTGCTCTGGTCACAAACAAAGCTCTAGACGTATACTATGTGTACCAGAAACAACTATATAATACATATATCATAATCAGATGCCTATATGGAAAAATATTTATAACCAATGCAGCGAATAAAGGTATACTTGGGAAATATAAAAATGTGTTAAATTTACACATATAAATATATATAAAAGCATCACTAACGATCCTTTTACACAATGCGTAGATTATGCGATATCATAATCAGTAGCCTATATGGAAAAATATTTATCACCAATGAAGGCGTATAACGGTATACTTGGGAAATATTATTTAAAAATAATATGTAGGATAATTTTACATACATTGCTCTGGTCACAAACAAAGCTCTAGACTTATACTATGTGTACCAGAAACAACTATATAATACATATATCATAATCTGATGCCTATATGGAAAAATATTTGTAACCAATGCAGCAAATAAAGGTATACTTGGGAAATAGAAAAATGTGTTAAATTTACACACATAAATATATATATAAAAGCATCACTAACGATCCTTTTATACAATGCGTGAATTATGCGATATCATAATCAGTAGCCTATATGGAAAATATTTATCACCAATGCAGGCGAATAAAGGTATGGATGGGAAATATAATATAATAATAATATGTAGGACAATTTTACATACATTGCTCTGGTTACAAACTAAGCTCAAAGCTTGTACTATGTATACCAGAAACAACTATATAATACATATCATATTTTATATACACCCAGATCATTAGAAACGATACAGAAAAACGTACTTATATTTTTAGCCATGGGTGGGAATCGAACTCACGTCCTCTGGATACTTACATTAGTCTACGGAGAAAGATGTGTTAGATTAACACACATAAAAATATATAAAAGTATCACTAAAGATGCTTTCACACAATGAATGGATTATGTGATATCATCATCAGTAGTCTATATGGAAAACGATTTATCACCATTGCAGACAAACAAAGGTACACTTGGATAGTATGATACAATACGACTGGAATGGAAAAATGACAAATAACCCAGTCAAGAGATGCGGAGACTTATGTGTATCCCTAAAGTATTCCTAAAGATATATACTCAATGCATGGATTATGCGATATCATAATCGTAGCCTATATGGAAAAATATTTATCACCAATGAAGGCGTATAAAGGTTTACTTGGGAAATATTATATAAAAATAATATGTAGGACAATTTTACATACATTGCTCTGGTTTCAAACTAAGCTCAAAGCTTGTACTATGTATACCAGAAACAACTATATAATACACTAGCTGACCGGCGCAACTTTGTCTGCGCGTTTAAATTTAACCGTTTACGCAGCGTACGCTCTTAAAAGGAATAATTTTTCCCCGTTTTTGCAACATTTTTCTTTGTTACTCCGCTCCTATTAGTCGTAGCGTGATGTTATATAGCCTATAGCCTTTCTCGATAAATGGATTATCCAACACGAAAATATTTTTTCAATTCGAATCAGTAGTTCCTGAGATTAGCGCGTTCAAACAAACAAACAAACAAACAAACTCTTCAGCTTTATAATATTAGTATAGATATCATATTTTATATACACCCAGATCATTAGAAACGATACAGAAAAACGTACTCTTATTTTTAGCCATGGGTGGGAATCGAACTCACGTCCTCTGGATACTTGCATTAGTCTACGGAGAAAGATGTGTTAGATTAACACACATAAAAATATATAAGAGTATCACTAAAGATGCTTTCACACAATGAATGGATTATGTGATATCATCATCAGTAGTCTATATGGAAAACGATTTATCACCATTGTAGACAAACAAAGGTAAACTTCAATAGTATGATACAATACGACTGACAACAGATGCGAAGACTTATGTGTATCCCTAAAGTATTCCTAAAGATATATACTCCATGCATGAATTATGCGATATCATAATCGTAGCCTATATGGAAAAATATTTATCACCAATGAAGGCGTATAAAAGTATACTTGGGAAATATTATATAAAAATAATATATAGGACAATTTTACATACATTGCTCTGGTCACAAACAAAGCTCTAGACTTATACTATGTGTACCAGAAACAACTATATAATACACATATCATATTCAGATGCCTATATGGAAAAATATTTGTAACCAATGCAGCAAATAAAGGTATACTTGGGAAATAGAAAAATGTGTTAAATTTACACACATAAATATATATAAAAGCATCACTAACGATCCTTTTACACAATGCGTGGATTATGCGATATCATAATCAGTAGCCTATATGGAAAAATATTGATCACCAATGCAGGCGAATAAAGATATAGATGGGAAATATAATATAATAATAATATGTAGGACAATTTTACATACATTACTCTGGTTACAAACTAAGCTCAAATCTTGTACTATGTATACCAGAAACAACTATATAATACATATCATATTTTATATACTCCCAGAACATTAGCAACGATACAGAAAAACGTACTTATATTTTTAACCATGGGTGGGAATCGAACTCACGGCCTCTGGATACTTACATTAGTCTACGAAGAAAGATGTGTTAGATTAACACACATAAAAATATATAAAAGTATCACTAAAGATGCTTTCACACAATGCATGGACTATGTGATATCATCATCAGTAGTCTATATGGAAAACGATTTATCACCATTGCAGACAAACAAAGGTACACTTGGATGGTATGATACAATACGACTGGAATGGAGAAGCGACAAAAAACCCAGTCAAGAGATACGGAGACTTATGTGTATCCTTAAAGTATTCCAAAAGATATATATTCAATGCATGGATTATGCGATATCATAATCGTAGCCTATATGGAAAAATATTTATCACCAATGAAGGCGTATAAAGGTATACTTGGGAAATATTATATAAAAATAATATGTAGGACAATTTTACATTCATTGCTCTGGTCACAAACAAAGCTCTAGACGTATACTATGTGTACCAGAAACAACTATATAATACATATATCATAATCAGATGCCTATATGGAAAAATATTTATAACCAATGCAGCGAATAAAGGTATACTTGGGAAATAGAAAAATGTGTTAAATTTACACATATAAATATATATAAAAGCATCACTAACGATCCTTTTACACAATGCGTAGATTATGCGATATCATAATCAGTAGCCTATATGGAAAAATATTTATCACCAATGAAGGCGTATAACGGTATACTTGGGAAATATTATTTAAAAATAATATGTAGGATAATTTTACATACATTGCTCTGGTCACAAACAAAGCTCTAGACTTATACTATGTGTACCAGAAACAACTATATAATACATATATCATAATCTGATGCCTATATGGAAAAATATTTGTAACCAATGCAGCAAATAAAGGTATACTTGGGAAATAGAAAAATGTGTTAAATTTACACACATAAATATATATATAAAAGCATCACTAACGATCCTTTTATACAATGCGTGGATTATGCGATATCATAATCAGTAGCCTATATGGAAAATATTTATCACCAATGCAGGCGAATAAAGGTATGGATGGGAAATATAATATAATAATAATATGTAGGACAATTTTACATACATTGCTCTGATTACAAACTAAGCTCAAAGCTTGTACTATGTATACCAGAAACAACTATATAATACATATCATATTTTATATACACCCAGATCATTAGAAACGATACAGAAAAACGTACTTATATTTTTAGCCATGGGTGGGAATCGAACTCACGTCCTCTGGATACTTACATTAGTCTACGGAGAAAGATGTGTTAGATTAACACACATAAAAATATATAAAAGTATCACTAAAGATGCTTTCACACAATGAATGGATTATGTGATATCATCATCAGTAGTCTATATGGAAAACGATTTATCACCATTGCAGACAAACAAAGGTACACTTGGATAGTATGATACAATACGACTGGAATGGAAAAATGACAAATAACCCAGTCAAGAGATGCGGAGACTTATGTGTATCCCTAAAGTATTCCTAAAGATATATACTCAATGCATGGATTATGCGATATCATAATCGTAGCCTATATGGAAAAATATTTATCACCAATGAAGGCGTATAAAGGTTTACTTGGGAAATATTATATAAAAATAATATGTAGGACAATTTTACATACATTGCTCTGGTTACAAACTAAGCTCAAAGCTTGTACTATGTATACCAGAAACAACTATATAATACACTAGCTGACCGGCGCAACTTTGTCTGCGCGTTTAAATTTAACCGTTTACGCAGCGTACGCTCTTAAAAGGAATAATTTTTCCCCGTTTTTGCAACATTTTTCTTTGTTACTCCGCTCCTATTAGTCGTAGCGTGATGTTATATAGCCTATAGCCTTTCTCGATAAATGGATTATCCAACACGAAAATATTTTTTCAATTCGAATCAGTAGTTCCTGAGATTAGCGCGTTCAAACAAACAAACAAACAAACAAACTCTTCAGCTTTATAATATTAGTATAGATATCATATTTTATATACACCCAGATCATTAGAAACGATACAGAAAAACGTACTCTTATTTTTAGCCATGGGTGGGAATCGAACTCACGTCCTCTGGATACTTGCATTAGTCTACGGAGAAAGATGTGTTAGATTAACACACATAAAAATATATAAGAGTATCACTAAAGATGCTTTCACACAATGAATGGATTATGTGATATCATCATCAGTAGTCTATATGGAAAACGATTTATCACCATTGTAGACAAACAAAGGTAAACTTCAATAGTATGATACAATACGACTGACAACAGATGCGAAGCCTTATGTGTATCCCTAAAGTATTCCTAAAGATATATACTCCATGCATGAATTATGCGATATCATAATCGTAGCCTATATGGAAAAATATTTATCACCAATGAAGGCGTATAAAAGTATACTTGGGAAATATTATATAAAAATAATATATAGGACAATTTTACATACATTGCTCTGGTCACAAACAAAGCTCTAGACTTATACTATGTGTACCAGAAACAACTATATAATACACATATCATATTCAGATGCCTATATGGAAAAATATTTGTAACCAATGCAGCAAATAAAGGTATACTTGGGAAATAGAAAAATGTGTTAAATTTACACACATAAATATATATAAAAGCATCACTAACGATCCTTTTACACAATGCGTGGATTATGCGATATCATAATCAGTAGCCTATATGGAAAAATATTGATCACCAATGCAGGCGAATAAAGATATAGATGGGAAATATAATATAATAATAATATGTAGGACAATTTTACATACATTACTCTGGTTACAAACTAAGCTCAAATCTTGTACTATGTATACCAGAAACAACTATATAATACATATCATATTTTATATACTCCCAGAACATTAGCAACGATACAGAAAAACGTACTTATATTTTTAACCATGGGTGGGAATCGAACTCACGGCCTCTGGATACTTACATTAGTCTACGAAGAAAGATGTGTTAGATTAACACACATAAAAATATATAAAAGTATCACTAAAGATGCTTTCACACAATGCATGGACTATGTGATATCATCATCAGTAGTCTATATGGAAAACGATTTATCACCATTGCAGACAAACAAAGGTACACTTGGATGGTATGATACAATACGACTGGAATGGAGAAGCGACAAAAAACCCAGTCAAGAGATACGGAGACTTATGTGTATCCTTAAAGTATTCCAAAAGATATATATTCAATGCATGGATTATGCGATATCATAATCGTAGCCTATATGGAAAAATATTTATCACCAATGAAGGCGTATAAAGGTATACTTGGGAAATATTATATAAAAATAATATGTAGGACAATTTTACATTCATTGCTCTGGTCACAAACAAAGCTCTAGACGTATACTATGTGTACCAGAAACAACTATATAATACATATATCATAATCAGATGCCTATATGGAAAAATATTTATAACCAATGCAGCGAATAAAGGTATACTTGGGAAATATAAAAATGTGTTAAATTTACACATATAAATATATATAAAAGCATCACTAACGATCCTTTTACACAATGCGTAGATTATGCGATATCATAATCAGTAGCCTATATGGAAAAATATTTATCACCAATGAAGGCGTATAACGGTATACTTGGGAAATATTATTTAAAAATAATATGTAGGATAATTTTACATACATTGCTCTGGTCACAAACAAAGCTCTAGACTTATACTATGTGTACCAGAAACAACTATATAATACATATATCATAATCTGATGCCTATATGGAAAAATATTTGTAACCAATGCAGCAAATAAAGGTATACTTGGGAAATAGAAAAATGTGTTAAATTTACACACATAAATATATATATAAAAGCATCACTAACGATCCTTTTATACAATGCGTGAATTATGCGATATCATAATCAGTAGCCTATATGGAAAATATTTATCACCAATGCAGGCGAATAAAGGTATGGATGGGAAATATAATATAATAATAATATGTAGGACAATTTTACATACATTGCTCTGGTTACAAACTAAGCTCAAAGCTTGTACTATGTATACCAGAAACAACTATATAATACATATCATATTTTATATACACCCAGATCATTAGAAACGATACAGAAAAACGTACTTATATTTTTAGCCATGGGTGGGAATCGAACTCACGTCCTCTGGATACTTACATTAGTCTACGGAGAAAGATGTGTTAGATTAACACACATAAAAATATATAAAAGTATCACTAAAGATGCTTTCACACAATGAATGGATTATGTGATATCATCATCAGTAGTCTATATGGAAAACGATTTATCACCATTGCAGACAAACAAAGGTACACTTGGATAGTATGATACAATACGACTGGAATGGAAAAATGACAAATAACCCAGTCAAGAGATGCGGAGACTTATGTGTATCCCTAAAGTATTCCTAAAGATATATACTCAATGCATGGATTATGCGATATCATAATCGTAGCCTATATGGAAAAATATTTATCACCAATGAAGGCGTATAAAGGTTTACTTGGGAAATATTATATAAAAATAATATGTAGGACAATTTTACATACATTGCTCTGGTTTCAAACTAAGCTCAAAGCTTGTACTATGTATACCAGAAACAACTATATAATACACTAGCTGACCGGCGCAACTTTGTCTGCGCGTTTAAATTTAACCGTTTACGCAGCGTACGCTCTTAAAAGGAATAATTTTTCCCCGTTTTTGCAACATTTTTCTTTGTTACTCCGCTCCTATTAGTCGTAGCGTGATGTTATATAGCCTATAGCCTTTCTCGATAAATGGATTATCCAACACGAAAATATTTTTTCAATTCGAATCAGCAGTTCCTGAGATTAGCGCGTTCAAACAAACAAACAAACAAACAAACTCTTCAGCTTTATAATATTAGTATAGATATCATATTTTATATACACCCAGATCATTAGAAACGATACAGAAAAACGTACTCTTATTTTTAGCCATGGGTGGGAATCGAACTCACGTCCTCTGGATACTTGCATTAGTCTACGGAGAAAGATGTGTTAGATTAACACACATAAAAATATATAAGAGTATCACTAAAGATGCTTTCACACAATGAATGGATTATGTGATATCATCATCAGTAGTCTATATGGAAAACGATTTATCACCATTGTAGACAAACAAAGGTAAACTTCAATAGTATGATACAATACGACTGACAACAGATGCGAAGACTTATGTGTATCCCTAAAGTATTCCTAAAGATATATACTCCATGCATGAATTATGCGATATCATAATCGTAGCCTATATGGAAAAATATTTATCACCAATGAAGGCGTATAAAAGTATACTTGGGAAATATTATATAAAAATAATATATAGGACAATTTTACATACATTGCTCTGGTCACAAACAAAGCTCTAGACTTATACTATGTGTACCAGAAACAACTATATAATACACATATCATATTCAGATGCCTATATGGAAAAATATTTGTAACCAATGCAGCAAATAAAGGTATACTTGGGAAATAGAAAAATGTGTTAAATTTACACACATAAATATATATAAAAGCATCACTAACGATCCTTTTACACAATGCGTGGATTATGCGATATCATAATCAGTAGCCTATATGGAAAAATATTGATCACCAATGCAGGCGAATAAAGATATAGATGGGAAATATAATATAATAATAATATGTAGGACAATTTTACATACATTACTCTGGTTACAAACTAAGCTCAAATCTTGTACTATGTATACCAGAAACAACTATATAATACATATCATATTTTATATACTCCCAGAACATTAGCAACGATACAGAAAAACGTACTTATATTTTTAACCATGGGTGGGAATCGAACTCACGGCCTCTGGATACTTACATTAGTCTACGAAGAAAGATGTGTTAGATTAACACACATAAAAATATATAAAAGTATCACTAAAGATGCTTTCACACAATGCATGGACTATGTGATATCATCATCAGTAGTCTATATGGAAAACGATTTATCACCATTGCAGACAAACAAAGGTACACTTGGATGGTATGATACAATACGACTGGAATGGAGAAGCGACAAAAAACCCAGTCAAGAGATACGGAGACTTATGTGTATCCTTAAAGTATTCCAAAAGATATATATTCAATGCATGGATTATGCGATATCATAATCGTAGCCTATATGGAAAAATATTTATCACCAATGAAGGCGTATAAAGGTATACTTGGGAAATATTATATAAAAATAATATGTAGGACAATTTTACATTCATTGCTCTGGTCACAAACAAAGCTCTAGACGTATACTATGTGTACCAGAAACAACTATATAATACATATATCATAATCAGATGCCTATATGGAAAAATATTTATAACCAATGCAGCGAATAAAGGTATACTTGGGAAATAGAAAAATGTGTTAAATTTACACATATAAATATATATAAAAGCATCACTAACGATCCTTTTACACAATGCGTAGATTATGCGATATCATAATCAGTAGCCTATATGGAAAAATATTTATCACCAATGAAGGCGTATAACGGTATACTTGGGAAATATTATTTAAAAATAATATGTAGGATAATTTTACATACATTGCTCTGGTCACAAACAAAGCTCTAGACTTATACTATGTGTACCAGAAACAACTATATAATACATATATCATAATCTGATGCCTATATGGAAAAATATTTGTAACCAATGCAGCAAATAAAGGTATACTTGGGAAATAGAAAAATGTGTTAAATTTACACACATAAATATATATATAAAAGCATCACTAACGATCCTTTTATACAATGCGTGGATTATGCGATATCATAATCAGTAGCCTATATGGAAAATATTTATCACCAATGCAGGCGAATAAAGGTATGGATGGGAAATATAATATAATAATAATATGTAGGACAATTTTACATACATTGCTCTGATTACAAACTAAGCTCAAAGCTTGTACTATGTATACCAGAAACAACTATATAATACATATCATATTTTATATACACCCAGATCATTAGAAACGATACAGAAAAACGTACTTATATTTTTAGCCATGGGTGGGAATCGAACTCACGTCCTCTGGATACTTACATTAGTCTACGGAGAAAGATGTGTTAGATTAACACACATAAAAATATATAAAAGTATCACTAAAGATGCTTTCACACAATGAATGGATTATGTGATATCATCATCAGTAGTCTATATGGAAAACGATTTATCACCATTGCAGACAAACAAAGGTACACTTGGATAGTATGATACAATACGACTGGAATGGAAAAATGACAAATAACCCAGTCAAGAGATGCGGAGACTTATGTGTATCCCTAAAGTATTCCTAAAGATATATACTCAATGCATGGATTATGCGATATCATAATCGTAGCCTATATGGAAAAATATTTATCACCAATGAAGGCGTATAAAGGTTTACTTGGGAAATATTATATAAAATTAATATGTAGGACAATTTTACATACATTGCTCTGGTTACAAACTAAGCTCAAAGCTTGTACTATGTATACCAGAAACAACTATATAATACACTAGCTGACCGGCGCAACTTTGTCTGCGCGTTTAAATTTAACCGTTTACGCAGCGTACGCTCTTAAAAGGAATAATTTTTCCCCGTTTTTGCAACATTTTTCTTTGTTACTCCGCTCCTATTAGTCGTAGCGTGATGTTATATAGCCTATAGCCTTTCTCGATAAATGGATTATCCAACACGAAAATATTTTTTCAATTCGAATCAGTAGTTCCTGAGATTAGCGCGTTCAAACAAACAAACAAACAAACAAACTCTTCAGCTTTATAATATTAGTATAGATATCATATTTTATATACACCCAGATCATTAGAAACGATACAGAAAAACGTACTCTTATTTTTAGCCATGGGTGGGAATCGAACTCACGTCCTCTGGATACTTGCATTAGTCTACGGAGAAAGATGTGTTAGATTAACACACATAAAAATATATAAGAGTATCACTAAAGATGCTTTCACACAATGAATGGATTATGTGATATCATCATCAGTAGTCTATATGGAAAACGATTTATCACCATTGTAGACAAACAAAGGTAAACTTCAATAGTATGATACAATACGACTGACAACAGATGCGAAGCCTTATGTGTATCCCTAAAGTATTCCTAAAGATATATACTCCATGCATGAATTATGCGATATCATAATCGTAGCCTATATGGAAAAATATTTATCACCAATGAAGGCGTATAAAAGTATACTTGGGAAATATTATATAAAAATAATATATAGGACAATTTTACATACATTGCTCTGGTCACAAACAAAGCTCTAGACTTATACTATGTGTACCAGAAACAACTATATAATACACATATCATATTCAGATGCCTATATGGAAAAATATTTGTAACCAATGCAGCAAATAAAGGTATACTTGGGAAATAGAAAAATGTGTTAAATTTACACACATAAATATATATAAAAGCATCACTAACGATCCTTTTACACAATGCGTGGATTATGCGATATCATAATCAGTAGCCTATATGGAAAAATATTGATCACCAATGCAGGCGAATAAAGATATAGATGGGAAATATAATATAATAATAATATGTAGGACAATTTTACATACATTACTCTGGTTACAAACTAAGCTCAAATCTTGTACTATGTATACCAGAAACAACTATATAATACATATCATATTTTATATACTCCCAGAACATTAGCAACGATACAGAAAAACGTACTTATATTTTTAACCATGGGTGGGAATCGAACTCACGGCCTCTGGATACTTACATTAGTCTACGAAGAAAGATGTGTTAGATTAACACACATAAAAATATATAAAAGTATCACTAAAGATTCTTTCACACAATGCATGGATTATGTGATATCATCATTAGTAGTCTATATGGAAAACGATTTATCACCATTGCAGACAAACAAAGGTACACTTGGATGGTATGATACAATACGACTGGAATGGAGAAGCGACAAAAAACCCAGTCAAGAGATACGGAGACTTATGTGTATCCTTAAAGTATTCCAAAAGATATATATTCAATGCATGGATTATGCGATATCATAATCGTAGCCTATATGGAAAAATATTTATCACCAATGAAGGCGTATAAAGGTATACTTGGGAAATATTATATAAAAATAATATGTAGGACAATTTTACATTCATTGCTCTGGTCACAAACAAAGCTCTAGACGTATACTATGTGTACCAGAAACAACTATATAATACATATATCATAATCAGATGCCTATATGGAAAAATATTTATAACCAATGCAGCGAATAAAGGTATACTTGGGAAATAGAAAAATGTGTTAAATTTACACATATAAATATATATAAAAGCATCACTAACGATCCTTTTACACAATGCGTAGATTATGCGATATCATAATCAGTAGCCTATATGGAAAAATATTTATCACCAATGAAGGCGTATAACGGTATACTTGGGAAATGTTATTTAAAAATAATATGTAGGATAATTTTACATACATTGCTCTGGTCACAAACAAAGCTCTAGACTTATACTATGTGTACCAGAAACAACTATACAATACATATATCATAATCTGATGCCTATATGGAAAAATATTTGTAACCAATGCAGCAAATAAAGGTATACTTGGGAAATAGAAAAATGTGTTAAATTTACACACATAAATATATATATAAAAGCATCACTAACGATCCTTTTATACAATGCGTGGATTATGCGATATCATAATCAGTAGCCTATATGGAAAATATTTATCACCAATGCAGGCGAATAAAGGTATGGATGGGAAATATAATATAATAATAATATGTAGGACAATTTTACATACATTGCTCTGGTTACAAACTAAGCTCAAAGCTTGTACTATGTATACCAGAAACAACTATATAATACATATCATATTTTATATACACCCAGATATTTAGAAACGATACAGAAAAACGTACTTATATTTTTAGGCATGGGTGGGAATCGAACTCACGTCCTCTGGATACTTACATTAGTCTACGGAGAAAGATGTGTTAGATTAACACACATAAAAATATATAAAAGTATCACTAAAGATGCTTTCACACAATGAATGGATTATGTGATATCATCATCAGTAGTCTATATGGAAAACGATTTATCACCATTGCAGACAAACAAAGGTACACTTGAATAGTATGATACAATACGACTGGAATGGAGAAGTGACAAAAAACCCAGTCAAGAGATGCGGAGACTTATGTGTATCCCTAAAGTATTCCTAAAGATATATACTCAATGCATGGATTATGCGATATCATAATCGTAGCCTATATGGAAAAATATTTATCACCAATGAAGGCGTATAAAGGTATACTTGGGAAATATTATATAAAAATAATATGTAGGGCAATTTTACATACATTGCTCTGGTTACAAACAAAGCTCTAGACTTATACTATGTGTACCAGAAACAACTATATAATACATATATCATAATCAGATGCCTATATGGAAAAATATTTATAACCAATGCAGCGAATAAAGGTATACTTGGGAAATAGAAAAATGTGTTAAATTTACACACATAAATATATATAAAAGCATCACTAACGATCCTTTTACACAATGCGTAGATTATGCGATATCATAATCAGTAGCCTATATGGAAAAATATTTATCACCAATGAAGGCGTTTAACGGTATACTTGGGAAATATTATTTAAAAATAATATGTAGGACAAGTTTACATACATTGCTCTGGTCACAAACAAAGCTCTTGACTTATACTATGTGTACCAGAAACAACTATATAATACATATATCATAATCTGATGCCTATATGGAAAAATATTTGTAACCAATGCAGCAAATAAAGGTATACTTGGGAAATAGAAAAATGTGTTAAATTTACACACATAAATATATATATAAAAGCATCACTAACGATCCTTTTATACAATGCGTGGATTATGCGATATCATAATCAGTAGCCTATATGGAAAATATTTATCACCAATGCAGGCGAATAAAGGTATGGATGGGAAATATAATATAATAATAATATGTAGGACAATTTTACATACATTGCTCTGGTTACAAACTAAGCTCAAAGCTTGTACTATGTATACCAGAAACAACTATATAATACATATCATATTTTATATACACCCAGATCATTAGAAACGATACAGAAAAACGTACTTATATTTTTAGCCATGGGTGGGAATCGAACTCACGTCCTCTGGATACTTACATTAGTCTACGAAGAAAGATGTGTTAGATTAACACACATAAAAATATATAAAAGTATCACTAAAGATTCTTTCACACAATGCATGGATTATGTGATATCATCATTAGTAGTCTATATGGAAAACGATTTATCACCATTGCAGACAAACAAAGGTACACTTGGATAGTATGATACAATACGACTGGAATGGAAAAATGACAAATAACCCAGTCAAGAGATGCGGAGACTTATGTGTATCCCTAAAGTATTCCTAAAGATATATACTCAATGCATGGATTATGCGATATCATAATCGTAGCCTATATGGAAAAATATTTTTCACCAATGAAGGCGTATAAAGGTTTACTTGGGAAATATTATATAAAAATAATATGTAGGACAATTTTACATACATTGCTCTGGTTACAAACTAAGCTCAAAGCTTGTACTATGTATACCAGAAACAACTATATAATACACTAGCTGACCAGCGCAACTTTGTCTGCGCGTTTAAATTTAACCGTTTACGCAGCGTACGCTCTTAAAAGGAATAATTTTTCCCCGTTTTTGCAACATTTTTCTTTGTTACTCCGCTCCTATTAGTCGTAGCGTGATGTTATATAGCCTATAGCCTTTCTCGATAAATGGATTATCCAACACGAAAATATTTTTTCAATTCGAATCAGTAGTTCCTGAGATTAGCGCGTTCAAACAAACAAACAAACAAACAAACTCTTCAGCTTTATAATATTAGTATAGATATCATATTTTATATACACCCAGATCATTAGAAACGATACAGAAAAACGTACTTATATTTTTAGCCATGGGTGGGAATCGAACTCACGTCCTCTGGATACTTGCATTAGTCTACGGAGAAAGATGTGTTAGATTAACACACATAAAAATATATAAGAGTATCACTAAAGATGCTTTCACACAATGAATGGATTATGTGATATCATCATCAGTAGTCTATATGGAAAACGATTTATCACCATTGTAGACAAACAAAGGTAAACTTCAATAGTATGATACAATACGACTGACAACAGATGCGAAGACTTATGTGTATCCCTAAAGTATTCCTAAAGATATATACTCCATGCATGAATTATGCGATATCATAATCGTAGCCTATATGGAAAAATATTTATCACCAATGAAGGCGTATAAAAGTATACTTGGGAAATATTATATAAAAATAATATATAGGACAATTTTACATACATTGCTCTGGTCACAAACAAAGCTCTAGACTTATACTATGTGTACCAAAAACAACTATATAATACACATATCATATTCAGATGCCTATATGGAAAAATATTTGTAACCAATGCAGCAAATAAAGGTATACTTGGGAAATAGAAAAATGTGTTAAATTTACACACATAAATATATATAAAAACATCACTAACGATCCTTTTACACAATGCGTGGATTATGCGATATCATAATCAGTAGCCTATATGGAAAAATATTGATCACCAATGCAGGCGAATAAAGATATAGATGGGAAATGTAATATAATAATAATATGTAGGACAATTTTACATACATTACTCTGGTTACAAACTAAGCTCAAATCTTGTACTATGTATACCAGAAACAACTATATAATACATATCATATTTTATATACTCCCAGAACATTAGCAACGATACAGAAAAACGTACTTATATTTTTAACCATGGGTGGGAATCGAACTCACGGCCTCTGGATACTTACATTAGTCTACGAAGAAAGATGTGTTAGATTAACACACATAAAAATATATAAAAGTATCACTAAAGATGCTTTCACACAATGCATGGATTATGTGATATCATCATTAGTAGTCTATATGGAAAACGATTTATCACCATTGCAGACAAACAAAGGTACACTTGGATGGTATGATACAATACGACTGGAATGGAGAAGCGACAAAAAACCCAGTCAAGAGATACGGAGACTTATGTGTATCCTTAAAGTATTCCAAAAGATATATATTCAATGCATGGATTATGCGATATCATAATCGTAGCCTATATGGAAAAATATTTATCACCAATGAAGGCGTATAAAGGTATACTTGGGAAATATTATACAAAAATAATATGTAGGACAATTTTACATTCATTGCTCTGGTCACAAACAAAGCTCTAGACGTATACTATGTGTACCAGAAACAACTATATAATACATATATCATAATCAGATGCCTATATGGAAAAATATTTATAACCAATGCAGCGAATAAAGGTATACTTGGGAAATAGAAAAATGTGTTAAATTTACACATATAAATATATATAAAAGCATCACTAACGAACCTTTTACACAATGCGTAGATTATGCGATATCATAATCAGTAGCCTATATGGAAAAATATTTATCACCAATGAAGGCGTATAACGGTATACTTGGGAAATATTATTTAAAAATAATATGTAGGATAATTTTACATACATTGCTCTGGTCACAAACAAAGCTCTAGACTTATACTATGTGTACCAGAAACAACTATATAATACATATATCATAATCTGATGCCTATATGGAAAAATATTTGTAACCAATGCAGCAAATAAAGGTATACTTGGGAAATAGAAAAATGTGTTAAATTTACACACATAAATATATATATAAAAGCATCACTAACGATCCTTTTATACAATGCGTGGATTATGCGATATCATAATCAGTAGCCTATATGGAAAATATTTATCACCAATGCAGGCGAATAAAGGTATGGATGGGAAATATAATATAATAATAATATGTAGGACAAATTTACATACATTGCTCTGGTTACAAACTAAGCTCAAAGCTTGTACCATGTATACCAGAAACAACTATATAATACATATCATATTTTATATACACCCAGATATTTAGAAACGATACAGAAAAACGTACTTATATTTTTAGCCATGGGTGGGAATCGAACTCACGTCCTCTGGATACTTACATTAGTCTACGGAGAAAGATGTGTTAGATTAACACACATAAAAATATATAAAAGTATCACTAAAGATGCTTTCACACAATGAATGGATTATGTGATATCATCATCAGTAGTCTATATGGAAAACGATTTATCACCATTGCAGACAAACAAAGGTACACTTGAATAGTATGATACAATACGACTGGAATGGAGAAGTGACAAAAAACCCAGTCAAGAGATGCGGAGACTTATGTGTATCCCTAAAGTATTCCTAAAGATATATACTCAATGCATGGATTATGCGATATCATAATCGTAGCCTATATGGAAAAATATTTATCACCAATGAAGGCGTATAAAGGTATACTTGAGAAATATTATATAAAAATAATATGTAGGGCAATTTTACATACATTGCTCTGGTTACAAACAAAGCTCTAGACTTATACTATGTGTACCAGAAACAACTATATAATACATATATCATAATCAGATGCCTATATGGAAAAATATTTATAACCAATGCAGCGAATAAAGGTATACTTGGGAAATAGAAAAATGTGTTAAATTTACACACATAAATATATATAAAAGCATCACTAACGATCCTTTTACACAATGCGTAGATTATGCGATATCATAATCAGTAGCCTATATGGAAAAATATTTATCACCAATGAAGGCGTATAACGGTATACTTGGGAAATATTATTTAAAAATAATATGTAGGACAAGTTTACATACATTGCTCTGGTCACAAACAAAGCTCTAGACTTATACTATGTGTACCAGAAACAACTATATAATACATATATCATAATCTGATGCCTATATGGAAAAATATTTGTAACCAATGCAGCAAATAAAGGTATACTTGGGAAATAGAAAAATGTGTTAAATTTACACACATAAATATATATATAAAAGCATCACTAACGATCCTTTTATACAATGCGTGGATTATGCGATATCATAATCAGTAGCCTATATGGAAAATATTTATCACCAATGCAGGCGAATAAAGGTATGGATGGGAAATATAATATAATAATAATATGTAGGACAATTTTACATACATTGCTCTGGTTACAAACTAAGCTCAAAGCTTGTACTATGTATACCAGAAACAACTATATAATACATATCATATTTTATATACACCCAGATATTTAGAAACGATACAGAAAAACGTACTTATATTTTTAGCCATGGGTGGGAATCGAACTCACGTCCTCTGGATACTTACATTAGTCTACGGAGAAAGATGTGTTAGATTAACACACATAAAAATATATAAAAGTATTACTAAAGATGCTTTCACACAATGAATGGATTATGTGATATCATCATCAGTAGTCTATATGGAAAACGATTTATCACCATTGCAGACAAACAAAGGTACACTTGGATAGTATGATACAATACGACTGGAATGGAGAAGTGACAAAAAACCCAGTCAAGAGATGCGGAGACTTATGTGTATCCCTAAAGTATTCCTAAATATATATACTCAATGCATGGATTATGCGATATCATAATCAGTAACCTATATGGAAAAATATGTACCACCAATGCAGGCAAATAAAAGTATACTTGGAAAATAGAAAGAAGTGTTAGATTAAGACCCTGCTTTCGAAATATTTATTTGTTATAGCCCCGCCCTATAGGCGGAGCCTATATCCCCGCAGGCATCACTGTTTTGCCGCTGTTGCAGGCAAGAATTTGGTATTTGGCGCGATTTTACGAACAATAAATGAATGTGAGTCGTATTTAATATATTTATTTAATTTATCATAATTAATATTTTTAAGTTTAAATTTATAAATATTAAATTTGATAGATAAAATAGTTTTAAAATAATCTATTAACTAAAACTGATATAATGTGAAGCATCAACCAGTGGCTAAAACATCGAACAAGCAATGGCAGATTTGACTTTATTTAATATATATATATTTATATATATATAAATATATATATATATGGGTCTAGATTGTGTAATCCAAGATGGCGGCCTCAACTTTATTTTTAAAAATCGACATGGGACTCGTTATATAGGTTTTTGGGTGTGCCGAGCACGAATTTGAGGTCCATTTTAAAGTCCAAGATGGCGGCCTAAACTCTATTTTTAAAAATCGCCATGGGACTCCTTATATAGGTTTTTGTGTGAGCCGAGCATGAATTTGAGGTCCATTTTTAAATCCAAGATGGCGGCCTCAACTTTATTTTTAAAAATCGATATGGGACTCGTTATAAATGTTTTAGGGTGTGTCGAGCACGAATTTGAGGTCCATTTTACGAATCAACTATATAATACATATATCATAATCAGATGCCTATATGGAAAAATATTTGTAACCAATGCAGCGAATAAAGGTATACTTGGGAAATAGAAAAATGTGTTAAATTTACACACATAAATATATATAAAAGCATCAGTAACGATCCTTTTACACAATGCGTGGATTACGCGATATCATAATCAGTAGCCTATATGGAAAAATATTTATCACCAATGCAGGCGTATAAAGGTATACTTGGGAAATATTATATAAAAATAATATGTAGGGCAATTTTACATACATTGCTCTGGTTACAAACTAAGCTCAAAGCTCGTACTATGTATACCAGAAACAACTATATAATACATATCATATTTTATATACACCCAGATCATTAGAAACGATACAGAAAAACGTACTTATATTTTTAGCCATGGGCGGGAATCGAACTCACGTCCTCTGGATACTTACATTAGTCTACGGGAAAGATGTGTTAGATTAATACACATAAAAATATATAAAAGTATTACTAAAGATGCTTTTACACAATGAATGGATTATGTGATATCATCATCAGTAGTCTATATGGAAAACGATTTATCACCATTGCAGACAAACAAAGGTACACTTGGATAGTATGATACAATACGACTGGAATGGAAAAGTGACAAAAAACCCAGTCAAGAGATGCGGAGACTTATGTGTATCCCTAAATTATTCCTAAAGATATATACTCAATGCATGGATTATGCGATATCATAATCAGTAACCTATATGGAAAAATATGTACCACCAATGCAGGCAAATAAAAGTATACTTGGAAAATAGAAAGATGTGTTAGATTAAGACCCTGCTTTCGAAATATTTATTTGTTATAGCCCCGCCCTATAGGCGGAGCCTATATCCCCGCAGGCATCACTGTTATGCCGATGTTGCATGCAAGAATTTTGTATTTGGCGCGATTTTACGAACAATAAATGAATGTGAGTCGTATTTAATATATTTATTTAATTTATCATAATTAATATTTTTAAGTTTAAATTTATAAATATTAAATTTGATAGATAAAATAGTTTTAAAATAATCTATTAACTAAAACTGATATAATGTGAAGCATCAAGCAGTGGCTAAAACATCGAACAAGCAATGGCAGATTTGACTTTATTTAAAATATATATATATAAATATATGGGTCTAGATTGTCTAATCCAAGATGGCGGCCTCAACGTTATTTATAAAAATCGACATGGGACTCGTTATATAGGTTTTTGGGTGTGCCGAGCACGAATTTGAGGTCCATTTTAAAGTCCAAGATGGCGGCCTCAACTCTATTTTTAAAAATCGACATGGGGCTCCTTATATAGGTTTTTGGGTGAGCCGAGCACGAATTTGAGTTTCATTTTTAAATCCAAGATGGCGGCCTCAACTTTATTTTTAAAAATCGATATGGGACTCGTTATATATGTTTTAGGGTGTGCCGAGCACGAATTTGAGGTCCATTTTACGAATCAACTATATAATACATATATCATAATCAGATGCCTATATGGAAAAATATTTGTAACCAATGCAGCGAATAAAGGTATACTTGGGAAATAGAAAAATGTGTTAAATTTACACACATAAATATATATAAAAGCATCAGTAACGATCCTTTTACACAATGCGTGGATTATGCGATATCATAATCAGTAGCCTATATGGAAAAATATTTATGACCAAAGCAGGCGTATAAAGGTATACTTGGGAAATATTATATAAAAATAATATGTAGGACAATTTTACATACATTGCTCTGGTCACAAACAAAGCTCTAGACTTATAATATGTGTACCAGAAACAACTATATAATACATATATCAAAATCAGATGCCTATATGGAAAAATATTTGTAACCAATGCAGCGAGTAAAGGTATACTTGGGAAATAGAAAAATGTGTTAAATTTACACACATAAATATATATAAAAGCATCAGTAATGATCCTTTTATATAATCAGTAGCCTATATGGAAAAATATTTATCACCAATGCAGTCGAATAAAGGTATAGATGGGAAATATAATATAATAATAATATGTAGGACAATTTTACATACATTGCTCTGGTTACAAACTAAGCTCAAAGCTTGTACTATGTATACCAGAAACAGCTATATAATACACATCATATTTTATATACACCCAGATCATTAGAAACGATACAGAAAAACGTACTTGTATTTTTAGCCATGGGTGGGAATCGAACTCACGGCCTCTGGATACTTATATTAGTCTACGGAGAAAGATGTGTTAGATTAACACACATAAATATATATAAAAGCATCACTAACGATCCTTTTACACAATGCGTGGATTATGCGATATTATAATCAGTTGCCTATATGGAAAAATATTTATCACCAATGCAGGCGAATAAAGGTATAGATGGGAAATATAATATAATAATAATATGTAGGACAATTTTACATACATTGCTCTGGTTACAAACTAAGCTTAAAGCTTGTACTATGTATACCAGAAACAACTATATAATACATATCATATTTTATATACACCCAGATCATTAGAAACGATACAGAAAAACGTACTTATATTTTTAGCCATGGGTAAGAATCGAACTCACGGCCTCTGGATACTTACATTAGTCTACGGAAAAAGATGTGTTAGATTAACACACATAAAAATATATAAAAGTATCACTAAAGATGCTTTCTCACAATGCATGGACTATGTGATATCATCATCAGTAGTCTATATGGAAAACGATTTATCACCATTGCAGACAAACAAAGGTACACTTGGATGGTATGATACAATACGACTGAAATGGAGAAGTGACAAAAAACCCAGTCAAGAAATGCGGAGACTTATGTGTATCCCTAAAGTATTCCTAAAGATAAATACTCAATGCATGGATTATGCGATATCATAATCGTAACCTATATGGAAAAATATTTATCACTAATGAAAGCGTATCATAATCAGTAGCCTATATGGAAAAATATTTATCACCAATGAAGGCGTATAAAGGTATACTTGGGAAATATTATATAAAAATAATATGTAGGACAATTTTACATACATTGCTCTGGTCACAAACAAAGCTCTAGACTTATACTATGTGTACCAGAAACAACTATATAATACATATATCATAATCAGATGCCTATATGGAAAAATATTTGTAACCAATGCAACGAATAAAGGTATACTTGGGAAATAGAAAAATGTGTTAAATTTACACACATAAATATATATAAAAGCATCACTAACGATCCTTTTACACAATGCGTGGATTATGCGATATCATAATCAGTAGCCTATATGGAAAAAATATTTATTACCAATGCAGGCGTATAAAGATATACTTGGGAAATATTATATAAAAATAATATGTAGGACAATTTTACATACATTGCTCTGGTCACAAACAAAGCTCTAGACTTATACTATGTGTACCAGAAACAACTATATAATACATATATCATATTCAGATGCCTATATGGAAAAATATTTGTAACCAATGCAGCGAATAAAGGTATACTTGGGAAATAGAAAAATGTGTTAAATTTACACACATAAATATATATAAAAGCATCAGTAACAATCCTTTTACACAATGCGTGGATTATGCGATATCATAATCAGTAGCCTATATGGAAAAATATTTATCACCAATGCAGGCGTATAAAGGTATACTTGGGAAATATTATATAAAAATAATATGTAGGACAATTTTACATACATTGCTCTGGTCACAAACAAAGCTCTAGACTTATAATATGTGTACCAGAAACAAATATATAATACATATATCATAATCAGATGCCTATATGGAAAAATATTTGTAACCAATGCAGCGAGTAAAGGTATACTTGGGAAATAGAAAAATGTGTTTAATTTACACATTTAAAAATATATATAAAAGCATCACTAATGATCCTTTTATATAATCAGTAGCCTATATGGGAAAATATTTATCACCAATGCAGGCGAATAAAAGTATAGATGGGAAATATAATATAATAATAACATGTGGGACAATTTTACATACATTGCTCTGGTCACAAACTAAGCTCAAAGCTTGTACTATGTATACCAGAAACAGCTATATAATACATATCATATTTTATATACACCCAGATCATTAGAAACGATACAGAAAAACGTACTTGTATTTTTAGCCATGGGTGGGAATCGAACTCACGGCCTCTGGATACTTACATTAGTCTACGGAGAAAGATGTGTTAGATTAACACACATAAATATATATAAAAGCATCACTAACGATCCTTTTACACAATGCGTGGATTATGCGATATCATAATCAGTTGCCTATATGGAAAAATATTTATCACCAATGCAGGCGAATAAAGGTATAGATGGGAAATATAATATAATAATAATATGTAGGACAATTTTACATACATTGCTTTGGTTACAAACTAAGCTTAAAGCTTGTACTATGTATACCAGAAACAACTATATAATACATATCATATTTTATATACACCCAGATCATTAGAAACGATACAGAAAAACGTACTTATATTTTTAGCCATGGGTAGGAATTGAACTCACGGCCTCTGGATACTTACATTAGTCTACGGAAAAAGATGTGTTAGATTAACACACATAAAAATATATAAAAGTATCACTAAAGATGCTTTCTCACAATGCATGGACTATGTGATATCATCATCAGTAGTCTATATGGAAAACGATTTATCACCATTGCAGACAAACAAAGGTACACTTGGATAGTATGATACAATACGACTGAAATGAAGAAGTGACAAAAAACCCAGTCAAGAAATGCGGAGACTTATGTGTATCCCTAAAGTATTCCTAAAGATATATACTCAATGCATGGATTATGCGATATCATAATCGTAACCTATGTGGAAAAGTATTTATCACTAATGAAAGCGTATCATAATCAGTAGCCTATATGGAAAAATATTTATCACCAATGAAGGCGTATAAAGGTATACTTGGGAAATATTATATAAAAATAATATGTAGGACAATTTTACATACATTGCTCTGGTCACAAACAAAGCTCTAGATTTATACTATGTGTACCAGAAACAACTATATAATACATATATCATAATCAGATGCCTATATGGAAAAATATTTGTAACCAATGCAGCGAATAAAGGTATACTTGGGAAATAGAAAAATGTGTTAAATTTACACACATAAATATATATAAAAGCATCACTAACGATCCTTTTACACAATGCGTGGATTATGCGATATCATAATCAGTAGCCTATATGGAAAAATATTTATTACCAATGCAGGCGTATAAAGATATACTTGGGAAATATTATATAAAAATAATATGTAGGGCAATTTTACATACATTGCTCTGGTCACAAACAAAGCTCTAGACTTATACTATGTGTACCAGAAACAACTATATAATACATATATCATATTCAGATGCCTATATGGAAAAATATTTGTAACCAATACAGCGAATAAAGGTATACTTGGGAAATAGAAAAATTTTTTAAATTTACACACATAAATATATATAAAAGCATCAGTAACAATCCTTTTACACAATGCGTGGATTATGCGATATCATAATCAGTAGCCTATATGGAAAAATATTTATCACCAATGCAGGCGTATAAAGGTATACTTGGGAAATATTATATAAAAATAATATGTAGGACAATTTTACATACATTGCTCTGGTCACAAACAAAGCCCTACACTTATAATATGTGTACTAGAAACAACTATATAATACATATATCATAATCAGATGCCTATATGAAAAATATTTGTAACCAATGCAGCAAATAAAGGTATACTTGGGAAATAGAAAAATGTGTTAAATTTACACACATAAATATATATAAAAGCATCAGTAATGATCCTTTTATATAATCAGTAGCCTATATGGAAAAATATTTATCACCAATGCAGGCGAATAAAGGTATAGATGGGAAATATAATATAATAATAATATGTAGGACAATTTTACATACATTGCTCTGGTTACAAACTAAGCTCAAAGCTTGTACTATGTATACCAGAAACTGCTATATAATACATATCATATTTTATATACACCCAGATCATTATACTATGTGTACCAGAAACAACTATATAATACATATATCATAATCAGATGCCTATATGGAAAAATATTTGTAACCAATGCAGCGAATAAAGGTATACTTGGGAAATAGAAAAATGTGTTAAATTTACACACATAAATATATATAAAAGCATCACTAACGATCCTTTTACACAATGCGTGGATTATGCGATATCATAATCAGTAGCCTATATGGAAAAATATTTATTACCAATGCAGGCGTATAAAGATATACTTGGGAAATATTATATAAAAATAATATGTAGGGCAATTTTACATACATTGCTCTGGTCACAAACAAAGCTCTAGACTTATACTATGTGTACCAGAAACAACTATATAATACATATATCATATTCAGATGCCTATATGGAAAAATATTTGTAATCAATGCAGCGAATAAAGGTATACTTGGGAAATAGAAAAATGTGTTAAATTTACACACATAAATATATATAAAAGCATCAGTAACAATCCTTTTACACAATGCGTGGATTATGCGATATCATAATCAGTAGCCTATATGGAATAATATTTATCACCAATGCAGGCGTATAAAGGTATACTTGGGAAATATTATATAAAAATAATATGTAGGACAATTTTACATACATTGCTTTGGTCACAAACAAAGCCCTACACTTATAATATGTGTACCAGAAACAACTATATAATACATATATCATAATCTGATGCCTATATGGAAAAATATTTGTAACCAATGCAGCAAATAAAGGTATACTTGGGAAATAGAAAAATGTGTTAAATTTACACACATAAATATATATAAAAGCATCAGTAACGATCCTTTTACACAATGCGTGGATTATGCGATATCATAATCAGTAGCCTATATGGAAAAATATTTATCACCAATGCAGGCGTATAAATGTATACTTGGGAAATATTATATAAAAATAATATGTAGGACAATTTTACATACATTGCTCTGGTCACAAACAAAGCTCTAGACTTATACTATGTATACCAGAAACAGCTATATAATACATATCATATTTTATATAAACCCAGATCATTAGAAACGATACAGAAAAACGTACTTGTATTTTTAGCCATGGGTGGGAATCGAACTCACGGCCTCTGGATACTTATATTAGTCTACGGAAAAAGATGTGTTAGATTAACACACATAAATATATATAAAAGCATCACTAACGATCCTTTTACACAATGCGTGGATTATGCGATATCATAATCAGTTGCCTATATGGAAAAATATTTATCACCAATGCAGGCGAATAAAGGTATAGATGGGAAATATAATATAATAATAATATGTAGGACAATTTTACATACATTGCTCTGGTTACAAACTAAGCTTAAAGCTTGTACTATGTATACCAGAAACAACTATATAATACATATCATATTTTATATACACCCAGATCATTAGAAACTTTACAGAAAAACGTAGTTATATTTTTAGCCATAAGTGGGAATCGAACTCATGGCCTCTGGATACTTACATTAGTCTACGGAGAAAGATGTATTAGATTAACACACATAAAAATATATAAAAGTATCACTAAAAATGCTTTCACACAATGCATGGACTATGTGATATCATCATCAGTGTAGTCTATATGGAAAACGATTTATCACCATTGCAGACAAACAAAGGTACACTTGGATGGTATGATACAATACGACTGGAATGGCGAAGTGACAAAAAACCCAGTCAAGAAGTGCGGAGACTTATGTGTATCCCTAAAGTATTCCTAAAGATATATACTCAATGCATGGATTATGCGATATCATAATCGTAGCTTATATGGAAAAATATTTATCACCAATGAAGGCGTATAAAGGTATATTTGGGAAATATTATATAAAAATAATATGTAGGACAATTTTACATTCATTGCTCTGGTCACAAACAAAGCTCTAGACTTATACTATGTGTACCAGAAACAACTATATAATACATATATCATATTCAGATGCCTATATGGAAAAATATTTGTAACCAATGCAGCGAATAAAGGTATACTTGGGAAATAGAAAAATGTGTTAAATTTACACACATAAATATATATAAAAGCATCACTAACGATCCTTTTGCACAATGCGTGGATTATGCGATATCATAATCAGTAGCCTTTATGGAAAAATATTTATCACCAATGCAGGCGTATAAAGGTATACTTGGGAAATATTATTTAAAAATAATATGTAGGACAATTTTACATACATTGCTCTGGTCACAAACAAAGCTGTAGACTTATACTATGTGTACCAGAAACAACTATTTAATACATATATCATATTCAGATGCCTATATGGAAAAATATTTGTAACCAATGCAGCGAATAAAGGTATACTTGGGAAATAGAAAAATGTGTTAAATTTACACACATAAATATATATAAAAGCATCACTAACGATCCTTTTACACAATGCGTGGATTATGCGATATCATAATCAGTAGCCTATATGGAAAAATATTTATCACCAATGCAGGCGAATAAAGGTATAGATGGGAAATATAATATAATAATAATATGTAGGGCAATTTTACATACATTGCTCTGGTTACAAACTAAGCTCAAAGCTTCTACTATGTATACCAGAAACAACTATATAATACATATCATATTTTATATACACCCAGATCATTAGAAACGATACAGAAAAACGTAGTTATATTTTTAGCCATGGGTGGGAATCGAACTCACGGCCTCTGGATACTTACATTAGTCTACGGAAAAAGATGTTTTAGATTCACACACATAAAAATATATAAAAGTATCACTAAAGATGCTTTCACACAATGCATGGACTATGTGATATCATCATCAGTAGTCTATATGGAAAACGATTTATCACCATTGCAGACAAACAAAGGTACACTTGGATGGTTTGATACAATACGACTGAAATGGCGAAGTGACAAAAAACCCAGTCAAGAAATGCGGAGACTTATGTGTATCCCTAAAGTATTCCTAAAGATATATACTCAATGCATGGATTATGCGATATCATAATCGTAGCCTATATGGGAAAATATTTGTAACCAATGCAGCGAATAAAGGTATACTAGGGAAATATTATATAAAAATAATATGTAGGACAATTTTACATACATTGCTCTGGTCACAAACAAAGCTCTAGACTTATACTATGTGTACCAGAAACAACTATATAATACATATATCATAATCAGATGCCTATATTGAAAAATATTTGTAACCAATGCAGCGAATAAAGGTATACTTGGGAAATAGAAAAATGTGTTAAATTTATACACATAAATATATATAAAAGCATCACTAACGATCCTTTTACACAATGCGTAGATTATGCGATATCATAATCAGTAGCCTATATGGAAAAATATTTATCACCAATGCAGGCGTATAAAGGTATACTTGGGAAATATTATATAAAAATAATATGTAGGACAATTTTACATACATTGCTCTGGTCACAAACAAAGCTCTAGACTTATACTATGTGTACCAGAAACAACTATTTAAAACATATATCATATTCAGATGCCTATATGGAAAAATATTTGTAGCCAATGCAGCGAATAAAGGTATACTTGGGAAATAGAAAAATGTGTTAAATTTACACACATAAATATATATAAAAGCATCACTAACGATCCTTTTACACAATGCGTGGATTATGCGATATCATAATCAGTAGCCTATATGGAAAAATATTTATCACCAATGCAGGCGAATAAAGGTATAGATGGGAAATATAATATAATAATAATATGTAGGGCAATTTTACATACATTGCTCTGGTTACAAACTAAGCTCAAAGCTTCTACTATGTATACCAGAAACAACTATATAATACATATCATATTTTATATACACCCAGATCATTAGAAACGATACAGAAAAACGTAATTATATTTTTAGCCATGGGTGGGAATCGAACTCACGGCCTCTGGATACTTACATTAGTCTACGGAGAAAGATGTGTTAGATTAACACACATAAAAATATATAAAAGTATCACTAAAGATGCTTTCACACAATGCATGGACTATGTGATATCATCATCAGTAGTCTATATGGAAAACGATTTATCACCATTGCAGACAAACAAAGGTACACTTGGATGGTATGATACAATACGACTGGAATGGCGAAGTGACAAAAAACCCAGTCAAGAAGTCCGGAGACTTATGTGCATCCCTAAAGTATTCCTAAAGATATATACTCAATGCATGGATTATGCGATATCATAATCGTAGCCTATATGGAAAAATATTTATCACCAATGAAGGCGTATAAAGGTGTACTTGGGAAATATTATATAAAAATAATATGTAGGACAATTTTACATACATTGCTCTGGTCACAAACAAAGCTCTAGACTTATACTATGTGTACCAGAAACACTATTTAATACATATATCATAATCAGATGCCTATATGGAAAAATATTTGTAACCAATGCAGCGAATAAAGGTATACTTGGGAAATAGAAAAATGTGTTAAATTTACACACATAAATATATATTTAAAAGCATCACTAACGATCCTTTTACACAATGCGTAGATTATACGATATCATAATCAGTAGCCTATATGGAAAAATATTTATCACCAAGGCAGGCGTATAAAGGTATACTTGGGAAATATTATATAAAAATAATATGTAGGACAATTTTACATACATTGCTCTGGTCACAAACAAAGCTGTAGACTTATACTATGTGTATCAGAAACAACTATATAACACATATATCATATTCAGATGCCTATATGGAAAAATATTTGTAACCAATGCAGCGAATAAAGGTATGCTTGGGAAATAGATAAATGTGTTAAATTTACACACATAAATATATATAAAAGCATTACCAACGATCCTTTTACACAATGCGTGGATTATGCGATATCATAATCAGTAGCCTATATGAAAAAATATTTATCACCAATGCAGGCGTATAAAGGTATACTTGGAAAATATTATTTAAAAATAATATGTAGGACAATTTTACATACATTGCTCTGGTCACAAACAAAGCTCTAGACTTATACTATGTGTACCAGAAACAACTATATAATACATATATCATATTCAGTTGCCTATATGGAAAAATATTTGTAACCAATGCAGCGAATATTTAAGTATACTTGGGAAATAGAAAAATGTGTTAAATTTACACACCTAAATATATATAAAAGCATCACTAACGGTCCTTTTACACAATGCGTGGATTATGCGATATCATAATCAGTAGCCTATTTGGAAAATTATTTATCACAAATGCAGGCGAATAAAGGTATAGATGGGAAATATAATATAATAATAATATGTAGGACAATTTTACATACATTGCTCTGGTTACAAACTAAGCTCAAAGCTTGTACAATGTATACCAGAAACAACTATATAATACATATCATATTTTATATACACCCAAATCATTAGAAACGATACAGAAAAATGTACTTATATTTTTAGCCATGGGTGGGAATCGAACTCACGGCCTCTGGATACTTACATTAGTCTACGGAAAAAGATGTTTTAGATTCACACACATAAAAATATATAAAAGTATCACTGAAAATGCTTTCACACAATGCATGGACTATGTGATATCATCATCAGTAGTCTATATGGAAAACGATTTATCACCATTGCAGACAAACAAAGGTACACTTGGATAGTTTGATACAATACGACTGAAATGGCGAAGTGACAAAAAACCCAGTCAAGAAATGCGGAGACTTATGTGTATCCCTAAAGTATTCCTAAAGATATATACTCAATGCATGGATTATGCGATATCATAATCGTAGCCTATATGGGAAAATATTTGTAACCAATGCAGCGAATAAAGGTATACTTGGGAAATATTATATAAAAATAATATGTAGGACAATTTTACATACATTGCTCTGGTCACAAACAAAGCTCTAGACTTATACTATGTGTACCAGAAACAACTATTTAATACATATATCATATTCAGATGCCTATATAGAAAAATATTTGTAACCAATGCAGCGAATAAAGGTATACTTGGGAAATAGAAAAATGTGTTAAATTTACACAAATAAATATATATAAAAGCATCACTAACGATCCTTTTACACAATGCGTGGATTATGCGATATCATAATCAGTAGCCTATATGGAAAAATATTTATCACCAATGCAGGCGAATAAAGGTATAGATGGGAAATATAATATAATAATAATATGTAGGGCAATTTTACATACATTGCTCTGGTTACAAACTAAGCTCAAAGCTTCTACTATGTATACCAGAAACAACTATATAATACATATCATATTTTATATACACCCAGATCATTAGAAACGATACAGAAAAACGTAGTTATATTTTTAGCCATGGGTGGGAATCGAACTCACGGCCTCTGGATACTTACATTAGTCTACGGAGAAAGATGTGTTAGATTAACACACATAAAAATATATAAAAGTATCACTAAAGATGCTTTCACACAATGCATGGACTATGTGATATCATCATCAGTAGTCTATATGGAAAACGATTTATCACCATTGCAGACAAACAAAGGTACACTTGGATGGTATGATACAATACGACTGGAATGGCGAAGTGACAAAAAACCCAGTCAAGAAGTCCGGAGACTTATGTGCATCCCTAAAGTATTCCTAAAGATATATACTCAATGCATGGATTATGCGATATCATAATCGTAGCCTATATGGAAAAATATTTATCACCAATGAAGGCGTATAAAGGTGTACTTGGGAAATATTATATAAAAATAATATGTAGGACAATTTTACATACATTGCTCTGGTCACAAACAAAGCTCTAGACTTATACTATGTGTACCAGAAACACTATTTAATACATATATCATAATCAGATGCCTATATGGAAAAATATTTGTAACCAATGCAGCGAATAAAGGTATACTTGGGAAATAGAAAAATGTGTTAAATTTACACACATAAATATATATATAAAAGCATCACTATCGATCCTTTTACACAATGCGTAGATTATACGATATCATAATCAGTAGCCTATATGGAAAAATATTTATCACCAATGCAGGCGTATAAAGGTATGCTTGGGAAATATTATATAAAAATAATATGTAGGACAATTTTACATACATTGCTCTGGTCACAAACAAAGCTGTAGACTTATACTATGTGTATCAGAAACAACTATATAATACATATATCATATTCAGATGCCTATATGGAAAAATATTTGTAACCAATGCAGCGAATAAAGGTATGCTTGGGAAATAGATAAATGTGTTAAATTTACACACATAAATATATATAAAAGCATCACTAACGATCCTTTTACACAATGCGTAGATTATGCGATATCATAATCAGTAGCCTATATGGAAAAATATTTATCACCAATGAAGTCGTATAAAGGTATACTTGGGAAATATTATATAAAAATAATATGTAGGGCAATTTTACATACATTGCTCTGGTCACAAACAAAGCTCTAGACTTATACTATGTGTACCAGAAACAACTATATAATACATATATCATATTCAGATGCCTATATGGAAAAATATTTGTAACCAATGCAGCGAATATTTAAGTATACTTGGGAAATAGAAAAATGTGTTAAATTTACACACATAAATATATATAAAAGCATCACTAACGATCCTTTTACACAATGCGTGGATTATGCGATATCATAATCAGTAGCCTATATGGAAAAATATTTATCACCAATGCAGGCGAATAAAGGTATAGATGGGAAATATAATATAATAATAATATGTAGGACAATTTTACATACATTGCTCTGGTTACAAACTAAGCTCAAAGCTTGTACTATGTATACCAGAAACAACTATATAATACATATCATATTCAGATGCCTATATGGAAAAATATTTGTAAATAATGCAGCGAATAAAGGTATACTTGGGAAATAAAAAAATGTGTTAAATTTACACACATAAATATATATAAAAGCATCACTAACGATCCTTTTACACAATGCGGGGATTATGCGATATCATAATCAGTAGCCTATATGGAAAAATATTTATCACCAATGCAGGCGAATAAAGGTATAGATGGGAAATATAATATAATAACAATATGTAGGACAATTTTACATACATTGCTCTGGTTACAAACTAAGCTCAAAGCTTGTACTATGTATACCAGAAACAACTATATAATACATATCATATTTTATATACACCCAGATCATTAGAAACGATACAGAAAAACGTAGTTATATTTTTAACCATGGGTGGGAATCGAACTCACGGCCTCTGGATACTTACATTAGTCTACGGAGAAAGATGTGTTAGATTAACACACATAAAAATATATAAAAGTATCACTAAAGATGCTTTCACACAATGCATGGACTATGTGATATCATCATCAGTAGTCTATATGGAAAACGATTTATCATCATTGCAGACAAACAAATGTACACTTGGATGGTATGATACAATACGACTGGAATAGCGAAGTGACAAAAAACCCAGTCAAGAAGTCCGGAGACTTATGTGCATCCCTAAAGTATTCCTAAAGATATATACTCAATGCATGGATTATGCGATATCATAATCGTAGCCTATATGGGAAAATATTTGTAACCAATGCAGCGAATAAAGGTATACTTGGGAAATAGAAAAATGTGTTAAATTTACACACATAAATATATATAAAAGCATCACTAACGATCCTTTTACACAATGCGTGGATTATGCGATATCATAATCAGTAGCCTATATGGAAAAATATTTATCACCAATGCAGGCGAATAAAGGTATAGATGGGAAATATAATATAATAATAATATGTAGGACAATTTTACATACATTGCTCTGGTCACAAACAAAGCTCTAGACTTAAACTATGTGTACCAGAAACAACTATATAATACATATATCATTTTCAGATGCCTATATGGAAAATTATTTGTAACCAATGCAGCGAATAAAGGTATACTTGGGAAATAAAAAAATGTATAAAGCGAATATTTAAGTATACTTGGGAAATAGAAAAATGTGTTAAATTTACACACATAAATATATATAAAAGCATCACTAACGATCCTTTTACACAATGCGTGGATTATGCGATATCATAATCAGTAGCCTATATGAAAAATATTTATCACCAATGCAGGCAAATAAAGGTATAGATGGGAAATATAATATAATAATAATATGTAGGACAATTTTACATACATTGCTCTGGTTACAAACTAAGCTCAAAGCTTGTACTATGTATACCAGAAACAACTATATAATACATATCATATTTTATATACACCCAGATCATTAGAAACGATACAGAAAAACGTACTTATATTTTTAGCCATGGGTGGGAATCGAACTCACGGCCTCTGGATACTTACATTAGTCTACGGAGAAAGATGTGTTAGATTAACACACATAAAAATATATAAAAGTATCACTAAAGATGCTTTCACACAATGCATGGACTATGCGATATCATCATCAGTAGTCTATATGGAAAATGATTAATCACCATTGCAGACAAACAAAGGTACACTTGGATGGTATGATACAATACGACTGGAATGGCGAAGTGACAAAAAACCCAGTCAAGAAGTCCGGAGACTTATGTGTATCCCTAAAGTATTCCTAAAGATATATACTCAATGCATGGATTATGCGATATCATAATCGTAGCCTATATGAAAAAATATTTATCACCAATGAAGGCGTATAAAGGTGTACTTGGGAAATATTATATAAAAATAATATGTAGGACAATTTTACATACATTGCTCTGGTCACAAACAAAGCTCTAGACTTATACTATGTGTACCAGAAACACTATATAATACATATATCATAATCAGATGCCTATATGGAAAAATATTTGTAACCAATGCAGCGAATAAAGGTATACTTGGGAAATAGAAAAATGTGTTAAATTTACACACATAAATATATATATAAAAGCATCACTAACGATCCTTTTACACAATGCGTAGATTATACGATATCATAATCAGTAGCCTATATGGAAAAATATTTATCACCAATGCAGGCGTATAAAGGTATACCTGGGAAATATTATTTAAAAATAATATGTAGGACAATTTTACTTACATTGCTCTGGTCACAAACAAAGCTCTAGACTTATACTATGTGTACCAGAAACACTATATAATACATATATCATAATCAGATGCCTATATGGAAAAATATTTGTAATCAATGCAGCGAATAAAGGTATACTTGGGAAATAGAAAAATGTGTTAAATTTACACACATAAATATATATAAAAGCATCACTAACGATCCTTTTACACAATGCGTGGATTATGCGATATCATAATCAGTAGCCTATATGGAAAAATATTTATCACCAATGCAGGCGAATAAAGGTATAGATGGGAAATATAATATTATAATAATATGTAGGACAATTTTACATACATTGCTCTGGTTACAAACTAAGCTCAAAGCTTGTACTATGTATACCAGAAACAACTATATAATACATATCATATTTTATATACACCCAGATCATTAGAAACTTTACAGAAAAACGTAGTTATATTTTTGGCCATAAGTGGGAATCGAACTCATGGCCTCTGGATACTTACATTAGTCTACGGAGAAAGATGTATTAGATTAACACACATAAAAATATATAAAAGTATCACTAAAAATGCTTTCACACAATGCATGGACTATGTGATATCATCATCAGTGTAGTCTATATGGAAAACGATTTATCACCATTGCAGACAAACAAAGGTACACTTGGATGGTATGATACAATACGACTGGAATGGCGAAGTGACAAAAAACCCAGTCAAGAAGTGCGGAGACTTATGTGTATCCCTAAAGTATTCCTAAAGATATATACTCAATGCATGGATTATGCGATATCATAATCGTAGCTTATATGGAAAAATATTTATCACCAATGAAGGCGTATAAAGGTATATTTGGGAAATATTATATAAAAATAATATGTAGGACAATTTTACATTCATTGCTCTGGTCACAAACAAAGCTCTAGACTTATACTATGTGTACCAGAAACAACTATATAATACATATATCATATTCAGATGCCTATATGGAAAAATATTTGTAACCAATGCAGCGAATAAAGGTATACTTGGGAAATAGAAAAATGTGTTAAATTTACACACATAAATATATATAAAAGCATCACTAACGATCCTTTTGCACAATGCGTGGATTATGCGATATCATAATCAGTAGCCTTTATGGAAAAATATTTATCACCAATGCAGGCGTATAAAGGTATACTTGGGAAATATTATTTAAAAATAATATGTAGGACAATTTTACATACATTGCTCTGGTCACAAACAAAGCTGTAGACTTATACTATGTGTACCAGAAACAACTATTTAATACATATATCATATTCAGATGCCTATATGGAAAAATATTTGTAACCAATGCAGCGAATAAAGGTATACTTGGGAAATAGAAAAATGTGTTAAATTTACACACATAAATATATATAAAAGCATCACTAACGATCCTTTTACACAATGCGTGGATTATGCGATATCATAATCAGTAGCCTATATGGAAAAATATTTATCACCAATGCAGGCGAATAAAGGTATAGATGGGAAATATAATATAATAATAATATGTAGGGCAATTTTACATACATTGCTCTGGTTACAAACTAAGCTCAAAGCTTCTACTATGCATACCAGAAACAACTATATAATACATATCATATTTTATATACACCCAGATCATTAGAAACGATACAGAAAAACGTAGTTATATTTTTAGCCATGGGTGGGAATCGAACTCACGGCCTCTGGATACTTACATTAGTCTACGGAAAAAGATGTTTTAGATTCACACACATAAAAATATATAAAAGTATCACTAAAGATGCTTTCACACAATGCATGGACTATGTGATATCATCATCAGTAGTCTATATGGAAAACGATTTATCACCATTGCAGACAAACAAAGGTACACTTGGATGGTTTGATACAATACGACTGAAATGGCGAAGTGACAAAAAACCCAGTCAAGAAATGCGGAGACTTATGTGTATCCCTAAAGTATTCCTAAAGATATATACTCAATGCATGGATTATGCGATATCATAATCGTAGCTTATATGGGAAAATATTTGTAACCAATGCAGCGAATAAAGGTATACTAGGGAAATATTATATAAAAATAATATGTAGGACAATTTTACATACATTGCTCTGGTCACAAACAAAGCTCTAGACTTATACTATGTGTACCAGAAACAACTATATAATACATATATCATAATCAGATGCCTATATTGAAAAATATTTGTAACCAATGCAGCGAATAAAGGTATACTTGGGAAATAGAAAAATGTGTTAAATTTATACACATAAATATATATAAAAGCATCACTAACGATCCTTTTACACAATGCGTAGATTATGCGATATCATAATCAGTAGCCTATATGGAAAAATATTTATCACCAATGCAGGCGTATAAAGGTATACTTGGGAAATATTATATAAAAATAATATGTAGGACAATTTTACATACATTGCTCTGGTCACAAACAAAGCTCTAGACTTATACTATGTGTACCAGAAACAACTATTTAAAACATATATCATATTCAGATGCCTATATGGAAAAATATTTGTAGCCAATGCAGCGAATAAAGGTATACTTGGGAAATAGAAAAATGTGTTAAATTTACACACATAAATATATATAAAAGCATCACTAACGATCCTTTTACACAATGCGTGGATTATGCGATATCATAATCAGTAGCCTATATGGAAAAATATTTATCACCAATGCAGGCGAATAAAGGTATAGATGGGAAATATAATATAATAATAATATGTAGGGCAATTTTACATACATTGCTCTGGTTACAAACTAAGCTCAAAGCTTCTACTATGTATACCAGAAACAACTATATAATACATATCATATTTTATATACACCCAGATCATTAGAAACGATACAGAAAAACGTAATTATATTTTTAGCCATGGGTGGGAATCGAACTCACGGCCTCTGGATACTTACATTAGTCTACGGAGAAAGATGTGTTAGATTAACACACATAAAAATATATAAAAGTATCACTAAAGATGCTTTCACACAATGCATGGACTATGTGATATCATCATCAGTAGTCTATATGGAAAACGATTTATCACCATTGCAGACAAACAAAGGTACACTTGGATGGTATGATACAATACGACTGGAATGGCGAAGTGACAAAAAACCCAGTCAAGAAGTCCGGAGACTTATGTGCATCCCTAAAGTATTCCTAAAGATATATACTCAATGCATGGATTATGCGATATCATAATCGTAGCCTATATGGAAAAATATTTATCACCAATGAAGGCGTATAAAGGTGTACTTGGGAAATATTATATAAAAATAATATGTAGGACAATTTTACATACATTGCTCTGGTCACAAACAAAGCTCTAGACTTATACTATGTGTACCAGAAACACTATTTAATACATATATCATAATCAGATGCCTATATGGAAAAATATTTGTAACCAATGCAGCGAATAAAGGTATACTTGGGAAATAGAAAAATGTGTTAAATTTACACACATAAATATATATTTAAAAGCATCACTAACGATCCTTTTACACAATGCGTAGATTATACGATATCATAATCAGTAGCCTATATGGAAAAATATTTATCACCAAGGCAGGCGTATAAAGGTATACTTGGGAAATATTATATAAAAATAATATGTAGGACAATTTTACATACATTGCTCTGGTCACAAACAAAGCTGTAGACTTATACTATGTGTATCAGAAACAACTATATAACACATATATCATATTCAGATGCCTATATGGAAAAATATTTGTAACCAATGCAGCGAATAAAGGTATGCTTGGGAAATAGATAAATGTGTTAAATTTACACACATAAATATATATAAAAGCATTACCAACGATCCTTTTACACAATGCGTGGATTATGCGATATCATAATCAGTAGCCTATATGAAAA